>OX422209.1:266442053-266807053 GCA_949130495.1 Sambucus nigra | reverse complement strand
ATCTTAAATTAGTACCGTTTTGAAGTTATTTGAATTTAATTTTTGGTGTTGTATTATCCCATCATGGAACTGCACAGAGTGTGATACCTACTCAACCGAAAGATTTTTTCATTAACCCCTGCATGTAAGCTTCGTGTTTGCTTTCTTAGTTATGTGTCATTTTAGTTCTCAACCAATTTAAAGTGTTTATTTTACAAAGTAAACTTTTGCTATGTGTGTTTTCTTTATTTGTTTTTGAAGATTTGATTTTAACAACCATTTGTTTTATTTTTAACATTATTTCTCAACCAATTTTAATTTCTTCTTTTATTAAGTAAACATTGCTAATGTGTGTTTGCTTTATTTGGTTTTGGGGATTTGATTTTATATACCATTTATGTTATTTTTGACATTATGTGACTGACCTCTCATTATTCCTGCTCCGTTCATATTTTAGGTAGCTAGAAGGAAGGCATTTGATTTCAAACAAAAGTAGCAGCCAATGTTTACAATTTTTTTAATATTTTAATAGACGCGTATGTTTACAATTACTCATGTATATGTATGTTCATGACTCATATTTTATGATGTTTGTCCAATAATTCACTCATTTAATATTATATTCCATGTTCTCTATTTTAGGCGGGGGCTATGGATGATTGCAAGAACACGTTAAAATATAATTTGGGTATAATATATGTTCACCTATATCGAGTTTTATGCTCAATTTTTTTATGGATTCAACAATTACTATTATAATTATTTGGCATGCTAAATATGTGACTTTAGATTAGTATTGCATATCTCATCAGTTTAGTAATTTACTTTCTGCTAACACAATTACCACTATTAATTTAGTAGCATATATTATATTTAGCTCTTGGATTTTATATAACTGTTTATTCATTTGCATGGTTGGGATTGGACTTAAGCGCTAAATTATTGAACTCTTAAGACTCTTTTTCTTAGGTTGATTTGAACATGAATTTAATGAACACAGTGATAATAAATTTTAAAAAAAATATTTTATTAGTACCTCTTATGTAAATTTTTGTTTATAGGTTAAAATCATTACTATTGTTAATTTTGCGGGAAAACATCACATGGCATATCTGATATGTCCCCATTGTATAAAAGAGTAGATATCAGTCTCATCCTCATGTAAAAGCACATATTGGAAACCAATTTAATTGAAATTTTATGTAATTTCTTCAATGTGGTTTACAACACTTTACAAAAATTATGTTTGATAAAAAATCTAGATATAATTGAACAAATATGGATCTATATAAAATGTATTAATGTTGAACATATATGTATCTAAATATAGAAATAGTTGATACTATTCACTTGCTTTTATCTATAGGTTTTCGAAGACGATAATTTTGTTATGCTTCATATTTTTGTAATTTGATACTACACATATTCGTTTAGAATTCGAAATATATCCTTTTTAGGGGAATGGAATTAAATCATCTTTTCGGAGATGCTTATGAAAATTTTGTGCTTCATCTTTTTATGATTTAATATTAAACTGTTTGTTTATGGTGTTCACGTGGAAACATTAAATGGATTTTCTCTCTCTCTCATCTGAGCGCATATTCACTCCCCTTTCCTCTTAAAAGTTTTTTACCCTATATCTTCGACCCCTCTTTTTTATCTCTATTCCATTAATGCCTTCGTTAATGCCAACGAATCAAGCGTTGCATATTCCTCCCACGCTCCCTCTAACAAAGGTAACAGAAATCAAAGTCACAACAGAATATACTTGCATCTCTTTTCATATATCGACGCTTCTTCTTTTCATACTGGGGAGAAGCAGACTGATTTTGACAGCTCCACTCCCACGCGGTATACCCATAGATCAACTTCCAAGCGTGGCATATTCCTCCCACGTATACTCATAAATCCACTTCGAAATGGTATATCCACAGATCCAATTCCAAGTGGTATGATTGCCAAGTCCGACTAATTTGACAGCAGAACCGGACAAAGTTCAACAGCAACTGGTGCGTACATTTAACATGTGTAGATGTCCATCGGTGCCAATCGATGATTTTACTTCTGTGTATGGTGTAGATGGCCACCAATGGAAATTATTTGAGGGTGTAGACTTTTAAATAATTATATACAATGTAGATTTTTAAGTAGATAAGTTGTATATTCTCATTTAGTCTATTAAACAAATAAGACTTTTAACTTATCTCTTTTACTCTTTTAAACAGATATCATTGATTGATGACACCAAGATCAAGAAGGGATATTAAAATTGCTCGGTTCCAGATCGATCCCTCCTGCATCTGTTGGGTACTTTGCAAAAGCAATTTGGACTCGCTTATAGAATTTTAAGACTTTTATATTTTTTTTTTCGGGTTAAAGGCATTTATAAACTTTACATTAATTTTTTATGGCATTTTTAAAATATTAACTCCTTTTGGTTTTCCATTTTTAGTTTTAATTCTTATTATTTTTATTATTATTAGTATAATTCCTTTGTATTTTGGATGTAGAATTAGAACACCAAATATGCTTCATATTTACCTATTTATAAACCAAACGTGCTTCAAATTTACCCATTGTTTATCTTCATATTATCTATGTACTGTTTGAACAAATGTATCAAAGATTGTTGTGAAAAATATCTATTTAATTTAAATATTTTATTCATATTTTTTCTGATTCCTTATGCGTGTCGCATAGCTCCTTGCCAGTGCATCACGCGAGCTTACCCCTAGTGTTTGCTAACTTTGTCAAAATTTCAAAAAACTTTATTTAAAACGTCAATATTTATAAATACAAAAAAATGAATTTCAAAACAGTATTTAAATAAAGTTTTCTGAATATAGAACTAAACGAACATTTTTTTAGATCAATAATTCTAGGGCAATTTATAAATATGACTTATTTTTTGTGATTCACTGACGTGTCGTAATATTAATTTATTTTGTGAGTCTCGTCAAGATTCAAAAAATAAACAAATATAGATACGACACGTTAATAAATCTCTACTACTTAAAAAGAGGGAACTTCCTCTTCGATGGTTAGAAGACTAAACTACCCTCATTAAATTTAAAATTTCTATTATACCCTTAATAATAGTCAACATATATTTTCCCAACTCATCATTGGCTCCTACGAAATAACCAGGTTCATTTCATCTCATATTTCTCATATTCATTCACACATACCAAGAATCCAAATACATTCATGTTCCAACCCAGGAAGTCTAAAACAGCCCATCTATAACAGTACATAATCTCAGGAATTCCTATACGAGTTCCATGAGTTTGATTTAACCTATACACCCCATTAACTATTCTCCATGTGTTGAGGGCTATTTTTGCAGAGACAACATCGAAATACTGACGGAACTCTAAACACAAAGGGTTTGGTGGAAAAGAAAATCCACATTCAGCAATAAAAAGGCTAGGGAACCAATGTCCCTCAGCCAACTTAAAATAATTTGAAGGCTCAGAAAGACTCTCCAAAGTTACCCAAGAAGGAATAGAAAAGTCAGAACGGAATTTCTCAAGAGATTCGATAATATAAACCATGGTGAATAACAAGAAATGAAGAAGAAGGAAGAAAATCTTACAGGAAAAAGGAGATCTGTTGACAAACAAACGAAGAAAGGGATGAACGCACAGGAGAGAGAAAAGCTATAGAAAACTCGAAAGCAGAAATTGAAAAGGTAGAAGACGATGGGATTGCCTCTGAAGCTTAAATACTTTGCCTTGAGAAACGGCGAAAGAAATGATTACAAAAAGGAAACTATTACGCTACCGGCGGTTAAAAGGACAAAAAGTGCACGAAGATCGAAGCGCTTATAAAAATGCAAAAAGGCGGATTCTGCGAATTTGGAAGGAAATTCAAATACGAAGAAAAGGCTGCTAAACCCAGGAAGGTCATTTAATATTGCCATATACCGAGAAAGAATGTTCC
This sequence comes from Sambucus nigra, assembly GCA_949130495.1. Lineage (NCBI taxonomy): Eukaryota > Viridiplantae > Streptophyta > Magnoliopsida > Dipsacales > Adoxaceae > Sambucus > Sambucus nigra. The sequence goes on along the minus strand of OX422209.1, from coordinate 266,803,132 downwards.
ATACTCCTCAAAGTTCGAAATATGAAACATCGGGGGCTTCTGTTGATACCAAAATTAGTATGCTGATGTGGACGAATAATAAGAAGACACGTGTCAATCTACGTGGCACAATAGCAACGAGGAAGATCATTCCCCCGACCAACATACTCACTCCGAGCAACAGGTGTACTCCGAGGAACACCAGCCCTCCGAGGAACTCCGGTGCTCCGAGGAACTCTTGGACGATGAGCAACTAAGGTGGTTCGAGCTGCATCTCGACCACAGCATTGATTGCCAGATAATCAACAGTTCAACTATTCATTGAATTGTAACACCCCACCCGCCCGGGGAGAGTGAACGGAGCGCTAATGCGATAAAATAAATCCAAATCCACAAGTGACAAGGTATAGAGCATCTAAATAAACCCACAATAATATAAATCCACTAATCTCAATTCTTCAAATATAATAAGTCTCTCGAATTAAAATTTACAACTATCTAACTCGAATAAAAATACAAATCTCCACAGCTCTATACATCAAAATAATACAAATCTTTCCCAAACAATCCTCGCTAAAATCAATCTCCATAGCTCCCCAAAATCCGCGCTAACCTGCCACTAAAAGAAAATATGGGGAAGTACACAATACGACATGAATTATGCTCAACAAATATGGATTAGCAACGAATAAAACGTAACAACACGAGTACGAATATTCAAATCAAAATGCAAATCTCAATAGCATTTCATCATTATAATTTTTCAACAACACATCAATGGGTCACCAGGCCTCACCACATCCGTATATGCTTTATCAAGCCATAGCCCGGAAAACGGGAATTTTGGCGGGTGCCCAACATCCGTGCCATATTAAAATCTCATGACAACGCGCTCATCAACAATATAATGATACCACATGAATCAAAATAATTTCAACAATTATTTTCCAGATTTCAATGAATTTATCAATTCAAATATGAGTTCAATTAACAAGAATTCAAAGAGAATGACACTCGCGAGATTTAAGGAGCATATTGTGTAAAACCCCATACCTCAAACCATGATGAGAAACCAATGATCACATCCTCAAGATCAACACAAAATATCTACAAAAGCTCCTCCAAGAACCTCCAACAAAATAGCCCCAAGAACACCTCTAATCTAAGGTTGGAACTCACAAATCTCAAGGGCCAATGTGTATATAAAAAGAAGAGGAATATAAAATATATTTGCTGCCAAAATTTGTGCTAAAAGTATGTTAAAAGGCTTTCCCAAGACTTCCTTTTATAATGCAAAGAAATGAAGAGTTGGAATCCAAAAGACTCCTTTAAATAAGGCAAAGAAATGAAGAGTTGGAAGTCAAAACAACTCCAAGAGTTAAAAACATTTAAAAATCATTTTAAAATCCGTTTTAACACCGATTTCGAAACCGTTTGAAATTCTCACCTTTAAAAATAATAACCAACATATTTGAGCAATACAAATAATTTTATCAAAAACTTTATTTTCCTCCATTTTCCAAAAATTAATTAAAATAGCCCAAAATTACGCGGGTTGTTACACTTCCCCACTAACAATGGAATTTCGCCCTCGAAATTCGCCGAATGCCTAACTCTAAAAGTCAGTCCACTACACTAACTCCAAAAATAATCTCGTCTCCAAAAATAATTCCTCACCTCTAATCTCGAAACTTAACACGAATATCACCTAAAATTTGCTATCTCCAAAAATTGCTAACCACGCAATGAACCCAAAACCCAAGCCCCGAGGGTTGCCATATACCTAAGCTCTGATACCATTTGTAATACCCCGCCCGCCCGGGGAGAGCGAACGGAGCGCTAATGCGATAAAATAGATCCAAATCCACAAGTGACAAGGTATAGAGCATCTAAATAAACCCACAATAATATAAATCCACTAATCTCAATTCTTCAAATACAATAAGTCTCTCGAATTAAAATTTACAACTATCTAACTCGAATAAAAATACAAATCTCCAAAGCTCTATACATCAAAATAATACAAATCTTTCCCAAACAATCATCGCTAAAATCAATCTCCATAGCTCCCCAAAATCCGCGCTAACCTGCCACTAAAAGAAAATATGGGGAAGTACACAATACGACATGAATTATGCTCAACAAATATGGATTAGCAACGAATAAAACGTAACAACACGAGTACGAATATTCAAATCAAAACACTGAATTTGGATATGTAGTGGCTCCATTATGTCAATCAGTAGCTGTAGATATTACTGTTTGGTTCGTGGATGTCACGACTACATTTAGTAACAAATATAGTAACAAATATTCTCTACCTATCATATAACACACATTTGGAACTACGTTCACTGCCCATGCTTTTATTCTTTTACATTTGTATCCTCTCTTAAGCTAATATTTAGAACTTGCAATAAATAAATCAACATACTTTGAATAGTAGGGTATGTTAATAGTAGTAAACAAGAAAACAAAACAATTAAGAATATTGAAGAAACATAAGTTGTCCTCTAGAGTTCCTTTTACCACTTCATTGTGGACTCAATTTCATTATTAAGATTTGGTGAAATAGACTCTGTTGAAGTGTTCGAGGGGAACTCCCAAACACATCTGATAAATATACATACTGCTAAGCATGATGAGATTCTTGGTAGCGATCTGCCTAATCAATAAGCCTACAATAAAGATTTTAAGTCTTATATTTATAGAGTAACTACATTTATTTACTTTAATATATATAATGAATATTAAATTGTAATTTCAGTTCCACATATTTTGGTTAATAACAGCATATGTACATACAACGTAATCATAATTTTATTTATGATCTTTCTTGCAATACACCTTATTCATAAATAAAGTAGTCTTTAAATATCACAAATGAACTAAAGTAAACGAAATAATAAAGTGATGAATAATTACATAATCAAGATTAGTCACAATATACTTCAAACTATGAGAATCAAACAATTAAATTCCAGTAATCACCACAACCAACTCTTCATAAAATATATTTATAGATAAAACTCCATTATTTATTTGCAAACATTATAATAAGTCTTTCCTACAACCTTTCCCCATTTTTCAGCCCTCTATACCATTTAAATTCATAGCCTTATAATCGAGATCACTTACATATGTCAATCACCTCTCTAAAATTACGAACCTGTCAAATCAAATATCTGGAATCAGCCACACGTGCAATACACGTGGGCACAACTAGTCCTAAAAAATAAGTCTGGAATTGGGAGGAGAGGTGGAAGGACTTTTTTAGGTTTTGTTACCGTGCGTAGATTAACCACCAAGAGGTCTTATTGCCCCAAATTCGGTCCTCCCATCCCATTCGCGTTTACCACCAAACAAATAGTTACATATTGTCTCGTACGGATCTGCCAAGATTCGTTCGTTTTTGGTAAACCCTAGCCTTAGATTTTGTCGATGAGCGAGACCGAAACCATACCCATGGCCACCACCGGTGACTCCCGCCACAAGCACCGTCGCTCGCCCGATAATGAATCCGAAGAGCCCTCTAAACGCCGTAAACACCACCGACACCACCACCGCCACACCACGCGAAAACACCACCAACTCGAAGATGAGACTAAGCTCCTAACTCAAATTAAACTTCCTCCTGTGTCAAACTATGATATGGAGGAAGGAGAGATTATTGAAGATCACAATACAAATATTCATTCTGATGTGGAGTCTGGTGAAATCAGTTTGCTTCAATTGGATAACAACATCAATACGGTGATTTCTCACAATCCTCATACTCTTTCCTTTTTTGTTTGTTAATTACCTCAGGTTAAACTCTTACTTTATTGTTGTTGCCTTCCAACCCAGGAATTTACGTTGTTATCTTAAAATACAATTAACTCGATAATTAAAGTTTTTATTTTTAAGATAATACAATCCAAAAATAATTATAATGTACTCCCTCCGTCCCAAATTATGAGCCTACTTTACATTTTTGGACTTAATCAACGAACCTAATTTACTGATAGATTTTGACCATTGAATTGAATGAAGGTATCAAAAAGATAATAGGAACTCTTAACTAGGGACGGAAGGAGTAGTATGTGTTACTATGATTTCTTATATCAGGAGCTACATCTTAAACTAAAGTTTTATTTTATTTTTATTTTTTTTGATATTATACAAGGAGATAAAGCTGTATTTAGAGATATCCTACCTCTGTATGCATAAAGTACAGCTTTTGTTTAATCTAATATTTGAAAAGCAGGGGTGATGTCTAGTTACGGTATTATCTTAGGGAAAAAGTCAAAGAAACACTCAACTAAATTATATTCCTAAATGCTACATCTTTTTGCTAAAGCTTGTTAATAAAAAAATAAAAAAATAAATTGTATACTATATAAATTTATGATCTTTTTTACTTAATTCCCAAATTTTAATGCCTAATTTTAAATTTTAATAAATACGTAAAGTCTAATTTGGCATTATAAATAAGGGTAAAGTCAAATAAATCCTTAGACTTAACCCCTTGTTTTTATGCAATATATGTGAGATCACCCCTTCATGCAAGAGGATTATGTTAAAGCGATTAACGAAGTGGGGGTTAAGTCTAATATCGCATTAAAAAGTGGATTTAAAAATAAAATCTCGTCATTTGAAATTTTCTAAAAAGCTGGCTAACTTCGTGTCTGTTTGGGAAAATAACCAATTGTATCTGTAATTTTGTGTATTGCAAGCAAAAATGCCACTTCTGATTATAGGGGTTTGAAATATCTTTTCTCTCTTCTCTCATTTTTGCGACGGCGTCTCAGCAACTAAGCATTTTGTTGATCTTCTAGTGTTTATGTAATGAACGACCTTTATAATGCCATTGTTAGTATACACAGAGTCCTTGTAAATATTTGAGAACATGCTTGCACAACACAGAATTCAAACTTGAGTTGCCCTGGACCATGCATTCCACTATTATATTTTTCAGGCCATGTTACTCTAGGCGTTTCCTGAAGACTGATGGCTTTCAATTGATTTGTAAGAACTGGCCACATGTTTTACACTTTTTCATGTATAGAATAAGTTTGATTTTCTTGGTATTAATAAATGCGCACCTAATTAGTTCGTTTTTGTACCTTATTTTGTAGGGGCTTGATGGAGCTCCAGTAGAATTTGACCCTAGTTCTAGTTTGCCTTTGGGAGATAGCAATGTGGAAATAGGTGGTAGATGTTCGATGACAATGGGAGAGGACAATATCTATGATGCTGTAGTGAGTAACTCAGTAGAGGATAGGAAAGAGAATATTAGTGTTGGCATTAAGATCCATGACGGGTCTGATTTGCAAAGAAATCATAGTACAGACCCTAACACTAACGGGAATATTGGTAGTGAATCTTACAAAAAAGACAATAAACAACTTCCAGGATCTTGCTTCCCTGAAGGAAGTGGAAAGCGAAAGAGATACTATGATGATGAAATAGAAGTAAGGGAGCGGAGCAAATCTTTGTCTACTAAAGAAGCAGGGGAGAGGCACAAAACCTTGCCATGCTCACCCTTACACGATAGACACCGTGAAGAGGTACAAAGTAGGAATAGATCAAGGTCACACAATGATAGAGAAAGGTCTCGGTCCCATAGCAATTTCCAGGACACTTCTCTTGTGCAAACACACCAGCGGGATGGCCTATATTATACAGACAGGAAACATAAGAGGGATTCAGATGATGAGAGAATGAGTAGATACAATAGGGATCACAGACATGGCAGCCGAGATTCTTTTAGGGATAAAGAAAGGGAACGTAGTTCTAGTTATAGCAGACATACAGAGCGAGTGGATAGGCATCACAGTCGAGAGAATCGGAGCAGAGGTAGGGAGGGAAGGGAAATGGACAGGGATAGAAAAAGAGATCAGGAACAACAGATGGAAACTGAAAGATCTAGGGAAAGAGACAAGGAGAGGGAAAGGGAAAGGGAAAGGGAAAGGGAGAGGGAGAGAGGGAGGGAAAGAGATAGGGATAGGGATAGGGATAGGAGGGAGAGTGAACGAGATAGAAATAGGGGCAAAGAGAGTGATAGGAGCAGGCACCACAAATATTATGATGATTATGATGGTCATGGTGATCGTGATAGACATAGTGATTACAGGCATAGGAGACTTGATGAAATGGACCCCAGAGATGGATTGAGGAAGAATGATCAAGAAAAACATCACAGTTCTAAAAATGATCGTTCTGAAGGAGACAGTGAGAAACTTAGAAGGTATCTTTTCTTCAGCACATTCAGTGCTAGTAAAAGTCTTCTTTTTGCCTGTTGCATTCAATTATATATTTGCACATTTACATGTATTTTAATTTTTTATTGGCTGCAGAGATAAAGTTGAGCAGGAATATTATCAAGAAAGGATTGTGTTGCAACTTGAGGAACAGGAAGAGGAAGATGTTAACAGAATCAAAGAGGAGAGTAGAAGGCGAAGGCAAGCCATCCTTGAAAAATATAAAACTCAACATTTAAAGCAACAAAAGGAGTCTCGCCTAGAGGATACAGGTACTATTTCATAAATGTCTAGATGTTACTGTTTGCCTCAATACTTCACATTTTCAATTTCCAGCATGTGGATCTGATTAATTTTAAAATCAACTTGTGGATCTGATTAAATTCCAGCTTTTGGATCTATTTCATACATGTCTTTGGGCCTTTCAGTAGGGAAATAGAGCTTCACTCATCAACATAGTACTTTATTTTTTTACGAAAAGCTTGACTTGCATATATACTAGCTTGGCATTAAAGCCAAAGTTTGCCTTGTGCTCCATACATGCCTTCACCTGGGTGTCTACTCAGTGGAAATAAGTGGCGCTTGATTCTTCACTAATCTGTCTGATATCCTCAAAGTTGCATTTTGATATGTTTTAATAAACTTTTTACATTTAGATGTTTATTTTTATCTGTGACCTCAAAACATTGTGGTTATTTCTGTTTGCGTTTTATGCAACAGTTAAGGAGAGTGTAGTACAGCCTTCTCAGCCTGTTGCAGCTGCTAATACCACTCCAGAAACTCTTCATGGTCAGAGTGAAGGTGCAGACATCTTTGTTGCCGACAAATCATTTTCTGTAGGAAAATCTCCTCAGCAGAATGGGATTTCTGCTTTTGGCAAGACTTCTGGAACTGGGGGGCTGGGAGAGGGTACTCCAAAGGTGTGTCAACTTTCACTGAAATTCCTTGAGATTTTCTAATTTACTTTTATCCTTGTATCTCCTTTAATTATTTTTAGATAAACATTCCATTGTTTTTGATGCTCAATTTCGATATTCCTTTTTAAGTATGAGTATTGTATTAAGTAGATGATTTTTACTTCTATCTAATTTCCAGAGTGAAAGATCAGATGATATGTTCTGTGATGATATTTTTGGAGAATCTCCTGCAGGAGTGCGTAAATCGGTAAGCCTCATACTTGTGCATTATCTTGTTTGTCTTTTTGATAAGAATTATCTCATTCAAAACCCCAGGGTTAGCCCAACGACAGTTACTCTTGGTAGCTCACAAGTCCGAGCCCTCCACCTCAAATGCATCCAATTTTTTTCTTTTGTCTTTTGTTTATTCAGTTGATGTCATTTATCTTACACAAGGTATTGGTTGCACTGAAAGGACTTCTTAGTTGGGTGGTTGCACTAAAGGGACTTCTTAGTTGGGAGCGGAACGATTAATCTACACTACACGACAACAACAAAAATATTTTTGGAGGCCAAGGGCCCAATTTCTACCTCTTGCGCTTTTTTAAACGTTGTTTGGGGTCTATAAACAACATTGTATATTTTCATTTTAGCTATTTACTTTGATTGATAAGAAGAATGAGTTGAGAAACCTGAGATATTTTTTTTCATGCTTGTGTAATTTCCGCTATGCTTACATCAGCAAGTTTGTGTCGTAACGACCGGGTTTGTGTCGCCCATTAGTGTTAGCTTGCCTAGCATTCGATCCATCATCATCATCCTTTGTCTTAATCTCATCATATGGGGTCGGCCACTTGGATTCTCCTTTTCCATTCTAATCTATTTTATGCAACATTCGATTCATAAATGGATAATTTGAGGTCTTGTTATTGTATTGTGTTTCATTTTTTAGGTCTAGTATGTCCGAGTCGGCATTATATATATATATATATATATATATATAGAGAGAGAGAGAGAGAGAGAGAGAGAGAGATAGAGATAGAGAGAGAGTTAGAGTTTTCAGGTGTTGTAAAATCTAACCTACATAGAGTGAAATAGTTGGAGCTATGATATGAACTCTAGGAATAAATTCCCATACAGTGGATATGTTTTTGAGACTTGGCTGTGCATAGCTTTGTAGAATTAAAGTTTAATATGTTGAAGGAGAGTTGCGGAAATATAATTGGAAAAGTTTGAAATGTGTATTTTTATCTCCATGTTTGTTGGTTCCAGAATATTCAGTAAATGAGCCCTTGCTGTATATTTATGGCAGCAATTTTTAGAGGTTTTTGTTCTCTAGTAAAAGGCCAAGTGTTGCAGATGTTTCAGTAAAGTAGCCGGGAATTATGGGCAGCAATCTTTTGGGTTTTTGTTGTTGTGCCAAGTGATAGGATAATGGATTAAGGGTACTGGGCCTCTTAGGGTACGGTTTGGAGATGGAAATCGTTGTAGAAGAGGAAAAGGAGGAGATTAAGTAGAGAAATACTTGGGTAACTTCAAATACAATTTTGAATTCTTTTAACTCGATACTAGAATTACGTAGCTATTAATGAAGGGGTGCTAAAATCCTCCTACATACAATGTTAATAAGACTCAAATTACTAGTATTATTGTAGACAACCTAGCACGCATAAGACCTAATGATATCTAAACAGAATTAGTTTAAATAGTACATTTACCATGATAAGTAATCAAAGTTGATTTAGTTTTTGGGTTTATATTATGTGAAAATTCAACACTGTTTTTGGGCATGCGAAGAATTAGTCAAATTTATTATCTGTTTATAGTCTAATTATATCTTATGATGTTTGTTTAATCACATTATCTAGGGGATATGTTGATATGCTTGATACGACCTTTTTTTGGGTGGTGGTGGTGGTGGGATGTTCTGCTTACTTATTTTTTAGAATAAGAAATTCTGTTTAGGGTTTAACCCCATCCACGCACGCATGCACACACAAAAAAAGGGAAAAATACTCCATAAGTATTTGTTCAGCAGTAATAATTTTACGACACCCATAAGTTTGCCCCCTTGTAACCTTTTGTGTCCTTGCAACGGATGCTGTGCCATACTTCATAGATTCTTGTGAATACATTATATATTTTGTGGCAGTTTCAGCATTGTATATTCCCTCTGTTAGTAGGACTTTCTAAATATTACTCTCACCTTAACCCTTTCCGTTAATTTAAGTACTTCTTGGTACGATCACAACTTATACAGTTAGGTCTGAATTTAGTTTCTTAGCTTGTTCGATTTCTATCCCAGAAGTCATAGCTTCCTTTCTTACCTCTTACGTTTTAGAGGCAATCTTTTGCAGTTTTTTCTTCTCTTTACTAAATTAAATGGTCCATGCTTTATAATCACGTTTTGAAAGTGGCTCAAATGCTTTTGTTTTGTCATCACACAGCTAATAGTTTGTGCTTTCATCTGTCATATGAATTTATGCTTTCTTTTACTTAATGAGTTCAGGCTGTCAGTTTGCAGTCTAATTTAGAATGCTTTTGGATAGCCAAAATGATTTGACTGTTATCCTAACCAAATTTGTAGTTATATGCTAATAAAATAAGCTAAGGTTTCCTGCACTTACCTTCTATTGTTGCTTTCAGGGAAGAGGAGATGGTTTAGCCGTTGAAAGGAGTGGCCTTCATGATAATTGGGATGATGCTGATGGGTATTACAGTAAGTATCTGATCAATACTTAATCAATCTCTCCCTTTTTGCTTGCAAAGCTCTATTGCAGCATTTGTAGCTTTTCATCCATTTTCAATACTGATGCAGGAAAGGTTTGGAGTAAACCGTACGGTTGATTTGATTGTCACTTTTCAAATATAAAGAGGTGGTTTTCTTACTATTAGAGGAAATAAGTATATGTAAGATAGCGTCTACAGATCTCTAGCTCTAATTGTTGTTCAGTTATTTGTACCGAACCGAAGGTTCATGCATGAAGATGCTTTGTAGTGAAACTATGGTTCAATCTGTAGCCAAACTAATAGGAGACAGAGATGAGAAGAATAGAGTAGAAGGAAGGGGCAGCACAAGTAATGGGGCCATGCATGATTTCCTAGTTTCTGATTGCAGCAGTTGTGATGTTTTGCACTGTATCTTGTGAAAAGGCATTGTCTTGGGTGAGATGGATAATAGTAGCCGAGATAACATTGTCTAGCCATATTTATAAAACATGTTTCGATCTCGTTGTGTCACCCATTGAGCCATTAGGACCCACTCGATGCACCTCAACATCAAGCGAGATCAATGTTTAAAAAGGCGCGAGGCGAAGTGAGGCGAGGCGTAAGCCTCACCCCCCCAAAAAAAAAACATAGCAAAACAATATTAAAAAAATACTAGTAAAACCATAAAAATAAAGTAACAAAGAAATATAAAATAAAACTGCAAAAAAAACATCTTTGAGGACTTTCTCACACAGTTAAACATTTTTTTGTTCCCCTGATATGATTTTTTTACATATTGTTAATTTTATATTATGATAATAAATTAATCAATGCGAAATCAAATTGACCAAATCATTTTTTTTTTGTTTGATTCACATTGGTTATATTTTAATATGACAATAAATTAAATTAATCAATGCAAAATCAGTTTTTCAAGTTTCATTCACATATTGGTTATTTTGTAAAAATATCTTCTAAGTTATAGTAGTAAATAGTATAAGTTAAGTGCAATTTTAAAACAAAAAAAAGAAAAAAAGAATAAGAGTTAGTAGATTAAAACAACATTTTTTTAAAGTTTAGTGCAATTTTAGAAAAATGAAGAACTTTAACCTTTAAAAAAACAGACTTCGTGATGGAAGAAGAGTTTTTTTTTTTCAGTGCCTCAGCAAAAAGGTGTGAGGCGAGGCATGAGGCGCATGGAGGTTTAAGCCTCAAATTCCTCGAGGCATTTTTTGCCCGCTTCGCCTGGCGTACCCGTCAACCGCCTTTTTAAACATTGAGCGAGATTGTAAACCATAATGGCAAATGCAGTGTCCTGATTATTAATTTGATACCTCGACTGTGGGAGGCTTCCAGTTTATATCGGGTGGTCTTAAAATTTTGAGTTGGAAAATAGGAAGTACAGACAATACACTCCTTTAGTTAGAGTGATTATGAAAGGTGCCATGGCCATCATACAATGTAGCCTTGAGATTTTTTCATGGACAAGTAAGCGTGACTCTAGCTCAGCAAACTTTTCCATCAAAATAATTCTAAAGGTAAATAGAGGTAAGGGAAAATATGGCAGAGATTAGATACTCATACCAAATGTTTGTACTGAAGTTGACTTGTTTGGGGATGCTCTAATGAATTACCATTGCACTGGGCAGACATATATTATACTATTAGGAACCTGCTGTTTGGGACCTCCAACATGCCAAATTGGGTCGAGTGGTATGTCATAAAATCTTCATTAAGACCGACTCCCTTTGTTCCATACTTGAGCGTCCCTTTAAAAGTTCTTAAATATTTGTGAGAAATTTACAAGTTATCCCTTCGAGAGGGTGTTTAGAGAAGTTAGAAAGTGTACTACATCGACTTTGTGAGGACGACTCTAATTTTTTAGACATTCCAAAAAAGAAAGTTGGGCTATAAAATTGGGGCGGTGGGAGTATTTTATTCATTCTGTAAGAGCTTTTTCTTGGGTGTCAGGTGACCTGGCCAAACCCATCTTCCTCCTTTTTTTGATGTGAATCGAGGTCATTTTTGTCATTTTTTGGCATATTAGTAGTTTAGTTCCTTTTTGTTATTTTTATTAATTTTGTTTTGTTGTTTATTTGTGAGCACAAATGGATATTAGGCTTATTTGTAAAGTGGGAGTCCCACATTGGTTAGAGATCCATTTTGTGCTCCCCTTCGCCACTTATAAATAGACCCCTTGTAACCTCATATGAGGTAGACCTTGATTTTGAATATTGAGAAGAGTATTTTTTCTCTCTAAAGTGTGTGTTAGATATTTTAGGAGCCCTTTGACGTGTGGTTTGCGTCAAATTGGTATCAGAGCGGGTGAACCAAAAGTTTGATCTCCTCATCCAACTCATCTCCTCCAAAATCCAAAACCCTAGTCTTCCCACCACCACCCTTCCCCAACCCTTGCCCACTTCCCCAACCCTAGTTTTCTCCTCCCCAAACCTCTCCCCTGCTGCCCCAAACAACCCCACTCCCCCTACACCCAACCCCGCAACCCTAAACCCCCTCCCAAACCAGGCCGCCCACCCCCTGTACCCCGCCGAAGGTCCCCACCCCACCCCACCCCACCCGCCGACCTCCCCACTGGACCAAAAAACCCCTGCCGACCAGCCTACGACCCTAACCCACCCGAGCCTCCTCTGACCAAACCCCTGCTGGCAGAAGCCCAAGCTCCTCCCCTCTTGGCCGCCGACCACCCCTGGTGGTCGCGCAGGTCCCCCAACCACCCTAGGCCTGCTCAAAAAACCCCTGGGATGCCCTACCCAACCCCAAACCCTTCTACCCGCATCCAATCATTGGTTTTTGACCCAGGTGGAATTTTCAAGGGCTTGATTGGGTGAAGAAAGTGGAGAAGAAGGGAGAAGATGAAGAAATAAAGAAGAAAATTGTGGGATGTGCACTTCTCAAGTTTCAAGAATTATTTTTGTCCCCACAATTTTTTGGAACAATTTTTGGAATTTCCTCATGAATCCCCAAATTATTTTGAACTCGAGGACGAGCTTGGTTTTAAGAGGGGGAGAGTGATGGAAATTGGCCATTTTTTTAGGGTTTTATTGCATTTATTTTCTTTTATTTTTTATTTGTATTTTTTCTTTCTTTTGCTTTGTTATTTAAAGGTAAGGAGTAGTAATGGCAATTTTGTAATTAGGGCCTTAGCTTGGAGCCTAAGCTACTCATTCTCTTTAAATACCCCCATTGTAACCTGATTTAAGATAGACTTGAATTTTGAATTGAAAAAGAGTATTCTCTCTCTAAAGTGTGCGTTAGATATTTTAGGAGCCCTTTGACGTGTGGTTTACGTCAAATTGGTATCAGAGCGGGTGAAGCTCCACATTGGTGTTCGTGTATAATTTTTTTTATTTTTATCAAAATCGTATTCTACATTTCAAATGGATCTGGAGTTGGCACACATTCATGAGAGGTTAGCTTTTCTATCCCAAATCTCCCAAAACCAAGCTACCCCCTTCACCCTACGCCTAAAAGCCGCATCCCTTACCGCTGAGTACCAAGCCTTAGGGTGGCGCACCAACCAAACCCTCCCACCACCACAATCACCTTCCCCAAGCCCCCCACCCCTGCCCTGCTGCAGAAAACATTCCCCCACCTAAACACACCACCACGCATCAAACCCTAGCCCCAAATAGCAGCCCCACCCCTGCCCCTCCCCAACTGCCCCCCCCCCCCCCCCCCCCCCCCCCCCAAAAAAAAAAAAAAAACCTTCCCACCCCTTTTTTAAGTACCACCCCAACACCCTCGGAACCATCCCAAACAGCCCCTAAAGCAGCCAAGACCACCCATAGGGTTGGCTGACCTGCTCGCCACTCAGCTCCAACCCCACACACGCCACTTTGACCCTAAAAGCCTACCCTCTGACCAAGATTCGAACCAAAAAAAACCAATCCGACTCCATTTCATCCCCTTAACCTCTTCGACCCACCTGCTGCTCACTTTCCCTCCTACACATGCATGGTTTTTGACCCGGGAGGAACCTAGGGTTTCTTTGGATGATAGAAGAAAGAAGAGAGAAGAAGCAATAAATAAGAAATTGCGGGATGGGTACCCTTAAGTTTCAGAAATTTTATTTTTGGTTCCCCGCAAATTTTGGTTCCAATTTTTTTGGAATTTCCTCATGAATCTTCAATTTCTAACGCTCGAGGACGAGCTTGGTTTTAAGAGGGGGAGATTAATGTGAATCGAGGTCATTTTTGTCATTTTTTGGCATATTAGTAGTTTAGTTCCTTTTTGTTATTTTTGTTTTGTTGTTTATTTGTAAGTTGGGACATAGGTGAGCACAAATGGGTATTAGGTTTATTTGTAAAGTGAGTCCCACATTGGTTAGAGACCCATTTTGTGCTCCCCTTCCCCACTTATAAATAGACCCCTTGTAACCTCATTTGAGGTAGTCCTTGATTTTGAATACAGAAATTAGTATTTTCTCTCTCTAAAGTGTGTTATAGATATTTTAGAAGCGCTTTGACATGTGGTTTACGTCATTGTCACTGTATTGTCATTTAAAACTTTCGACTATTGCAAATATGATTACATTCTGTGACTGTTTATTTGTAACATCTTGGTTGAATCTCTTTCGTGTTATTTCATAGAAGTAGTTCTGAAACTATTATTACATGTACATCTTTAGTTTGTTTGGATTCCTCTATTTATTTTTTATATTCACGTCTTTAGTTTACCACCTTTTTAATAGGAGAACAATTTTGGAGATTAGAACACAATTTAACATATCTTTCATAATATTTTATCTAACAAGAAACAGTCATTGGAAAAACTTCCAAGTCATATTTTGATTGTAGGTTCAACTATATGTGAAATTTGTCCTTGCCCTATCACTCTATTGAAATATACCTCTCCTTTCTCACAATAAGTTACTTGATATGCAGGCTACCGTTTTGGGGAAATACTTGATGGTCGATATGAAGTTATTGCTGCTCATGGAAAAGGTGTATTTTCAACAGTTGTTCGTGCAAAGGATCTTAAAGCTGGATCTGGTGATCCGGAAGAAGTGGCAATAAAAATAATACGTAATAATGACACAATGTGGGTCACTCTAGCTTCCCGCTCATTTGGTGCATATGCTCGTTTTTATATTTAGATATGCTCATTTACAATTCTAGTATGCAAAACCTAATTCTTTGTTGTTATAATGCGGCATAGGTTCAAGGCTGGTTTGGAAGAGTTGGTCATATTGAAGAAGTTAGTTGGTGCAGACCCAGGCGACAAGCGCCACTGTGTTTGTTTTATTTCTAGTTTTAAGTATCGGAACCATCTTTGTTTAGTATTTGAATCTCTTCATATGAATCTTCGTGAGGTTTTAAAGAAGTTTGGCCGTAATATCGGACTTAAACTAACTGCTGTAAGAGCATATGCAAAGCAACTCTTTATTGCGCTAAAGCATCTCCGAAACTGTGGTGTTCTTCATTGTGACATTAAGCCTGATAACATGCTGGTAGGTGATATATTCTTTATGTCATACTTACTTTATCTTTTCTACTTTTTCCTATTGTTAATGCACATAAATCCTTTTGTTCTCCTCAGGTAAATGATGCCAAAAATGTGTTGAAGCTTTGTGACTTTGGTAATGCAATGTTCGCCGGTAAAAATGAAATCACCCCGTACCTTGTGAGCCGCTTTTATCGTGCCCCTGAGATAAGTAAGCATTCTTCTCAAGCTATTTTGTTTAAAATAATGTACAGGGTCTTCATTAATTATTTGGATACATTTTTTTTATTCTGGTATTCTTGGAATTTGTAGTTTGTTGTAACAAGCCGTTCACTTCTTGCTTCTTCTCCCATTGCAGTTTTGGGCTTGCCTTATGATCATCCCATGGACATTTGGTCTGTTGGTTGCTGTTTGTTTGAGCTTTATACTGGGAAAGTTCTTTTTCCTGGTCCTTCAAACAATGACATGCTTCGCCTTCACATGGAATTAAAAGGTCATTTTCCGAAGAAGATGCTTCGAAAGGTTAGAATCAGGTTTCTTACACCAATAATTAGTTTACTTTCCCATTTGTGACGTTTGAATTTCACTAGTGTAAATGCTGTGTTTTAGTTTGGACTATATGGATAGGGTAACAGCTGTGTTTAAAAGTGAATTTGAATTTTAATATAAAGTAATAAAACTAACTTTGGTTGGTTGCCTTTTTCTTCTTTTCTATTCCTTATCTTCTTATAGGGAGGATTTACGGATCAGCACTTTGACCAGGATTTGAATTTTCTTGCCACCGAGGAAGATCCTGTTACGAAGAAGGTAGCTATTAGTTTTGAAGTAATTTTTGCTTCTGTTGATAATTGTTCTTCTATTTTTTTATGGATGAGGGTTCATGATATGCTTTGATTTGATTATGATTTAATTTGGTCATTGCAGACTATAAAGAGGTTGATTCTTAATATCAAGCCAAAAGATATTAGTACAATAGTTTTGAGCTCTCCTGGTGAGGATCCGAAGATGTTAGTCAACTTTAAGGACCTTTTGGAAAAATTATTTGTGTTGGATCCAGATAAGAGGATTACAGTATCACAAGCATTGAGCCATCCATTCATCACGGGCAAGTGAACAATGATGCTGATTTTCTGACTCAAGAAATGCTGTTGCCCTAGATATTTGTATATTATGATCTTAATTAATATTCAGACTCTAATCTTTGGGCATTTATCTGTCTTTTATCTTCTTGTGCTGGCTTAAGTGTTCTGGGCACAATTCCTGGCGTGGTTGAGGTCCGCAAAGATGATGTTTGATTGGGGAATTCTTACTTGGCGGTTCTTTCGGTGGAAGTTGTTCTGTTTCTATTGTAAGACAACTCGCCAAAGGCGTTTTCTCTCTTGTACTCATTCTTGATGGTGACCATTAAGAAAGTTTCAAATCATTTTTCATTTCCTCTTATGATTTCTAAAGTTGTACTTTGGATATCGCTTCCTGCAACTGTATTTGTGGGTTTTGTATGCATCTGAAAAATAATGATACAAATATGGTTATTTTTATCTGTTTGTACTAAAATTATTGTTTTTGAGACTCTACTACGTTCCATTTTCTTTTCCTTTCCCCCCCCCTCCATTTTAGTCTCACTTGGTTAGTAATTTACTTTATTACCTTTGATGTTTTCCTGGTTTATGGGCTGCTTCCATCCTTTGCCCGGCATTGTCATTCGAAGGACTGCCTTCATTTTTCGATTTTTAACAAACTTCTGAATTTGGGTGCTGGAGAGTCTAATTCAGTTTTTCATTCAGGATATCTGCCACTGCAATGAGGCTACCATTCAGTGCTTTAGATGCTTAAAAGGCACTTTGGAGAAGGTACCTTGGTTTGTCTATTAGGAACTTATCCTGACACCCTTGAAAATATATGATATAATATCTGTTGTGAAGTTTTGTTTGTGTTCTCAGTTTAAGTTAGTTAATAGTTGTTTTGATGGAAGATTGATGAGTGCGAGTCAGTTGGACTACTTTGCCATGCTAATTCATCTGCATCATAATTAGGTTATGTGTGTCCGTGTATTTTTAGAACTTGTGGGTTTGTAGGGGGTCGGGAGTGTTATGTTTATGCTGTTTCAACTCTGGAAAATTAGATTGCCAGTGTCTAGTCTTGAACTTCCACTGAAGAGTTGTCCTGCAAAAAGTATTTTCCCATGATGTTCTAAAAGTTGCTAGGAGGAAATAGGGTGGTGGGAGGCCTCCTTTTTATTATAATTTTAAATATAATACCATAAAGACCTACTATTAGATCAAATTTAACAATTCATAGCAACCTAGGCGGTTTTTAGGTTAGTTTGTAAATATAATACTATAAATGATCAACTATCGGAACAAACAATTCAATTCAACACTAAGATTAAACAGCTATATCAATGACGCAATAACAGTACATGCACCGAAATAGTATCTAATTCTATATATTTGGGTTCGGCGAGACGTAGAGCTCCGATTTGCGCCTAGTTCTGTCGCAAACCATTACCGATTGCCTTGGCTGCAGGAGTTTTAGAACACAGTTTTTTTCTACTCATCTAAATACATTTCAGTTTTATTTATATATGTGTTCTTTATGTTGATGGCACTGCATACGTAACATATGTGTTTGACCTGTTGCTGTGTTGCTTCTATTAGTTTGTATACATAAATTAATAATCTAATGAATTTGTATTGCATCTGATCCATGGTTTGGTCACTCTGGACGAAATCACACTGGAGGTGTACAGCTGTAGCTTTGAATTGAGAGTATATTCCAGTGAGTGACCCTGTTTGATTTTTCTGTTATTCCTCTTATAGTCTCCTAGTTTTTCGTTATCAATATTAATGTATATATTTTTGTCCTTTTAGGGTACAGTCTACAGCCACCTTTTCTGCATCACTTGTAAGTTATTCTTATATTCGCTTAGCCTCTCTTAATTTGCCCATGTTTTAGTTATACATTTATAATTTTAAGTTTCTTTTGTTTATAATAGTATTTACATGCTTCGATTCCTCTTAACATTTTGCAAGAGCCATCTACACCATCCATCCTCGGGTGTCAGTTTTTATTGGTTGGAGGTTTGTAATATCTTCTCCTAATCATAATTATTCATGTATTCACAGTTGTTATGCGAGTTCCCAATTCTTGTCAATATTAAAGATAAATTCTCTTTTGATATTAAAAGGAAATTCTTGGAAATCGAGAGCTTGAATCTATTATCGATTGTAGGTGATTGTGGATAGCAGTATCGGTTTCCATTTTGTTATCGATTGTTATTGTATTGATATAAAAGGTTATGTCTTAATACTGATGTGGTGTTTGTGCAATGAATTGCGACTCTTTTTGGCTTTGATTATCGGCAATCGATGATCGATTTATACCCCCCCCACCCACCCCCCACCCCTCTCTGTGGAAATCGAGAGCTTGAATCTATCCCTATATAATCAGAAGATACAAGCACATAGACAACTATGATTAGATAATTTAGAAATTGTTGAAAGCTTTCCATCAATGTATTAAAATTATCAGGGTCGTTGTGTCCCCAAAAGATTGTTATTTGTTTTCCTTTTGGGAATTTGGTGCTACGAAAAACTTGGAAAGTTGTAACTTGTATTTCTAAACTATGTACATCTTCCTCATTTTTTATGGTAACGCAAAAGAGATGCTGCACGCTGGAGAATGTTATTCTCTATACAACACCAACTTGGTGGTTATATATTTTTGTACGATTTGTGTAGAAAGTACTCTGTAGGGCCATTTACCCTATACAACACCAACTTGGTTGTTATATAGTTTTGTACGACTTGCGTAGAAAGTACTCTGTAGGTCCATAACCTCTGTAAACCCCAGATATCATGTCTTCTACTGCTACCTAAAGGTCCTGACCCTACATCAATATTATCATCCTGTCACGCAAGCATTTATCTTTTTTTTGGGCACACCAATCTTTAGAAGCGCATTCATCTTGTTTTTGGTCATACCACTCCTATTAAGCATTGCAGTAGTATGTTGTTGCATATGCTTGACAACACTCATTTTTTGCACGTCACTTAACTGCCACTATTTGCAAGCGTTGAGAAGTGCTTTCGCCCCCACCCAATCACCCCCGCATTTTTCTCTTCTTTCGGTTTTAATGGTAGACATTGATCACAAAAGTATTCAGGCATATCTACTTCACTTAATGATTTTATATTGTCCAATTTCGTGACCCTTTGTAGGTGGATTATTAAAATAGAAGTTACGTACTTGTTGTGGGTCCCTCATGTTTTAATGCCGCAGCCAATTGAAGATGAGGATCATGGTGACTTCACTTAGTGAGCGCGCCAATAAATTTTTATTCAATGATAAGAGTTCCGTAGGGTGGGTAACCCTCTCACTGCTGCTGTCATCTGGATAACTACTGAGCTACACATAAGATGATACAAAACGACATTGAAATTCATAAAAATGTCTATTGATAATAATATTTTTATTCACAAAATTAAAATATATACAACATAATTCTTATGCCAATTGAGAAGTAAATCAGTTGTCATATGGTATTGGGTGCAATGTGAAACTTGAAGCTTTATGACTTATAATAACTAATAACCACCTCTTTTATCGAGATAAAGACATCAAGTGCATGTAGGTATTTGGATATGCTATGAAACATGAGCACAAATACAAACTGAAATGGAAAAGTTCTTAAATTAAGATACAACCATATTAATGAAACATCAATAAAATATATTTATTATTTATAAAAATTATTATAAAGAAAATTAATATTCTTATCTCAAAAGAATCAATATCATACAATTGTAGCCAAGAATTTGTCACTCGTGGACTATAATAATCAGTAATCATGTATGAAAATATGTACACAAGTGCATGCAGAGGTATGTGTTATGCGCGGAGGTGCCTAAGGGAGAGAGATCTGAATATAATCCTTTAATGAAGTCTTTATTTTAGTTGGGATGTGGTCATCTTTAAGGTAGTATTCTTTATTTAATCTCTTATTTATTAGTTGGTACATATTTAGGATTTCTAGGTGAGTCTATAAATAAAAGTCTCTTCCTTCGTATCATTTACTATTCGATTAATTGTAATTCTAAGGACTTTGCATATTCTTTGCTTGGTCGTAATTGTTTTCGTTTAATTCACATCAAGTGTTGTCGGGGCCGAGTGCACTCTTGGTGTGTGTTGAGTGTTAAAGAGTGTGTGTAGCAAAACTAAATTGAAACTGTGACGGAAGCGCGAACTATGTCTGAGACCAAGACTAAGTTAATTGTGATACATGTAGAGTCATTGTGGGCACACGATTAATCATTAAATAATTCAGAACTACACATAATTTACTAAACAATTTAGTATAATGTCAAGTTCCTTTGACAATTATATACCTGCTAATCTGATGCTACCCCTAGATTTTGAATTCTTAACAGACAGAGACTGCCTCCACTTCCCTTAATTAGCTTGTTGAGGAACAGTCGTCCGCTTTGTCTTGGTACCCGAGAAATCATGAAAATAGATCTAACGAGAGTCAGCGATAAAATAGAGTTTTGGGTGATTTTAATTATAAAAATAATAGCAAAGATTTCAATATAAAATAGATCAAACAATAAATACAGTGTTAAGTTGTCACTCAACTTAAATACCATATTATATATTTGACCTAATAGAAATGAAATAAACAACCAAATAGAATTAAATAGAGATAAAGCAGAAATGCAGAAATAAATATTTATTGACTGATTGAATATTCATTACAAGGAAATAAACTAATTACAATAAATAAAGTAACTAAACTAAAATAAAAGCAAGGAAAATGATATTGATGAACAATGCTGCGACTGAAGCTTGAAATGAAACCAAAACTCTTTAAAAAATGGAACTCCTAAATGTTGCTGCTTACTCTTCCTTTTGTAGGGTTCAAGTTGACAAGTGATAGAGTCCCAGTTAATATGAAAGTCCCAAACAAAAAGATTTGGTGTAGATTTAATTTGATTTTCTCCCCCTTTCTCGATTTAGGTGTAATTTTGTCCTTATCTCAATTCTTTCTTGTAGTCTTTGAATCCAAATCAAGCAATCTTGACTTCCACGTACAAATAAAAAGACGAGGGTAAACTTCCTTTAACAAGATGGTGACATTAAATTAACTCGAGATGCCCTTATCTCAATTCTCTCTCTCTCTCTCTCTCTCTCTCTCTCTCTCTCTCTCTCTCTCACACACACACACACACACACACACACACATTAAATTCAATCTTTTCTCTCTCCTCAGTTTGACTTTTTCTTTCCCTTTTTTCTCAATATGGCGACTTATTTTATCTTCATTTTTTTTCAACATTAGCCTACTAACTTTTTCTTTATGATTTTTGCACTTTTGACCCTCACCTTTTCAAACTTATTCACATGAGCCTCAAATGTCATCAAAATTTAGGGACACCTTCACGACCTTAAAATAAGTCACTTGGGATGTTTTTCGGCCATACAATTAGTGGCTTTTCAAAATGTTTTTTTTGCCCACAAAGCTTCAATCTTTTCAATTTTATCCCAAATTTAACTCAATTTGTCGTGGCACCTGTAAATTACAAATAAAACCCCCTAAAATATAATACCAGTACAAAATTCAAGCCACACAAATTATAAATTTGTGATATTTTCATACACAAACATGTTCATAATTCATCGATGCATTCAGAAGCAGTCCTACCCTAACTTTGTAGCCCATCACGAAGCAAAGGCCAATGCCCCCCTCGCCCCCCAATCCAATAGATGTTAGCGTCTCATGACTTCCTCCCTATACCACAACGAACTCCTCAACCGCCCAAACTTCTTGCCCCTCTCAACTTGCCTTTCTGCAATTGCCAACTAAGTGCATGGAACAAGGCTACCATGAAGCATTCTCCAACCCGTTCTTGGGTTGTCCGCTGTCACGGTGGAGACCTCTGACAAGGCTTCCACCCTTAGATGTGCTACCCTCAAGGATGACCCAATCTATCCCATTCGCACCCGCCTTTTGACCAACGCTTGAGCGTCTTTTAAGCAAGTAGGTCGAGACCACGACCACTGCATGAATGATTGGATTCAATAGCCCCGACCCAATTCTTCGCTAATATATGGTCACTTACACAAGAATAAATCGGGGAACTCATGCTACAACAATTTACAAACAAGTGAGTCCCAAAGTAGATTGGTATATTTATGTATTCTGTACCAGTTTAAGAATGGGATTGTTTTCGATGTTGAGATTCGGGTCTCCTATCTTTTGCATGTCCCTCGCGATCGCCCTCGTGATGTTCCGCGCAGTTGTTCCCCACTTTTCGCAACTTGTACTTTCGCACGAGGTTGTAGGGTTTGATTTTGACTGTGGTGATAGCGATGAGGAGGAAAACCCGTTTGTCGCGAGAGAGCACAAACAAAAGATTCTTTATAAACTATTAAGGAGAACTCAATGAACATCTACAACGATATTTGAGTTCACGTGCTTACCTTTTAGGGTAAGGCGAATTTTGACGTGTTTGTAAATCAACTAGACTTTGTTGAAACGCTTTTTGAATGGCATGCCAAAGTTTGCTAAGGTCGTGAAGAGTGGGAAGAAACCTATCACTACTTGAGCCAAAATGAAGAAATATCCGCGAGCATTGTTTATGTCGAAGATGTATGAGCGAGGCTTATTCACTGGAGTGCAGAGTATACAACACTTGTAATTCATCACCATTAATACGAAATAGTTTTACCTCTCTTTTACTTGACTTGTGCACAGTTGAACGAGTGAGAGGAACAAAAGATATGTTGCATCAACATCAATTGTATCTAACTACGCACCAATTGGAATTATATGGGAGATTGGAACGTTGGAAAAGCGATTGAGTATGGTAAGAAGGTAGATGACTATACTTGAGCTGGAGTAACAAAGGATTGAGTATTGAACATTGGTGCAACTCTGGTGATGACATAAGTGGCCTTATAAATGTGTTGCCTTCTGTCGCAAAGTTTAGGATTTGCTATAGAAGAAACGGAATCTTGTGCTTATTATGGATGGCCCAGGAGTAGCAATTTGTGTTTTCGACAGTGTTTTGGCCATACATGACACGACAAGCACCATGAACACGAACACGACTCGATATGAAATTATATTTTTTTACGTAACACGAATGCGACCCATCTAAAACACGACACGACAAACATGAATAATAATTTTTACATGCAATTTACAAAAATACATGAAAATACGAGTAGAAATGCAAATAACATGATACAAATGAGTCATAATTTTGACATGAACACGACACGACTTTGTATCAGAATATCTCGACACAAACACACCAATTTAGGTCAATTTCGTGTTGTGTCTAAAATTGCCACCCCCTTATGGGTGGAATAAATAGTATTCTCGATTACATCAAATAATATAAAATTCGTAGGAACAATTACATTATTTCTTAAAACATATTCCACATGAATATATAGGGTTTTTACCTTCTCACAATCTATGCACATCTCTATTCCTTTAAAAAACCATCCAAAACATTTATACATGACAAGATACACAACTATTGGACATCCTAACGGTTAAGGGAGAAGTTAAAAACAATGTGAAAAGTGACTTCCATAATTAAAACCAACGAACAATAGATGCCAAACTAACTTCAATTACAAAATTTAAAAGCAACAAGTAATAAATTTAGAACTACTTGAAAAATCCAACAATCCCCCACAATGTTTATACTTGATTGATTTTGAAAATATGATAATTAATACATGTATATAAATATTTATTAAAAATAATAGGTAACATATACTGTGCAATGAGTGTAGTAGTCTTTCGGACTTGGAACTACACTGTCAATAGGCTCCATTTAAGAGCACCATAGGCACCGGGTCTGGAAATAGTTCTCTCGAGTCAACCTTCAACTTATCACAATAGTATGACTATAAGTTAGATGCACGAGTTCGTTGTTGTTAAAGGCACGCGCGGGGCTCCAAGCTCACCTAGGCATAACATCGACGCCTTTCTTCACTCAGGCAAGGCTCCTTCAATAAGGCGCATGCCCTGTGCGCCTAGGCTCCAGGCCCATGGCACGGCTTAGGCACACCTTGTTAAATTCTTTGGATAACTTCCCCGATACAAGAACGAACCAATTGATATGATGATATTACATATATTCCAATAGAATAAGCCACACCAAAACTAACAAAAGTAAGTCCTTGATTCCTAGTGGAACTTATCTTTCTCACTGGTACTACTTAGGCAAAAGAAACAAATAAAATTAAACTTTAACAGTGTTGCATTATACGACTATTTGGACAATTTTTTTTAAATATGTCAATATTTTTTTGTTGATTATTGGATAATTAAATTGTTAAATAAATTTGATATTTAAATATTTTTTTTCATATGGTGGTATAAGATTGATCTTCTTTTGATGTGTCTCTTCATAACCGTGTATAATATTAATATATGCCATGTATTTCAAATTTTAGATCATAAACGATCTACTTATTATAAATATGCAACTATTACATGTTTTATAGACTTAACACCTGAATTCGATTAAGTGCGTGCCTCGCTTTGCGCCTAGGCTCCACGGGGACCTTGGCGTCTTGGTGCACCTTTCGCCTCTGACAACTATGCACGGGTTGACGCTATTTTAGGAAGCATAAACACCATGTTGGACACGTGTTAAGACATCTACACTCCCGAACACCAGTCTGACGCCTCTTTTTACGTGTCCATAATTTAAATATAAAATTAACGTGTCGGACACTTTATTTCATGTGTCTGACACTTGTTTACATGTGTCTATACTTAATTTCAAGTATATAACAATATAAATTAAATTGGTGGCATCGTTTTTGGCCTCATCAATTAAAAGAATATGCCCCAATGGCACTCTCCCCGCTCTAATGGCATAAGATAAGAATAGTTCTCCACGAAAGTTATTATCTTAAAAAACCTTCATTTGCATTTTTTAGCTTAAAGATACATACTCATTCTTGTTTACAAGTATTCAAACGTATTCTTTCTTTTTCCTTTTCTTCTCATGTTCTTGTTTAGTTTATATGAATTGATAAGATAGATTTATTCATCAACATGTCCCTGCATCCTATTTTGTTTTAGAATTGTCGTGTCAGACACGACACCCAAGTCCGTGCTTCTTAGACACTATTGTTGGCCATGCACTCAATCTTGATTCTCCTTAGAGGTTTTCGAGAGTTGGTCCATTTTCTCACGGTCGTGGTCTCATAACGCCTCACTTAATTGAGTCTAAGGGTGCTCCGCACTCTATTCGGTCGGAATCCGGTTAGAGAACCTTCTCGTATAGATTCCCTTCATGAAGTCATCGCTAACAATCAGCTCTTGTCCCTTGGTGTCAAAGGGTGAGACCAAAGAAAGCCAAAGCATCTCTTCCCTTTCGCATTGCGTCGACTTCAGAAGCCTTCTTCTTTGGTCTTGGATTCTAAAAAAATCAAATATGACCCCCCCTCCTTACTGGACTTCTTCCGCTTCGTATCTCATGAGGGCATAGCCCAGCCTTAACTCGCAACATAATATAACACAATGTCATAGGGATAGGTATGATAGAATCTTCATGAGACCCCCCTTAAATAAAATGTACTATCAGCGAGTCACTCAATATGAATTGTTTCTACCCATTGAACTTTCTTCATGGGATCGCCAATCACAGGAGTTATCTCCCCAGATGACTTCCTTGTGGTCTAAACCCGTCCCCACGGCATATCTATGACTACGCTCCTAGAGAAAGACGACACATGTCAGCTGATCAACAAAAATATATCATGTTGTTTTAATTTTACATAACTCTGCCAGACAATTAATATATGACTCCATGAAATAAATACGGTCCAATATCCCCAATTGAGGCAAAATATTTTTTTTTCATTATGGTCAGTATTCTTTATACCTACCAGGAACCATTATCATAGAATGTTGTCAGTGGGAACCAATATTTACCAAATGTAACTATTAGTCTGTACACCCATTAAGAACTACTATTGATGATCAAGTGTCTTCATATCTAGACATTTCCTTTTGGATAAGAAACCCGTTATATATTTTTTTGATGAATACTTGTATATTGAAACAACTGCCTAAGGGGGTATACAAAGGACAAGCGAACAAAAAATTACCCAGGCCTGGTTAACAAAAAACTTCTAACAGGGTATACAAAGAACAAGCAAACAAAAAATACCCAGGCCTAGCTAACAAGAAACTACGATCGATGCCCAAGGTCACCTAAAGAATCCAACACGTGGATGACAGAGGGAATCTCCGTCGAAGACAAAAAGAGAAGACCGAAATAGAATATTGAAAATGGGCAGGCATTGAACCTAAGGGAGAGAGAGAAGAGAGAGAGACGCAGAAGAAGAATGGGGTACATGGATGGAAATAGAAAGAAATTTTTGGAGTTCACGTGGCACACTAAAGAGGAGAAAAAGTACTCCCTTTTTGTGTGAGTAGGCTAGGCAATTCTTCTCTTTCTCCCATAGTCTGTTCTTATGGGATTGCCATTTTGGAAACCTTCTGCCATCTTCATTGTAAATTAAAAGAATATGATTGTAGATTGCTCCACGGAGGCTATGGACATCCTTTAATAAGTTAGGCTGTAGTTACATTTTACTCCCAACGTCCCGAATTAAGAGTCCACAATTTCCTTTTGGATTGTCCCAATTTAAGAGTCTGATTTCCTTTTTAGTCCATTAATGGACCAAATGTCACCTTAGCTAATATGTCGTTGATCTTGGCCATTGATTTAGTGATATCCTTGAAAGTTAAATATGGATTCTTAAATTGCGACAGTGGAGTAATGAGAAAATAAGATTATGACTGCTTTGAATTAAGTTAAGCTGGAATTTTTGTCAGAATCTAGCCCTTTTGATATTAATATTTACAAGTTGATGATGCATATCAGTAAAGGATATTCGAAGCGACATGGCCGGTGCCTTATCATGATACTTTTTAGCAATATTAGAAATGGAATTTTAATTGCAGTTTTGGATAAAGTGTTCAGTTGTTCAATCCTTGATCTAGCTGTGGATTATTTATTCTGGTGAAACTCTTTATTTTCTCCCTCTATCTATCCGAGTTTTCTTACACTTGGTGCACTAAAAGACAAAATGATGAATAGAGAAAGGGTTAGAAGGGTTTGAATACACAAGTTTTTTTAAGGATTAATATGTGTTTACCCTTCATTTTTATAGATGGTTTGGTGTTACCCATTTTTTTTTTTCGTATTTTAGGTAATTTTATTGATCATAATTCCTTTTTTCTTTTTATTTTGGATATTTATGACTTAAAAAAGAAACCTCGTAAAAAGTAACATGGTTAAATGTTATCATGTAGTTACAGGGTGGGGGTGTATGGTCGTCTACAATAGGCATCTTAAATCTTAACTTTAGTTTTATCCCACAATTTGCCTTATTTGGGGTATAGTTTATCCCACCTTAAATCCCATTCTATCCAAAACCAAATATATGATGGGATAAAATTATTATATTTAACCTTCTCAAAATGAACATTTAACGAGGTCTACAGGTAAAAATATAAGGCCGATAGGATAAGTGGGGCTTAAACCAACGCAAAGATAAGAGGAGACACCTTGGGCAGACACAAATTAATTATGTAAAAAGATTCACGCTGTTCACCCCTTTCTGCCTTCTATTGTCTGTTGGTGTGCCAGCTCTTTCTATTGGTACACAAGTTTGAATAGAATTGCTCAATTTCAAATGATTTATAGTGATACAACAGTCATGTTTTACATAGCCATGTTATGAGCTATTTTTCTTGTTTTTAACTTCGCTTTTACCTTTTTTTGGGTTGTTCCAAATTAAGGGCCTACTTTCTTTTTTTTGGACAATATCAACGAACCATGTTCCATGATGGCGAACTTGAATTTGACTTGGCCGTTGATTGAGTGTCCTTAATCTATACACAATAGAGCGACGGACTCTTAATTTTGGACCGAGGGAGTATTTCTTTTTAGTTTGCATTGCCTTAGACTTGCATAACGTCATGCATAACGTCAATGTGCTTGTACGTTGTCATCTTTGATACTTGGCATTTTCATGATAGTTGTTCCCTGAGCGTTAGACACGAGATGGGATGATTTTAATGCCTCATGTAAGAATTATTTAGCATTATACAAAGTCTACACGCAGAATCACCAATAGTGGAGAAGTGTTCACATTTTTTTTTGAATCTCTGCTTACAGTTTTTCGTGTACTATTAATATTTGATTTGGTCTGTTTACATCTAAAATGATCCTATCTTTTTGTTAAATAAGGTAATGTTAACTTATTTGTACCTGCTGTTTAGGCAACTTAATGGGTTTGTATATGAATGTGACGATTCTTCATAAAAGGATTAGACCACAATTTGACAATATTAGCAAGGCGTTTTTTTAATATTATTAGCAAATGAAACTGTTCGCTTGGTGCTAAAATGGCTGAGTTGTTGATTTTTTTGTTGGGGTATGGTGTGTAACATTCTAGAAGCTTAATTGATTGAGCAACACCTGGGTACTTCTCGGTCGCTGTGACGATTTCTTAGAAGCTCTCGAATTAAAATAATATTATCAGTAACTGGGGCTTGAACAAAAGTCATCTCTTTAATCTAACCACTATCACTAAATGCACTTGGTGAGCATATATAGGGCCCGGAATCTCGTAGGCCCTTATTTTCACAAGGCAGGGCAAATATATGAATATTCTATATTTTTCATCATTTCAGTGTGTTTGATACCCACAATTTGTCATGGGGAAAGCATGGTAAAATTTGCCTTGCTACCCATCATTTTTGAGGCAAAATTTTCTTTGCTCCACCCCGAAGAATATCAAATTTGTCATGACAAATATATTGTTTACTTCTACAATCGAGATACACTATAAATCAAATTTGTCCTACCAAATAATGCCAATAAAACATAATAAGATGGAAGTTATATAGTTTTCCTCATGGAAAATAAATGTTATCAAATAGTTCTAAATTTTTTTCCAATGCAAAGAGCTACTTTTGAAATAAGAGAGACATAGTTGTTTCATTCATTAAACAACCTCCTACCATGTTTAAAGAATTATATCATAGCATTTCTTTTGGGGAAAGACTGTTAACCTTGTTAGGATTAATTGACAACACTGCAACGTTAATTGTCATTGGCAATCCCCTGCTAGTGTTGCTCCTTGGATATTGTAAAGCTGGATAATCTTCCTCAATTCCCTCCACCCTTCCGTGTTGCTAGGATAGTTATTCCTAGAATAAAGGATTTGAAGAAAAAATGGACTAAATAGCAATAAACTCTGTTCCCTCAGCATTAGTACTTAAAATCCTTTTCTTCCTCCTATATGACAATTCACCATTTATGGAAATATAGGTATTGATTTTAATCACCTTCATTGATCCATTTAACCTATTTTTTTTTAACAACCAGTACCGCTTTTTTGGGTGGGATTTGATGAGTGTTATTTGATGTTTAGACCTCAATGTTGTAGCAAAGGGAGTTTTTGGCCAATTTGCTAGTTCAGGTAGGTCATTGGACAAAATAGGTTAAACTCAATTTTTTTTTGGAAAATATTAAGCTATTTGGGTTAATTTGGACAAATTAGGTTAAACTCAAAAGTTTTTGGAAAATATTAAGCTATTTGGGTTAATTACACTTGTGTCCTTTGAAGTTTGATCCCATCTACACTTCACTACCCTTACTTCCAGTTTTTTAGACTCAACTCTCCATACTTCCACTGCCAATACAAGTTATCCTAAATAGTCGACGCTGTGAGTTTTTTGGCGGGGAAAAATTTTCGTGTGTCCCACTTGACCTTTAAGCGAGGGCATGTTCGTCTTTTAAGGCAAAATAGTGGCCATTTGTTTTCCCTCCTATTTTTCCTCCAAAAAGTAGAAATAGTAGCCATGGTTGTAGGCCATTCTTTCCCATTTGTGACCTTCTAGGAACAAAAGATTGAGAAAGAGGAGAGAAGACAAGAGAAGAAAGAAGGGAGAGGAGTATCATGGAAGGAATCTGCTATTGTGAAAAATGTATTCAAGATCGTATCTCATGGACTAACTTAAACACGGGAGATTTTATTATTGTTCAACTTGTGTGGAAGGAATTTTTAATTTTTTCAAGATCAAAGAACAATGTTCCTGGTCTTCTTCGTCGTATTAGGGCTCTTGAAGCTGATGTGGGTAAAAACAGGGGAAATGAGAGATTGTTGTGGATATATTGGATGTTGGTTTTTGTTTTATGTAAAGTGGAAAAATACCATGAATGTCAAAATCCCAATGGAATTGATGTAATTTGCAACATATTGTAATGGATGTACTAATGCAATTTATGTAGTAATACAAAGGCATTATAGTTCAGTTTATATAATAATAGAAAGACATTAATGTTCACTTTATGTACTAATGTCGTTTATGCAACCTCTATATAGTATTGAAACCATTAAATGAACTATATAAATTTGTCCCTGCAAAAACATTTGTCGTATACATTGTTAATACAAAAGATTTCATTTAAAAAGAGTTGATTCACACATTAACCTGATGGCTCTACTGCCAAAAAAATGAAGCAACCCAACTAGAAAAGGGGACCAAATTGCAAATAAAAGTGATTGATGTTTACAAAACAATGAGTAAGCGCTAAAAGTGTGAATTTCATTAATTTTGTGTAGTTGGAGGTTCCTGTGATGAACTTAGTGTTATCACATCACCTACAAATTTTTTTTCTTGCCTTTCACCTACATAAACAACAATATTCAATTGTTAGCCACCATATTCACTTCTAAAATAACATATTTAATTGTAAACTAAAATAATCTATTGCAAACTAAGTGTAAAATAACTAGTACTTACACTAGCCACTTGATTGTCTCCCCTACTCTCAGCAACATCTTCTTTGTTCTTTTTTTGGGTAGCTTTTCTTGTTATGCCCCCTGTTCTTACAAACCTTACATGACAGTGTTATCCCTTTCATCTATAGTTTGAATTGATTTGCAGCAGATGGTTCAACCTCCTCCCTCCTCCTTGCCTTTGGGTTGTGTAAGATAGAGGGGAGATGGTGTTCATTTTCGTTTTTGGCCATCGGTCCCTTCCATAGATGGGGTTGAGCATGTGTTATGTGTGTCTCTACATAATAGGTCTTGTTCACAAATTTTTCTGGCTCTTCTCCCAAATAATGGAGGGCAACAATCACATGATAGCAAGGTATACAAGTTAAATCCCATCTCCTATAACCACATGTTTTTGAAGCCAAGTTTAAGGTAAATTACTCTTCATAAGACCATATTATCTTAAACTTCTTATTACCATTCCACCTTGGTATTCATGCAGCAGATTCATCTTTATTTTTTTCCAAACTCTTTTGCACTGTTAGACAAATGACAGCTCGTTGGTACATCTTCAATTTTTCTATTTTCTTTTGTGTTATCTCCATCAAATTGAGCCTAATTTTCTATAAAATGATTGGCTTGTCCCCTGCATCATTTATATTTGCATTGAAACTCTTAAATAAGTTGTTTAGAAGCATGCCACTCTTGCAAAAACTACTGAAGTGTGACTTACTCCAATGCCTAGCAGACCTGTCTTGGAGCCACTCATATGCCTTCTCATCTATTACTTTCATCTCCTTCATTGTGCTGTTGAACCGAGGAATTGTTGTTGCTCTTGCTGCTTTCCATATAAGTGCCTTCAAAGTTAAGCCCTTAATTTTTAAAAAAAGATGTCTCACATAGTGCCTATTCTTAAAGTTAGGGAATCTCTCCTCCAAAGTAGGTATTAGTCTCTACACAATAGCAAAGAAACATAAGCAAAGGTGTATACATTAGACTTAGCAAATCAAGTATATTTATAGTTGGACACATTACCTCCTTGTTTATCCCTTCGATCATTGCAAAAGCATTCTTCCTTGCCTTATAAATTTGAGAATTGCTAACTTTTACATTGAAATCCTTTTGAACAGTCTCTTTAAATGATTGAGTGTGCGACGTAGGATTTGACCTATGCTGTTCAACATACTTCTTTGCAATCCATTCTTCAAAGGACATATTGCAAGTGTGTCTATCCACAAATGCCCTTATTTGCACTATGAACGTACACCTAATTTGAGATGCATAAATGACCCATGGAGAATCTGCTTTGCATTGGACTCACCGTGTCTTTATTATTTGTGGAGTGTAAACCTTAACAGTCCAAACGTAGAGGACCAAGTAGGGGCTGGATTTGGAATGGAGGACAAACCGGAGTTAAATGATAAGCATCATGAAAGACAATTATGAAGAGGTCAATCTAACTTCCAAAGATCTCGGAGGAGATTAACATAAATCAAGAAATGGGCCAACCAACAGTCGGGAGAAGTTTAACATAACTTAACCACTTTTATTGCTATAAATAAAACACTCACCTAAAGGCAAAAGGGCATGTAACTTCTTGTTAAAGAATTCCAAAAAAGTAATAAAAAAAGAAAAATACCTCGTGGACGTAGGCAATTGCCGAACCAGATAAATCTTTTTGTTATGAGATTGCTTTATTTCTTGTTTTGTTCCGATTGCTTAAATACATTCATTGTGTTTATTTTCACTCACAATTGGCGCCATCTGTGGGAAACAAATATTTTTTCTAAGCAAGTTAAAGCCAACAAATTAGGCGGCGTCTCACCCTCACAGTGCACCTGTTGCGGGCAATCTAAGGACACAGAGTCAGGTCTGAGATCCACCTGGACAAAAGTCAGACTGCCCGCCATGCACAATACCGCCCATAAGAGAAGCCTTTTGAGCAGAACAACGAGCAACCCAAATCAACTAAGATCTCGTGCCTGGTCGATGCTTACGAAGAACGACTCCATCAGTAAGAGGAGGCAACACGCCTCCAAATGGAGGGAAATGCGCGTCTCTAATGACTCTTGGAAAAAATGGACTTAGGGTTCCGTGGAGATAAACGCGAGTGTTGTGGTCAGACGCCTAGCGCTCATGCGAGTAAAACTCGTAGCCGAGGAAGGAGTTCGCACCGCGAGCAGGAGCATTCTAAGCAGAAAAATTACCCGATTAGGCGAAACCAAGATGAAGGACATCGTAGACATGATATCCGAAGTCTGGTACGAATGGAGATGGATCAACACCATGCGAATCGCGGGGCCAGATCCACCAAGGAACTTGCCAAGAGGCCACTCATCACCCAGATGCAGTCCCCCTTCTCGAGGAAAATTGAGGAGGAAGAGCCCCCGAAGAAGTTCGCAATCCCAAGGTTCAAAATATACGAGAGGAAAATCGATCCAATAGACCACATGCGTTAATATAGGCAAACAATGATCATGTGAAACCACGACGATGCCCTCATGTGCCGTATATTCCCTATAGCCGAGGGGATATCGCATAAAAGTGGTTTGAGAGGTTGCCACACAGGTCGGTCAAGAGCTTCAAGTCACTCGCGGAGGCCTTCACAGCTCACTTTATTGGAAGGAATGCTCACCCAAAGAGAATGGATTCTCTCCTCACCCTGAGGAAGAAACCCTTGCAGACTTTATGGGACTATATTAGATGCTCTCGGGAAACCTTCAATGAAGTCGAAGATTGCTTGGAGTAAGTTGCCATATCATCATCAAGATAGGGTTGCCCCACAACTCCATGTTGCACTAGTACCTCAAATGGGTACATCCATCGAAATTGTACAGGTCCACATAATCGAGCTTCTCGAGCTAAGTGAATTGGCAAGTGAACCATAATACAAAAAAAGAGGGAGGGAAGTACCTCTCCAACATGCATATAATCTCTACGATATCTTCCTCTAATTTTTCTATTCTCCTTTATCGATCACTCTTTGACATAACTCATTAAAAAATGAAGATAGGAGAAAAATCACTTGTCTTGGCCCCTTTTGTAGTAGTCCCCGTATAGCAACTGACAACAATTGTTGCATTAAAACATGATAATCATGGGATTTCAATCCCAATAACTTACATTCTTCCAGTGAAATACAATGACTAATGTTGGAGCTATAACCATCAGGTAACTTCAAATCATATAGTCTTTGACAAAAAACTTTCTTTTCTTTCTTTGAGAGTGTGTAAGGTGCCGTCGGCAGGTAAAATTTATTCCCTTTTGGTTGAGGATGCAATTCCTTTCTAATGCCCAATTCTTGCAAATCTTTACGAGACTTGAGGCCATCTTTCGGTGTTCCCTTTACATCTAACAATGTGGAAATGAGGCTCTCACTTAAATTCTTCTCGATGTGCCCCACGTCCAATTGTGACGTAAATCTAATGTCTAGGGAAAAAAAGAGAGAAGATTAATATGAAAAATAAATGCCCTAAAACTTTTAATAGAATTTCATTAAGTTAGTGGCTTAGATTATGAGTTAAAATATACGTACATGCCAATACGGTAAATAAAAAAATATTGACTTCTTTTTCAAGAACACTTTCTTCCTCCTACGCTTCTTCCCTTTACCGAAATTGTTTTCAACACCCTTCAGAGCATCTAAAATTTCCTCTGCATTCAAAGGTTTTGGTGGCCTCCTTAATTTTTCAAATCCATCAAACCAACTCTTTTTGGTAACCCTCTATGGATGGTTCAATGGAAGAAAACGTCTATGGCCCATATACACCGATTTCATACTCTTCGATAACCGTAGTGAGGATGTGTTAGGACCACAAACTGTACATGCAAATTCCCCTTTTGTGCTACATCTAGCTAAATTACCATATGCGGGAAAGTCATTTATTGTCCACATCACAATAGCTTTCAAATTAAAAGTCGATTGGCTAGATGCATCGTACATCCCCACACCGTTATTCCATAATTTGATTAAGTCATCTATAAGTGGTTGCAGATATACATTTATGTCATTTCCTGGTTGCTTTGGCCCCGGTATAAGCAAAGTAAACATTAAATTTACCTGCAACATGCATAACCGTGGGGGAAGATTGTATACAGTTAGAATTACGGGACAACAACTATAGCTCGAGCTAAGATTATTAAAGGGATTAAATCCATCCGCTGCAAGTCCACGCCTAAGATTTCTTGGATCGGATGCGAAATGAGGCCACTTTTTCAAAATTGTGTCCCATGCTAATGAATCAACTGGATGTCGCATCTTGCCATCTTTGCTTATGTGAGTTGAGTTCCACTGCAACTGCTCTGCTTTATCCAATGATAAAAACATGCTTCGAAATCTTAGGATTATTGGAAAGTGCCGCAATACTTTTGCAGATACTCCCTTATTAACCTTTTTGTGCGTTCGTCGGCTTTCCACCGTGATGAGCCACATTTAGGACATTTATCCATATGTTCATACTCTTTTCTAAATAAATAACAATCATTAATGCATGCATCTATCTTCTCATAGCCAAGATCAAATTCTTTTTGAAACCTCTTCGTTGCATACAAAGACTTAGGAAGAACGTTATCCTCGGGCAACATTTCATGTATAGACTCAAGAAGCTCATTAAATCCTTTATCAGATAGTCCGTGTGTAGATTTATGCTTGTATAAAGTTGTAATTTCTGACATCTTTGTATACTTTGTACACCTAGGATATAAAGGAGTCTCGACATCTTTCAACTTTTGTTTATAACTTTCATCACCGCTTTCAAAGTTATCTTCAGCAAAAACTGCATCTTGAACATAAGCATCTCTATACATCTTATGTAAATCTGACAATTCAATATCAATATCATTAGAGTATGAAGAAGTTGAATGTTCTCCGTGAAATACCCACTTCTTGTACGTAGGATCAAAGCCATGAATGACTAGGTGTTCAAATAATTCTTCCTCATCTTTTTGACCAAGGTTTTTACATTTCTTACAGGGACATATTATCATATCAGGATTTCTAGCAGTTTTCTTAGCAGATTCAATAAATTTGAACATGCCATCTTGGTACTCCTCAGTATGTCTACAGATAATAAAAAAAGCATGAAATCATAATTATTTCTCATTTTTTTAACAGAATTCATTCAGAAAAATACTTTAGGTTTTTCTAATATATGTAAGTGTATATGCATGCGTGTAATAATAATTAAAAAAAAACCTTGGAAATCTCAACCAATCTTTTTCCATCTTGAGTTGCCCACTTACTAGTTTCTAGTCTGTTTATACCAACAAACACTAATATTGAAAAGGAGGTAAAATGTCGTGTTCTTTTCAAATATAGTTACATTCTACAAGATCTCATTAGATTAGTCACATTCTACTAAATCTTATTAGATTAGTCAATATCTACAAAGGTAAATTGAAATAGATATATAGTTAGATCATCGGGACTACAAATTAACACGAATGGACTATAGCCATTTTATTCTTATTCATAGTTTCCTTGATCATAGAACTAATATAAACACCCACACTCGACAATACATATTCATACACTTAAATTAAGTTGACCTATTCTAATAAGCATATGTTCAGAAATATCAATGTGGGTATATGCACTTAATAATTTCAAAGTTGGAGATACACAAATGAAGCAAGATAAAGATACCTATATCGGATCTGATTTGTAGTTTCTGAATACTACCCAAAACAATCACCTACAAAATAGAACCATGAATTATTGTAAATAAAAAAATATCAGATTTAGTACGTTGCTCGGAAACAAATAATTAACTAAAAACTCGATAAAATAAATAAAACTCACATAATGCTCATCATCAATAAAAACATCAACATACAATTTCAATTCAATCAATAAATTCCACAAAATTCTTACAGAGATTGTATATCATTGCAATACAAATAAGCTACAATTGTCTTGAATTCAGCCCCTTAGAACTAAAATATTAGTAAACTGGTCTATAGTCCTTCAAGAAAGAGGCGTGTGTTTGTGACATGTACCATAGCTAATATGACAAACGTACTTTTAATAACTGACCAAAAAAATGTAATGTGACAACCCATACTAGGACTATGACCTTTAAAATATTGTTCAAAGACATATTAACTAGCTTTTCATTCAATTTTAATTTTCAGGCATGAATA
This sequence comes from Sambucus nigra, assembly GCA_949130495.1. Classification (NCBI taxonomy): domain Eukaryota; kingdom Viridiplantae; phylum Streptophyta; class Magnoliopsida; order Dipsacales; family Adoxaceae; genus Sambucus; species Sambucus nigra. The sequence continues at coordinate 266,765,868 of OX422209.1, read as the reverse complement.
TAACGCTACAAACGCATCACAGCTTGAAACCCATTTATTGAAGAACCAAATAAAACTAAGTACACACAAATGATAACAAAACATATGATCGAATTGGTTACCACAAATATTGTATTTGGAGAAATCGATTAAGTCAACAATGGTTAGTCGTTAGACATATGATCATCATCAATCAAAAAGACAAAAAACCTAAATATGATATCTCTTAGGAATGAAGAGATCAGACAACTTCCATCCACAACAAGGATCAATCAAAAAATAATCAAATGATTCAGAATGGGTTTCAAATTTTAACGATTCAATCTAAGATTTAAAAGCCAATGATACGAACTTAGATTCAATGCGATTTCAAAATTGAAAGATTCAACAGTGGCATTTGATTTCAAATCATAAATGGTTTTGATTTTGTTTGTTCAGATTAAACAAAAGGATCGTAATTTTTTCCAATCAATTTGTTGATTCAAATGAATTTATGAAATTTGGTGATTAATTGAGAATGGGTTTCAAATTATAACGATTTAATCCAAGATTTAAAAGCCTCGAAAAGGATCGGGTTGACTATTTTTTTGTTTTTTTATATATCTTTTTTGCTTGTGTCCCTTTGTTTTTGTAAATAAAAAACTGTAAAACTAAAAATAAAACTAAAGAAAAGCTAAAATTTCAACCCATTTCACTGTTTGAACCTTATAAATTTCAACCGAGTCCATAAGGTAAAAAAATAAAATAACGCAAGCATATTACAAAAATATGATTTACAGTTTCCAAAAATTAGATGTTCTAGTTTTTTACTCTTTGTGAGGGGCACATGAATTTCTCCGATACATCTGTAAAATTTTCGAGCTCCTTTTTACACCCATCACCCGTTATCATGGAGTGGAGTATGTCAAAGAGAGGAAAACATTACAACAAACATTCGTATCACTATAACCTCTTCATGAACATAATCATTTGATTGTATCTGTAGTAGCCTACGATAGTTACAATCAATACCAACCTGTTCATGAACCCAATCACCGATATTTACTATAAGCCAATATTTTATCCTACTCCACATAATAGCATCAATAACAATAAGAATAAAGAGAGAGAAGTGACCAACTATTAACAATCAGCCAAACACGACCATAGCCAACAAAGTTCTGGATGACTCCAAAGCTTCAAAATTTACTATTTATAATAGAGATGAGATGTGCGGAGGTTAGAGGTGATGAGGGATTTGCTTCTTAGGGCGGTAGATGTGCGTGCGCAGGTTCTAGAGATGAGAGATTCGTTCATTTACAGCTGTAACGTGAGAGGTTAGAGGTGAGAGATTTGTTTGGAGATATGGTTTGTTGCAGATACATTTTTTTTTGATACGCGCTAACTGAATTGGTAGAAGAGGCGGCAAAAAAATTTCCCTAATTTTTTTTTAATTAGACGAAACCTCTACAAAAAAAAGTAGTGTAAAAAATTACCACATCTTATAAAGTGTTGTCTTTCAAAAAAACAGGACACATTTATTTTATATGTCGTGGTATTTGCTATAATTGAATTATTTACGATACCATTGACGATTAACTACTTTCCACGACACATTTTTATAAAGTGTAGTCAAATATATGTCGTGGAAAGTAGTTTTTCTTGTAATGAATAAATGTGAGAACAAACAAGGGATCAGACTTTACCACATATATCAATTATTTTGATTAATTAATTAATCTATTTAAAATGGTCCAAGATACTATTTAAATCACAAGTCAACTCTCGTCACAAGTGTAATTTCAACATTACTCTTTCAAAAAATTAATTTTAGAACCTTTACAAACTCTCAAAAATTAGAATTAAACCCTTTTTAATAAATCACACGCTAGGATAAACCTATTAAAAATAGTTTAATCAATGACATAATAAGCTTTAGAGTATAAAATTCAAAATATAATTCTGCACTTAAGGAAAAATTTATCTCTAATTCGATTCGAAAAATTGACATTATATCTCAAGTTAGATTTTCTCTCGAAAATGATTTACCATCTCTCGAGGTATAAGTGAAAAAGTGAAAGTTTAAAACCAATTTTCACAAGAACATAATAAATAAATAAAATAAACAAATTAAAATAATATCAATAAGAGCTCCATCTCACCCCTTGAATGGGGAACTTAGCCTAACATTAGGGTATTATTACACATAAAATGGAACAATATCATAACAAGAGGCATAAGAATAATACAAGAGAAAAGAGAACAATTTGAACCAAGTCACCTTGAACTTAGTTTTCAACTATGAAAATGAAAAACAAACCAAATAAATCTGAGTTTTTACAAACTAATAATATTCTGAAATGAAGCTTCAAACTCACAATTTATCTCTCAAATTTAATTCCCTCACACAATCTCTAAAAAAAATTAAAATAAAACACAAAATAAAATTAATCCTACTCTAAGAACTACACTTAAATGATGTTTTTCTCTTTAAGGTCTTCTTCTCTACTTTTATTTCTTCAAATCGGCCTTGGGTATTCTTTTATAATGTGGCAAATGGAGCAAGGGGCATAATTGGAAAGGGAGATTTTAGTGTGCATCAGAGGTGTGAGGTAATGAGAGTAGGATAAACATTACACACAACTTCATGGATTTGGTGAGATCATGAGGGGCATTAGGGGTATTTTCAGAAAAAAGGAAGGAAATTTTAAAACAAGAGGGGTTATGGGTATTGTTTTTAGCATCTTGGCAGGTGGAGATTGGATTGGAGGTTTGAAAAATGGAAAATGGGTATTATGGGTTTAAAGGTGGATAGTGGGTAAAAGGATGTTGGGTCTTAGAATTAGGCTTTGGCAACTGAGTATGGATGGGTAGATGAAAAATGGGATTTGGTGGAAGGTTTGGATTTGGGTATGGGGTTTTGTTGAAATGGATGGTCAGGGTAGCGAACTTTGGATAAGGATTTGGGTATGGAGGTTTATCCGGTCGGATTTGGGTTTATATCAGGTTTGATAGTGTCCGGGTAGAGGTCTAAGCCGAGTTCGAGATCTCGGGTTAGATAGGTGAGCAAGTTCGAAGAGGGTATTGGGTCGATTTTGGGTTAGTTGGTTAGTGGGTATAAGGTGGTGTATTTAAGGTATGAGTTTTGAAATTTTAGGTTTTGGCTATAGAGGTGAGAGAAAGAATTTGGGTGAAGGTATAAGATGATGATGGCGTGTTTGGGTGTAGTAAGGGTGTAGGATAGTGTAGTGTGTGTGTGTTTATTGTGCACTTAATAAAAACTACACTTTCTAAGACACAACTAAAAAAATACAATTGAAACTTAAAAAAAAAACTCTATTAAAATACTATAAGAAAATAAAAAAATAAATTCCTAACTAAAGAAAATATCAAATCTATTAAAAAAAAATTAAATTCCTAATCTAAAAATAAAACACTTAATATAAAATAATACCTCTAAACCCAATCAAGAACGAATCTTTGTCAATTTTTTGAGAGGAATACACATTCAAGATCAGATTTCTAAACCAACTTTTATTCAGGCATGAATACTCTATTCTTTTTCTTTAGTATTATGCGTTTTAAGTGTCGCCTAAACACTTAATTACATGTTTTCTTAAAAATAACTAGTAACTTAATTAGAAAAAGTGAATACTAATTATGGGGTTGTTTTTATAAAATCTTTTAATCTGAATAATATTCATAACCCTTTGGGTACGTAGGATTGATGAGTGATTTTGGATTTTATTGGTGTAGGTTGCATATAGAAAAACCCTAGTTTTAAAATAAATAATTTTTGGGTGCGTATAACTCATGTAATACATGTAGAGATAATGAAATTTGGTTTTTGATGTATATATGATGAAAAATTGGTATATTTAATTTAAAATAATTAAATGAGATTATTTGGGTATTGTTGACGTTGTGATAATTAAATTAAAGATTTAAATAAATTGGACTATCATGCGTAGTTTTATACGTTGATTAATCATGCGTGGTTGTGTGACTTTTTGGTATTATTATATTTCCTTGTGACGATGGGTTGTTGGGTATTTTTTGCTCCCCCTATATTTTAGAATGCCTTCTAGGAATGGGACTAGTGAGGGAAGATTATTGCATTTTTATCACCTTGAGGGTGGGCTGATTTTTATTACTTTATCGTCGTTACACTTGTCTAAGTATGAGACTAGGTTATGATTTATGTTAGAAAATACTCCTATACATAAGTTAGGACGTATTGATGACTTGGGAACCCTTAGGTATGGGACTAAGGGGTATTTTGAGGATCTCACATCGATAAAAGGGTGGAGTAAATTATAAATTGTGAATTGAGAAATTGAGAACTAATACCTAAGATAATAAGACGGGTATTAAAATATATTGGCGACATAATCAGCGAGGGCCGACAGTTTAAACGGGCCAGCCGACGTTTTATGTCGTGTCGTGTGTGGAACCTCGTCAATCAGCGAGGGCCGACAGTTTAAACGGGCCAGCCGACGTTTTGACGAGGGGATGTGTATTTTTGGTGGAGAAATCACCCGAGGCGGGAGGACCGCCATAATAAAATGTGGATATAATAAAAGCTGGTTAATTTAATGAAATTAACATCGTGGGACTTGGGAAATTAAAATCATATTGGTGTGCCTTTATAAATGGGGATTTATGCGAGTAGTTAGTGATTTATATCTATCGCGTTTAATTATCCCGTTTAATTTAAAATATTCTATTGTGATATTTATTGCGTATAATGCTACTGTCTGGATTCAAGGATCCTATTTGAGGGGAGTGGTGTGTATTCTTGCTCGGGGCTTTGGCTCTGACCCATGTGTTGACTAATCTTTTTCAGGATTAGAATTTGGAGAAGCTGTATAAGTTTATCGGAGTTATCATTGGAGGTGAAGCTGGAGTTATTTACTTTATGGCATATAATAAAATATTAATAAAACTAAACTAATAAAATAAAAATCAAATAAAAATATAACTCACAACTATTATAAAAAATATAAATATAAACGACACACGATATTGACTCTAATATATACAGCTATACGCACATACATGACTCGAAGTAAAATATAAAATAAATTCTAAAAATTATAAACGACTCTAATAAAAATCTAAAAAATATAAAAGGTGCAAACTAAACACTCACGAGGCTCGGGACATGATTTAGGTTAGGGGATACGTTAGAGTGGTTTAACTGCATCTTTGCCACATTTTGCCTTGATTTAATGCTTTAAACTCCACAAGAGGCATTTGACCTACAAAATAAACATATATGTGCATAAGAATCTTTTACCGAGAATTAACAATTAAAAATCGTCTATTTGGGATTTTAGTTAAACACTTTTGGGTGCTTATCACATACCTAAGAGGGTCTACCCTTAGTATCCTGTTCGTTCTCTATCGTTAAGTCCGGAGGAGTCCCTCGTCCAAATGGACATCACGAAAGACATATAAGTGGGGTGGTCCCTACATAGTTACCATTGTACAGTCCATACCCAACCGTGACAATGGATCCCAACATCTACACCTATCTCTCGTAAGTGGCACTACTACGTAGTACCTAAAGTGATGACCTGCAGATGGCCTAGCCCACCTCTGCCGATGCGTGCTGCGGTCCTGAAACACATGTAACCCCAACCAATAGGACCCTCCATGAACATAGGTACGTCCACACAATTAAATAAATACATATATTTATCACGTAATATGTATAGGTAGTTAACTCAATACTTACCCCCAAGATGTCCTATTTAATTACCTATTATTAATCCTACTTTAAGATTTAACCATCAAGTTAATTGTCAGTTTCCTCATTTAAAATAGTGACACAAACCCGTTTTTATAAGTTATATCACTTGGATGGCCTCCCATATACTCGTTTGGGTTCATAAAAATCCCCCAAACATTTTTTCGATCCTACCCTGACCCAACCCAGAAGCCAAACTGGTTCTCCTCTTAGGGACGAATCGGTTCGTCCTTGGTCGAATCAATTCACACTGGGAGGTCGAATCGGTTCGCACCTGGACAGAAGCCCAGAACTGTTGTAACTTTTCCATACGGGGTTCCCACTCCTAATTCTAAATTCTTCCCAATTGTTTTACCCATTTAGACTATAATAGGATTAGGTTCTTTGTGGTTAAATAGACCATTTTGGTTTGGTAATTAGTCCAATTAACCCAAGATTTTATTACCAAAATTCAGAATTTTAATCCAACATCATTGTCTAACAATTTTAGATTTTGATCCCATATTCCTATTTAATCATACTCAAATTTAAGGTTCTCTACATGGATAACAATGATAATCAATTAGAGGTCCTACAACATGAATTATAATACACAATTTAATATTCCCTATATTCCAAATTTCTGGCTTTAACATCAATTTGTTCAATTATTAAACATCAATTTCAGATTTCTTCCTCTACATGCATAAGATTCAATCCTATCATATTATCATCAATTCATTTATTTTAACCCATAAATTACATGAGAAAATATACCAATGAAACAAGAAGTATATTGGAAGTTAATTTTCGCAAAAAAATTCATGCTTTATGTTGAAGATTGAGTGCATCTCCTCTTGAATCCTTAATCTTCTCCCTCTTTTGGCTTTGGTAACTTCTCTATTTGAATGTGGGGTTGCTAGGTTAAGTTTTGGTGGATGAGGAGGGTTTTATTAACACTTGATTAACTTAAATTAGTTGCTAATCCCCAGTTACCCCATAACCTTTTTATTTGAGCCCCCAAATGAACCCAAACCCATAATCGGATTAGCCCAACAACTCCCCAAATGATATACTTATACTCCGGGCCCAATTTTAGATGTCTAAAACACCTAAACGAGTCCCCAAACCATCCCGGAGTGTGCCCAAATTATTTTTACCCAACAAACATATTTTCAATTAGATTGAACACCATATATTCATTATTTAATTAACATGCAATTAATTTCTACAAGAAATTTTAACATGCATAAATGAATCCACATTACAACTCATCAATTTATTCATGACTTATTTAATCAAATTCTACTGATTTAATTTAATTACTATCGACTTTATTTTATTATAAAAATACGGGATATTACACCATAACCAACTATGAATGGATGAGTTTTCTGGACACATACTTAGGGTATCACCATATTTCTTTGTTCGGTCCCGGTCAAGGCAAAAATTCATTCATAACCACTCTGGGCTTGTATTATTATAAGGTTATGCCTTTCGGCCTTAAAAAGGCATGAACCATCTACCTAAGATTAGTTACAAGGATGTTTAAGCAACAATTGGTAGACAAAATGGAGGTATACATTGACGACATGCTCGTTAAAAGCAAGCTCAAAGACGACCATATGAAGGACTTAGTGGAGACTTTTGAGATCCTCAGGCACTACCGAATGAAGCTAAACGCGGCTAAATGCTCCTTTGGGGTTCATCCTGGAAAGTTCCTATGGTACTTAGTCAACAAGAAGGGTATTGAGGCCAACCCCGACCAGATAGTTGCGATCAATAACGTTCAACCCCCAAAGATGTTGCGCGAGATCCAAAAGTTAACATGGATGTTAACAGCCCTTAACCTTATCATCTCAAAGCCTTTCGAACAGTGCCGATCATTTTTTTAGCTGCTGAAGAAGGAAAAATGCCTCACATGGAACAAGGAATGCTGAAAGGTCTTTGAAGAAATTAAATCCTACCTGAGAAAACCTCCCCTGCTGTCTATTTTAGATCCAGAAGACCTTTATCTCTACCTGGCAGCTTCTAGCCATGCAGTCAGTTCAATCTTAATGTGCGAGATGGGTGGATGACAATCCCCCATTTACTACGTCACTAAAACACTCCTGTTCTCCGATCAACGCTACCTCCCACTTGAAAAATTGGCCTATTCTTTGGTCATCGCGTCATGCAAGTGGAAGCACTACATTGAAGCTAAGTCAATCATAGTCATCACTTCCTTTCCCCTCAAAGTCATTCTTTGGAAGGTCGATATATTTGAGAGGATATCCAAATGGTCATTCGAACTTGAGAGGTTTGATATACACTATCAACCAGAAACGACGATTAAGAGTCAGGTGTTTGCAGATTTTATTATCGAATTTATAGGAGAAAAGGAGCCCAACGACCAAGATATAGCCTATCAGTTACGAGGCCGATGTTATGCCACGACACCCGATTTGTTGGGGCACCCTGCAATCAATCACGGCCTCGGATATAATCAAGATAAAATGGTAAGCACAATAAATATGTAAACAAAAGAGACAACACCAAGATATATGTGGTTCGCTAACTTGGATACATCCACAGAGAGTCCCTATTCCACTATATTTAAAGACGTTACAAGTTGTCGTAGAGAATATAAAAATAAATCACATACCCTCTACTCTCCTACCCAAATTCCGAATAGTCAATGTACTCCAACGCTCCACCCAAGTGAATCCAAGTTCTATGCCAAGAATTCTCTCAATCTCTCGCCCTCAAGTGTTTCCCAAGTGCCCAATCCGGTATATCCCGCTCTCATGTAAACCAGTGAGAAATACCCACACATTACATCTTAAGCACACCTACTATACGTGAAAAAATCATACTCACGCTCATATCCTTCTTTCACCTTTAAGCAATATCCATGGGTGAGAGGGAAAATCCCTCACCTCTCACCTTAAAACCCCCACCTTTGGAAGAAGACTCTCTATAGGTTTGTGTTCTGTTGGTATTAGTGTGTTTTGAGCTGTAGCTGAAAATAAGGAGAAAATATGAACAGTACCCCACGTATGAACAGTACCCCCGTGTATGAACAATATTCTCGAGTATAAACAGTACCCCATGTACGAATAGTACCCCCGTGTATGAACGGGTTTTCCCTTAAAATTCAAGCAACATAACAATTGGGAGATTGACCAGTCCAAAAAGTGGACACTTCGCGTGGATGACGCATCCAACTCCAAGGGGTCAGGAGTAGGATTTGTGCTTATTTCCCTGAAGAATGCCATGATCAAGCAGGGGATCAGACTTGGCTTTGAAGCTTCCAATAATGAGGCTGAGTACGAATCCCTCATCTCCGAACTCTAAAAAGATGACTCATTGTGGCAAGCCATCTTAATATATATTGCGGTTCAAAGTTGATGTCCAATCAAGTCACATGATATTTTAATGCCAGGAATGAACGAATGGCAGTATAGCTCTAAGTCTCCCACAATTTGATGGAAAAATTTAAGTAAGTCCACATTCAATAGTTCCCCCGGGGGAATAACAACCACTCTGATGCGTTAACAACCTTAGGATCAACAGTGGAGTTTGATCTTAGAAGAACAATTGAACCATAATTCCTCGCCAAGCCCCGTATCACAAAGCCAGTGGTCATTGTGCAGATTCTCGCCGTGCAAAATGTCCCGGTTGGATGGACTCAATAATTACTTATCTGTAAAATGATATCTTGTCGTCCGATAAGAAACAAGCCCACCAAGTTAGGGGGAAAGATGCACGGTTTTATCTAGTTCCCGAAGGAAAACTCTACATAAGATCTTTTACTAGTCCCTACCTTTAATGCGTGTATCCAACTGACATCAACCAAGTTCTGTATGAACTTCAAGTTGGAATTTGTGGGAGCCACGTCGGATGGAGGTCTCTGGCGTTTCGAGCGATCAAAGAAGGGTATTGGTCGTAAGGGAAAATAGTTTAGATTTTAGTTTAGGCTTAGTACTTGTTTTATTTGCCACATTTGCACATTTGGCATATCTCGTTACAAACCAAGACGTGCCGAGCCGATGAATCGAATCTCCAACATCTCCAAAGTTCAAGACTTCTTCATATTATGAAGGTATAAATTGTTTAGGATTTTAAATTCATTTACATTTATATTTGGGAGACTTTTTTTTATAAAATTCTTTATACAAATTGAGGCAAAAATTTTCTAAGTTAATTTTTTTTTTATTTACCTCGTTTAAACGAAATGTCAATCTCGTTCGAACGAAATGGCGATTTCGATTGAAAGCTCGTTTGATCATTTCTTCGAATGAACATCCAACAAGGGTGTTCTTCTTGAGTTCATTTGAAGCACGTTAGAAACTTATTCTAACGAGATTGGATTCCTGTTCGAACAAACTTGATTTGTTCTAATGATATGACTTTCTCATTCAAACGACTTCTACTTTCGTTCGAACGAATTTTTCCCCCTCAAAATTTATGTTAGACTTATAAATACCTGTTTCGAAAAGATTTTAATAAGGTCTTTTGAAAAAACACAACCTTTATATCTATTGCAAAATTCCTCATTCCTTTTAGGTCAAAACATCCTTTTAATTCATAAAATAACCTCCCTAATATACTTGTGAATCCTTTTAAAATGCTAAATAGTTTCATACCTGATCTATACGTGTGGATAAAGATCTCTACTGCTGACCATTGTGACCCGATGGATCACTGCGAAAAAGAAGGCTGAAGATAGGCAGATCGGTGGATACCGAGGGTGGATCGCCACCTGTGGACTGCTCTGGAACTGTGTGGTTTTCTTTAGACAGATTTGTAAGTAATCTGTCTTGTAAAACTATCTAAAGTTCAGAAATAAAGGTTTTGTCCTAAAAAAGGATATTTCCTCATATCTGTTTGTGATTGCATGCGTAGTTTATTTTCTGTGTTTGGAATGATCATCATATGAAAACCTAATTTATTCAACGATTAAGATTTGGTAAAAATTGAATTTGTGTTTGGTGACATTAATTAAATAAATCAATCCATTAAGATCGCGCACACTCTCAAATTGGTATCAAGCCATGTTAAAAAAAAATATTTTGTGATCTTTTTTCGTAATTTTTTTTCTTTGATATCAATTTTTTTGAAAAAATTGCTGATCTTGAAAAAGGCCTCATTTTAATGGATAATTTGTATAATCAGATGCTCATATTTGATGGTACCAACTATGCACATTGAAAAGCTAGAATGATGTCTACTCTTAATTCAATTGATGAACGCGTTTGGTAGCTCTATGAAAGAGAGTGAACATCACCCACTATTATTGTTGACAATGTCGTTGGCCCTAAATCCGTATCTCAATGGACAGAGGACGAATTTATATGGAGCAACTTTAATTTTCACAGTTTGAGTGCCATCTCGGGAGCTGTCACCCCTGATGAGTTCCTCCGCATTATGACGTGCACCACGTCTAAAGAAGCTTGGGATACCCTCCAACTCACTCACGAGGGTACCAATACTGTTAAAGCTTCCAAGTTGCGAAATCTCACCATACAATTTGAAACAATCACAATGCTTGAATCTGAATCCTTTGACGAGTTTTATGCGCGACTGTCCGATATAGTCAACTCAAGTTTCAATTTAGGTGAGAAAATACCTGAGACGCATATTGTAAAGAAAATTTTGAGATCTCTTCCTGCCCGCTTTATTTCTAAGGTTACCGTACTTAATTCGTTAAGGATCCTACACACTCTTAGGTTAGAAGAACTTGTAGGAGATCTTCAAATATACGAGATAAATATATTCCCTAAAATAGTAAAACCTAAGGAAACGGGAATTGCACTTAAAACCCAATCTTAAAAGAGAGAGGAAGTGTTTAAAAAATAGAGAAACTGTTGTCCGAATATGAGTACGACTTTGATTTTAATGATTTGGCCCTGTTTGCTAAAAAAATCAAGAAGTTTCTCAAACTCAAAAAGAAAAATATTTTCGAAGATAAAAAAGAGTTTTGAGAAAGATAAAAAATATATAACGGGGAAAAAACTTTTGAAAATAAGAGAAAGATTTCTCAAAGAAAGATGAGGAAAGATGTTGCGGGTGTGAGGGAAAGGGTCACAAAGCTCACGAGTGTCCAACTAGGTTGAAAGGTCAAGGGAAAGTTAAAGCTGCCTTAAATATCACGCTTAGCGATAGCGAGGTCGAGTCAGTGAGTTCAAGGGAAGAATCACTCCATGGATGTAAGTTCATCGCATTCATGGCTAGTCATGTTAGTACATCGAGTGTACTTCACGACGATGATGAAGCTACTAAACATGAACACCTCGACAGTGAGTCTAGTCATTCTGAGGAGAGTGAAAGAGAGAATGTTTTAAGTGAGAGCGAGAGTGACTTTCAGCGTGCCTATGTCGATCTTTATGTTGAGTCCTTTAAAACTAAGAAACAAAACAAAGGGTTAGCTAAGAGAGTTTTAGCGCTAGAGAAAGAGTTGAGAGAGGTGAGAGAGAGTGAGTCCTCAGTGAGATAAGCTTTGGGAGAGAGAGTTTGTTTAGTTGAGAGAGACAACAGGGACTTGACTAATAAGGTGACTAGTATTATGGGAGATTTCCAAACATTTGTGGAGACTCGTGAGAAATTTGAATCCCTTATATCCCAACTTGAGAAAGATCTCGAATGTTCCTGCGAGGTCAAGGTAATTATCGAGGATACATTGAAGATGGTGGGTAAGATGATCCTCGACCCCACTTTAGGTTCTGGTGGGAGGCATGGAATAGGTTTTGATGGTGCATCCACTTCCAATATTGCACCGGAATCGATTCCTAAATTTTTGGTTAATCCTTATGGCCCTCAACCGAAACCACAAAAGAGAGTTCAACCTAGAAAATCGAACCAAGGCAGACCTAAACCTATCTATGTTTCAACTTTTTACAAAAGAAGAGGTCACCTTAGAGAGGTTTGCTATAAATTAGGTAGAATTAGGTGTATACATACTTATGTACAACATTTTAGTGACTTTATTAATATTAAAGAGCAAGTTGAATTTCTAGTCGCGACTTCGCATAGTTTGATGGAAGAATTTCAATGGATTTCTTTACCGTTTGAGAACGCTTCCAACATTCCGACTAAAATTAACAACAATAAGGGAAAACTAAAGGTGACTTCCAGTTGGGTACCTAAGCGAGATGACAAATCCCTTGTTGTTCATGTTTCTCTCAAGGATCAAAATACTTCTGATAGTGGTGTTCTAGGCACATGACCGGTGACTTCTTATTTTTTACCCGCCTTGAGGATTGCAAGGAAGGTAAAGTCACCCTTGGATATGGGAGTATATCTAATATTTTAGGACAAGGTAGTGTTGATATACTCAGATTTCTTAATCTAGATGACGTGTTGTACATGAAAGGGTTGAATGCGAACTTGATTAGCATAAGCCAACTGTACGACGCAAACTTTGAGCTAAAGTTTGATGGGTCCGAATGCAATGTTTATGATCAATCTAGTAAACTTTTCCTACAAGGTTTTGAGGACATAAGATAATTTCTATGGGATTATGGACAAGTCCTCTTTTGTGGTCAATAGTGCCATGGTCTCCACTATGGACTTTTGGCATTAACGACGAGGTCACGTGAACTTTAGTATTCTTGAGAGATTAGTGAAAAAGGACCTAGTTCGTGGCTTACCGTGGCTTGGTAAACCAACTTTCTCGGTTTATGGACCTTGCTAATAAGGTAAAAAAATTCTAAGTCCCCATCGAAAGTTGAATACCATTACTACCTCCCGTGTTTTGGAGTTGATTCACATGAATTTTATAGGTCCTACTCACACGGAGAACTTAGGTGCTAAGAGATTCATTCTCGTGATAGTTGATGAATTTTCTAGATATTCTATCATAGGGTTCCTTAGAGAGAAGTTCGATGCGGTTGAGTTCCTTACGACCAAGTTACATGTCCTATAAAACCAACACGGTGTCACTATTAATCAGATGCGTAGTGACAATGACACTGAATTTAAAGAAGTGAAAGTGGATAGCTATTGTGATGGAGTGGGCATCAAACATAAGTTTTCGTCCATTCTCACTCCTTAATTAAATGGGATTTTTAAGAGGAAGAATATGACGATACAAGAAATGGCTAGATCCATGCTTCTTGGGAGAAACGTGCCTAGACATTTTTTGGTAGAGGCGGTGAGCATCGCATGCTATATGGTGAATTGGTTATATCTTCATTCGCACACACTTCACACACCTGATGAGTTGTGGAAAGGGAAGAAGCCCAACCTATCATATTTCTGTGTATTTAGGAGTACTTTCTACATCTTGCGAGATAGAGAACCCTTAGTAAAATTCGACTGTCGGAGCGACAAGGGGATATTTTTAGGATATTCATCGACGAGTAAGGCTTACCGAGTTTATTATCTGGTTAGCTCTAAGGTTATGGAGTCAATAAACGTCACGATTAGAGATGACGAGCCACCGACATTTGTTGCTCCTAGTCCACAGTGTGAGGATGATGAACCATTTGGTGAAGATCCCATCCTTCCTGATTCTATCATGGTGGACCCCATTCTTATTTTAGGAGAGACACTATCTTAGGTTCAAAATATTCATGACCCTTTTGTTATACTTGGTGATCCTACACTAGGTGTCAAGAATCGAGTGTGCCCCTATCCCTAAAAGTGTGCCCCTGTCCCTAAATGTGTTAGCGAAATAGAGGGTTCTCACTGGATTCATGTTCTTTTACTGTCCCAAGGGGGGACTCACTTTCCCCCCAAGTAATTTGTTTCTGCATTTCTTTGGTTATTTTAATATTGTCCCCGCACAGTTCTCGCCCAATGTTTGGAAGATAGTTAATGGTGTCCATAGAATAAATCAACTCCATGGCACCAATATAGGGCTTGCTGAGATATGCTTCTGCTACTCTTTCTCGTGTACAAGTTCTGGTCTTTTTTACTTCAAGGCCAGGAGTCCTGAGAGGGTATTGGTAGTAAATCTACCTGATTCCCACAAGGATTACTGGCAAGAGGGTTTTCTCGCTAGGAATTGGCAATTTCCTCCCCATACCGAGGGGTCGAGGTCTGACAGGTTCACGATCCCTTTTTATGGGGAGGAGTACATAGGTAGGCTTAATTTTTGTTCTTCTCTTCGATATTCTTATTAATATATGATTTCTCTATTATTCTTCTCTCTTCTTTTCAGTGAGGACAAAGAATTTGGAACCTGCTTTAAGTGAGGTTCGAGGTGCTGAGCTGATTAAAGCTTGGAACATCATAGAACCTTTGGCTGATGGCGAACATCCTCGGTCAACTGCTTTTCTTCTGGAGTATAAGAATATTGGGTCTAGTTTTATCGCACGACCCGTAGACATCATCCCTGAGTTGGATATTACTGAGGAAGTTACTGCAGATCCCATCCAATTGGACGAGGAAGAGAGCAGCTCTGGTGAGGACAGTGAAGGTGATACTAGGGGCACTGCTGAAGGTGGTGCCAGTGAGACGAGCTCTATTAGTGAAGGGTCTTCCAGCTTGGAAGAGGCTTCAGAAGCTCGAGAGTCCTCCAGTGATTCAAGTACTTCCAGCGAGGAAGATATGGCTCCTCCCAGGAGGAACCTGATCAGGTTTGATGATGATGAGGATGATATGCTTCTTTCTAGGCGGTCGAATAAGCAAAAGTTTGGTAGTGGAGAAGCTGCCACTGGTCCACAACCTATTGCCATTGAGTAGGAAAAGAAGATGAGGGAAGAAGAACAGTTGAGAGAGTATGAGAGAAAGAAGGAAGAGGAGAGGAAGAAGGTGGAAGAGAGGAGTAGAGATGAGAGGGAGAAGGAGAAGGAAGAGGAGAGAAGGAGGGTGGAAGCGAGGACAAAGGCCGAGTAAGCTTTGGTTCCCGTGTCCGCATTGCCCGAGGGGGCCTCGGTCTCCACCTCTCCCTAGTTGGCTCCTGCACTGCTCGAGAGAGCAGTTTTGCCCGCTGATCGACAGAGGGAAATGGGGACCGACCAGTTAGCTCTGCAAGCGAGTCAGAGGCTAGCCTTGGTAAGCCTGTTTCCATTTTTCAATACTCGTAATTTTCTGTTCAATGCTTTATTTTAATGCTCTCTTTTTACTTACAGTTCGTGACCGAATTCTCCGTTCTTTACCGTACTCGCGACGAGCCGGTGAGTAAGAATGCGAATTTGGAGAAGCATAACGTTGAACTGAAGGGGAAAGGCATCAAGTTGGAGGCCAGTTTGAAGGCTGCCAGCGAGGCCCAGAAGTCCTCCGATCTCAACCCTGCTGAAGCCAATAGAGCGAAGGACGCGGCGATCAATGAGCTAAATGAGTTGCGGCAGTCCTACGATCTGGTCTGCACGAGAAATCTAGCCGTGGTCTAGGAAAATAAGGTGCTGGTAGAGAAGGTGAAGAAGATGGAGTTTGAGGCAGCCACTATTAAGGAAAGTTCGTACAATTCTCGATGGGCTGTCGCATATGAGGACGCTGATTTTTAGATAGGCTACATTAACTGTTTAAACTTCAAGAAGGGGTGGAACAAGGCTCTTCTGGCTGTCGGGGTGGATATTGACTCACCCTTGTTCGACAAGCATGATCCAATCCCAAAGCCTGTTATAGATGATGCGCCTGCCCCAGCCATTGAAGGTGTAGTCCCTGCCTCTCAGATTGTTCCTATTGGTGCTTCTCCTGCTTAGGGAACATCAATTGTTCCATCCGATGGAGCTGTCTCTGCTGCCGTGGATAAGGGAAAGTAACCAGCAACCTCTGAACAAACTGAGGTTGCTAGCTAGCCTGTTCTTAGGATTTCCTCTGTATCTTTCGCTTTATTTATACTGCTCTTTTTTAATTACCGATGTATATGGACCCCTTTATTTGAATGAAATGAAAGTATCTTTTCTGCGCATTGATTCTTCTGCTTCGTACTGCTTGTATGGCTTGTAGTTGATTGATGTAGATGAGTATATACCTTCCACCTCTCCATTGGGAAGGATCCTTGGTCCTAACGCGAGCATCCAAGTTTGTCAGGCCTTCGTTAGGATTTGTAAGTCTCTCAGGTCGAGAAATAAGAGTTTTAAGGACCAATCTGAGCTCGTCGCTAAACTGAAGGATAGACTTCAAGATATGGAACAAGTTGGCGCCTCTGTCCAAGAAGAAGTAAATACTTTGAGAGACAAGCTTCTAGATGCCTCCGATATCAATCAAGTCAGAGAAGTTCTTTAACAGGAGAATGAAACTCTGAGGAGGGAGGTGTCGCGACTCAGGGAGCATGCACCGAGCATCGCACCTCGAGTTTTGCGAGGTTCCTCTTCATCGGCTATTCTGCGAGCTGGCACAGGGTCGAGCACCGCCCCTTAAGCTTTGTGAGGTTCTGTCCTATCAGTTGGTCCGCGAGCTGGTACAGATTCAGGGGGTCCAGCTAGGGAGATAAACGAGATTCGAGAAGATATTCATCGAGCATATGTGATTGCTGCTGGGCTTCAAAGGGATGTCACACGACTGAGGCATCTGTTCAAAAAAGGTCCTCGGCGAGTGTGGGCTGACGATTATGAACAAGGTTGGATAGATGCTCCGACGAGGCTGACAGAGTTTGTAGAATTATCCTTTATTAGGGGATGGTTGAGCTCCCTCAGGGAGATGCAAGTACCAAGGAACTCAGTATTCTGGTACTGTCACGAGATCTATCCTTCCACTTTGAGGCCTAATCCTTTCAGGAGGGATGACCAGTGGATCCCTATAGATGCTATCCCCAGGCAGCTGTTAGAGCCAGATGCGAATGAGATCGAGGAGGAGTTGGCTCCTCATCCGGACGATGGCCGAAGAGCACAAGTGGCTGATTATCTTATTCAGAGGCCTAATCCTCATTAAGATTTTACCAAATGTAAATCATTTTACTTGTAATGAAGTAATGTAATATTTATGTCTTGGGAAATTTTGCCGACTAAACATGCGTTGTATATTTTTTACTTCATTTATTTCCCACTTGATTATCTTGGGCCCTTCGTGGCCGATTAGATTTGTAGGGTTATTTCCTTGAGTGAGTATCCTCCCAGTCCAGTATGCTTTTGGGATACCATTCTACCTCACTTTACCTTTTAGGTCGTATCGTCACACTACCTTAGGCCTAAGTGTGACAATGGCGAGGACCCACTTGGTGTTGGATGTTCTATCCGACCAGGTTTTCTGAACCAAACATAGTTTGGTGACCAATTTGATTTGGTCGAGTTACCTAAGGGTCCCCTGTGGGGCTTCATATATTGCCAGGGAAATGCTAAGAGGTTGTTCGTGTTTCATAACGAAGACCTGAGGGGGGTGATTCCCTACTTTTGCATACTGAGTAATATGCCTGTCATTTGGAAAAGGTGTGCAAGTTATAAAGTTCATAATACAAAATAAACACTTCATAGAATGTCACTGCTAAACAATCTTTTATTAATCACAAGCAATAAAAACTGAGATGTCAATTCCAAAAATGTGATAAAAGATGAATGGAAAAACTAGAAGTGGAATTTTTCAGATTGGCTGTGTTTCAAGCTCGGGGTATCTCTCTGCCCTCCAGCGTTTCTAAGTGATAGGCTCCTTGTAGGTCGTCCCTTGTCACCTTGAATGGGCCCTCCCAGTTTGGACCTAGCTTACCATCAGATGGTTTTACTGCGCTGTCAAGAACTTTCCTTAGGACGTAGTCCCCAACCTAGAATGTCCTTGGATTGGCCTTTCTGTTATAGTGTTTTGCGAGCTGCTACTGATATCTCGCCAGTCTCACTAGGGCTAGTTCTCTGCGTTCGTCGGCTGGGTCAAGTTCAGCGAGTAATGCTGCATTATTCTGGCCTTGGTCGACTAAGGTGGATCTCATGGTTGGGAGTCCAGCTTCTAGAGGGATGATTGCTTCTATTCCATATGTTAGTGCGAAGGGGGTTTCCCCCAGTGATCGTCGTGGGGTAGTGCGGTAAGCCCACAGAATGTGTGGTAGCTCGCTCACCCATGCGCCTTTGGCTCGCTCAAGTTGTTTCTTCAGCCCATCGATCACTATTTTGTTGGAAGCTTCAGCTTAGCCATTGCTCTGGGGTAGGCAACCGAGCTAAAATGGTGCCTGATGATGGTTCTAGGGATCCCAAAGCGGATAATTATGTTTCTCCATATGAATCTCATCATATCTGCGTCCATGATGTTTTCCAGCGGCTCTGCCTCGATCCATTTGGTGAAGTAGTCTATGGCAACCAACAAATACTTGCGATTACTGGCAGCGGTAGGAAGAGGGCCTATGATGTCCATTCCCCATTGAGCGAAAGGCCAAGGGATGGTAAGTGATCTCAGGTCTCTAGCAGGTTGGTGGACCATAGAAGCATGTAGTTGACATTTTTCGCACTTGTGAGCATATACTCCATAATCTTTCTGCATGTATGGCCACCAGTAGCTTTCCTTCATCACTCAGAAAGCTAGCGATCTCCCTCCAATATGGCTCCCGCAGGTTCCTTCATGGAGCTTGTGCAACACTTGTTTGACGTCCTTTGGGTGAAAACATTGGAGGTAAGGGCCAGTGAATGATTTTTTATATAGCTTGCCCTCAAGAGATAACTCAAAGCGGTCAACTTTGACTCTTATCTGATGAGCGTCCTTTTTATCGTCTGGTAGCGCACCATCCTTTAAATAATTCCTCAGGGGGTCCATCTAACTAGGTGCTGATTCGATCTGGAGAATACGACCCATGCTTGGCAGCTCTTCGCTTTGGGTGATGCTCGGCTGGGCGAGGAAGTCTATAGGGATTGTTCTCTTCAAGTCGGAGTCGATTGCTACACTTAAGGCTGCTAGGGCGTCGGCACGACTTTTTTATCCCCTGGGAAACTGTTGGACACTGACTTCCTCAAAATTGTACATTAAATTTTTTTGTAAAGCGAGGTAGGCTGCCATTCTTTTGATCCCTCACGTTGAAGTCCTCACTTATCTGATTGGAGACCAATTGTGAGTCGCCGAACACCTGTAGCTATTTTGCACCCAATGCTTGTGCCTTCTATATGCCTACTATTAAAGCCTCGTACTCCTCCTCGTTGTTGGAGGTTTCAAATCCAAGTCTGATGCCCTGCTCGAGAATTGTGTCTTCTGGAGTAACGAGCACAATGCCTACTCCCGCCCCCTTTGAGTTGGAGGCTCCATCGACAAATAGTTACCAAATTCCTCCCATTGAGGGATTTTTCGTCTGATCCATGGGTTGGAGTTGGTCACGAGGCTGCTCGCCTGTGAATTCTGCGATGAAGTCGACGAGCACCTGCCCTTTGATTGCATTCCTTGGTTAAAATTGGATGTCAAATCGTCCGAGCTTGACTAACCACTTGGATAGTCTTCCAGACAGGATTGCTTTAAGGGGGTGCGAGGTAAGGACGATGATAATGTGAGCTTCGAAGCAGTGCTTTAGTTTCCTCGAGGCTACTACCAGTGCAAAGGCGAGCTTCTCCAGGGGTAAGTACTGCTGCTCGGCATCTATCAAGGTTTTGGTCGCGTAGTAGACTGGGTGCTGGATTCCTGACTCTTCGCATACTAATGCAGAAATGATGGCGTGGCTGGAGACGGCGAGGTATGAGTACAGGGAATCACTTTCTTGAGGTATGACGAGAAAAGGTGGTGTACTGAGATAAGCCTTGAGTTCTTCCAATGCTTTCGAGCAATCTTGATTCCATTCTACTGTCTTGTTTCCTTTCAAGAGCTGGAATAATGTCTTGCACTTCTCAGAGGACTTTGAGATGAAATGGTTAAAAGCGGCGAGCATACCCGTGAGCTTCTGTACGTCTCTTATTGTGCGAGGAGGCTGTACCTTGTTGATTGCATCGATATGGTCCGGTTTGGCTTCAATGCCTCTCTCACTAACCAAGTACCTGAGAAATTTTCCTGACTGGACACCGAAAGAACACTTGCTCGCGTTGAGTTTCATTCGATATTTCCTGAGGATTTCAAAGGTCTTTGACATGTTTGAGAGATGGTCTTCTTTGCGCTTGATCTTGACGAGCATATCATCAATGTAGACTTCCATGGTATCTCCCATTTGGTCTTTGAACATCTTGGTGACCAGCCACTGGTAAGTTGCTCCTGCATTCTTGAGACCGAAGGGTATAAATTTATAACAGTATAAATCGACGATGGTGATGAACGTTGTCTTGTCTTGGTTCGGCGCATACAGAGGAATTTGGTGATACCCAGAGTATGCATCTAGGAAGCTCATCCTTTCATGAGCTGCGGTGGCGTCCACTAATTGGTCGATCTTGGGGAGGGGGAAACTGTCCTTAGGGAATGCCCTCTTAAGGTCAGTGAAGTCTATACAAACTCTCCATTTTCCATTGTTCTTCGAAACTACTACTGGATTAGAAAGCCATTTAGGGAATTGAACTTCTCGTATGGATCCTGCATCCAGCATCTTCTCTACTTCCTTTTCTACAGCTTTGGCCTTCTCGGGCATAGTTCGTCGTGCCTTCTGCGTGATCGGCCTGAAAGTGGGGCCGACGTGCAACCGATGACAAACCACACTGGGGTCAATTCCAGGCACCTCGTATAGTTCCCACGCAAAAACGTCTAGATTACTTCTCAAAAATACCGTCTATTCCTTCTTTTCTTGATCTGTAAGAGAAGCTCCAATCAAGAACATCCTGTCTTTCTTGCTCCCACCAGCTGTGATCTCTTCCAGGTTTTCAACGACCCGCTCAGAGGGGAGGAGCCTGGTCTCTTCCACCCCGGGTATTCCATACTTTAGTTGCTATTTCGAGGGTATTAAACCTTCTTGCTCCTCGACCTTTTCTTTGGCCTTCTCTACCTTATTCTCTGGTTTCGGGCGGATGGATGCTATGAAGCACCTTCTTGCCATCTCTTGATCTCCGTGAATCTCCATAACTCCTCGCTCAGTCACGTACTTGAGTCTCTGATGGTAAGTCGAGGGGACTGCCTTCATTGCATGTAGCCACCCTCTGTCGAGGATTTCTTGGTATGGCGAGTCAATGTCGACTACCAGAAACTCGATCATCTTGGAGACACTCCCTGCCCTTATCGGCAGCACGATCGTTCCCAATGGAATAGTTACTTTTTCAGCGAAGCCAACTAGAGGTATAGTGGCTTCCTTCAGGTCGGTAACGCTTAGCTTCAACTTTCTGAACAAGTCGAGATACATTACCTTGAATGAGCTTCCCTGGTCGACGAGCAACTTGTCGACGTCATAGTTGGCTATCCCGAGGGTAATGATCAAGGCGTCATGATATGGGTTCTTACTCCCACCAGATCTTTATCTGTAAACACGATGTGTTTGCTGAAGTCGACGTCATCTACTCGCCGACACTTTCCTGACTGTGTGTTCGCTGGCTCGATCTGAAAAGATTGCATTACTGCTGTAAGCCTTTTCACCTCCATCCGAGTTGAATTTCCTTGAATCTGCTTCATGTCAGATGCCTCGTGAATTACAACAAATTCATGGCCAACATCATCCTCTAGTAGGTTGTCAGGTCTTGTGTCTCCATTGGCAGCAACCTTCTCTGCCTTCTTCTCCAAAAACTCATTCAGATGCCCGGTTTGGGCCAACTCTTTAAGGTGAGATTTGAGAGCCTTGCAGTGCTCAGTCTTATGCCCTCCCTCTTTGTGAAAAGTGCATCTCAGCGCGTTATTTCTTTTTGAGGGGTCTCCCCCATCTTCTTGGGCCACTTAACAAATGTCTCGTCTTTGATCTTTGCTAGGATCTTGTAGATTGGTTCTTTGAAGACAGTGTTTACTGCCTAAAATGATTTCGAAACATCGTTCTTGCCTCCATTATTGGAGCTACCCTTTCCCCCATTCTTTCCTCCTCTCTTCTGGTTCTCGGCCTTATCGTTGCCCTTGGCAGCGAGCTTAGCCCGACCATTCTCCCCTGCACTGAGGCGGCTCACATCTTCCACCTTGGAATACTTCTGCGAGCCATCAGGAATTGGTGCAGAAGGCAAGAGCTGGGTAGGCCGATCTTGAAAGAGGCCATTGCTACCTGTTCCTAGAAATCCTCGACCTTGTTGAACAACTCCCAGTACCTCTTTCCGTAGTCCCGGAGGCTCTCCTGTGGCATCTTCTTCTTTAGCTGCTAGTAATAAAGCGAGCCGTGAAGAGCTCGGCTAGGGGCTCGAAGCTCCTGATGGACCTGTGAGGGAGCCTCTCGAACCACTTCTGGGACACATCATGTAGGCTCGAAGGAAAAATCCAGCACATTAGTGCATCCCTGTAGTTCCATATGGTCATGGCCTGCCTGTACTGCCTAACGTGATCGATAGGGTCGGTCTTTCCGTCATAGATCTTGAATCTCGGAAGATCAAATTTCTTTGGGGCTATCTCCCTTAAAAAAAGGGGATTTCATCTGGGTCTTGAGAGCTCGCCGAGAAAGTTCCCTGGTTGATTTAGCACCCCGATGAGCTGGGTGCTGGTCCATCTATTTTCGGACCAAATTTTGTATATTCTCATCACCTCGAGCTGGGCTCATGTAACGGCGAACTAGTCGCTGTTGTTCGAGCAAGTCGTCATTTTACTCGTGCTTCTCAAATATTTAGGATCCGCGTCTAGGGCTCCTTCCTCAGCTGTGAGACTTGCTCGCCTTAGGACTAGGAGTACGGTATCGACATCGCCTGGTGCTGCGATGGAGTTCCCTCTCCATCCTCTCCAATCTCCTTTTGAGGCGAGCATTCTCAGCCTCTTGCTTTCGAGCGACCTCTCCTTGCTTTTGGAGGCTTGCCTCATAGTCATCGATCAACCTGGAGATTTATGTGGACCTCGCTGGTCCCTAAATTTCTTCTAAGGCCTGCTGCTCTGGGCGACCCCTTTGATCTGAACGTCGAACTTCAGATCTGATCCTGCGAGGGGCAAGCTGTTCTTGGATATCCCCTACTTGAGGGGAGTTGCTGCTGTATCCAGACATTCCAATTCTTTGTTGGTGAGGGCTTTTAAAGGAAGACAAACGACGCCAATTGTGGTGACAATTAAGTTCAACAAAAATTAATAGGTAAAGACAATCACCAAAGAAAATAAGGAATGTAAAGAATGCCAATCACACAACACAGTATGTATGTGGTTCAGCAAGAATGCCTACGTCCACGATAGTGCTCTTAATATTATTTCTTTGTACTCCGGGGAGTGTTTTACAGGAAAAATATTATGTGCCCTTTGCCCCTGGCTTAGGGGTTGTTATATACATGCTTGTTCTCGGGGAGTAGGGGTGTAGGGGTGTTGGACTCCCCCACGTTAGTCCATCACTTCCTAGAATATCTCCTTACGAGATTTTAGGAAGAGACTGAGTCATAACTAATTTTGGTAGGGATGCAGGGCTCCCAGACTTTGGGCCTTTACCGGGCTACTTGTCTGGGCCCGTGGTGGCTAAAATGGTACCCACACTTGTATTTCATCCATACATACATTTGCTCTTCCATAGTGACTTGTGATTCGACAAAAACTCATATATTTTGAATTATTATTTTCGGGAACACTCCTAAGGATAAATTCACTCCGTTTTTCCATGGCGCGAGTTGAATGATTCAATTCTTCACCTATATTATGGACATGATCACACACTTCACGGAGTTTAACAGGATAAAATTAACACATGTCCATGAGAGATTGAAAAGGTAGGATGAGTGCCTAACACCTTCCCATTCCGTAACTTAGTCCCCTGATCTTCGAACTACTCAATTTTGCTAGCATCAGTATTGTCCTTGATGCCGTTATCTAGAGGCGACAACATTTTTTTGCCTGTTTTGTGAAAAATAGGATGGCGACTCTATCTCTACACATTATCCCCCACATTGATGATGACCAAGCGCTCCGAGAAAGGGCGCACCCTCCCGCATGCCTGAGGGAATCCAGAAGGGAAGCCCTGGATGGACACAGTGGCGAATCTGCTGGGGATGTATTTTAAGATAACTAGACTTTAAGTCTACATGAGTGTTATTCTTTTTTACATGTGTTCATATGCTCTTACCAGTATGTTCCCTTTACTCCTCTATTTAATTTTTGTGTATATCTACCTCATTGTTATATCTATCATGCTCCCTCCTCATGTATATATCACTTTTCACTCACTCATACACTACACACACGGGTATATACTCTCCATGTTCACTTCACACACTTACACTTGTATATAGTTTCACTTCCACACACCACTTAAATTATCCATGCTTAAGATTCACTAGAACACACCCACATTTCTCACATTTGTCTATATCATCATGATCACCTACACATCTAACGCACCACTTGTAGTTGATACGTGTTTAGGCTCACTACCACACACACTCACATGTAAAAATTCACATGTACATATCCCCATCACCATACATAGTATAGTCTTTATGCTTCAAGCTAGATTTATTTTTCATGATACCACTATATTCTCCCTTATTAGTGTAGTACTCCCTTTAATCATCATGAAAATAAAAAAATAAAACCTCTCTCCATAATATACTAATTAGGAAACATGCATTTTTTCACCCTACATCACCAAAGCATGACAATAGTGACCAAAATTTTTCTCGTATTGGGGGGTCACGTTATGATGGGTGCTGGTCCTGCGAGGGGAAGTTAGCATAAGCGATATGACTCTCACCTTCCATTGACCCCATACTTTCGACGTATATCGAACGGTTCTCTCTCATCGTGATGCTTGATCGAACTCACGAAGGAAGGCATATGGTAGGGAATTCATTCACGTACGTCGAATATATCGAATTCTCTTTCACACGTACCATCCCCACCAGGTATATCATGAATCAATTCAAGTACACTCAGGTATATCAAACGTCTTATCCACACGTACTGATGAATAGTTACCCTTATAGGCAAGGGGTATATCGTGGAAGTCATTCCAAAGGGGGAACCCTTCCACTAGCCCAACAATTGAATAAACCTCATATAGGCATCAAACTTAGGGAACTCATATTTAGTTTGCCGGTTACCATGCGAAACTTTGTCGAAATTCTAGGTTAGTGTACCACCCAATTTTTTTTCACTATTTTGCCTTTTTTTACCCTGCCCGTGAGCCTAAAAACAAGTCAAACTGTGCCTTACATATTTTCAAACCCTATTTTCCCCGACTCGGGCCCTGTCCGGCATTTTTCTTGCATTTAAGCAAACCTAATACAAGTGAAAACCTAATAATAATAATAATAATAATAATAATAATAATAATAATAATAATAATAATAATAATAATAATAATAATGATGGTAATAACAATAATAATAATAATAATAGTAATGCTGAGATTCCTCTCCGTTTTCCCTTCTTTTAAAAAAACTAAATAACAAAATCCCTTTTCTCCTCCTTCCAAAATACCAAAAAAATTCTCCTTCCCTTAAAAAATAAATTCGAACCATTTTCCCTCTCAGGTCGATCGCATACCCAATTTTGGCCTGGCTCCCTATTGACATCGGTCTTTCGTCAAACCACCCCGAAGTTCCGCCGCTTCTTCTGCTACTTCATTCGAGTTTGGGATCCATCTCTACGAGCTCTTCATGAAAAACACCGACCAATCACCGAATGTTCATCCATATTTGAGGGCCGTCCTAGCCCAACTCAGCGCTAAGATTGGCAACCTTCAAGCCGAGGTCTAAGAAATGCAGCGACACCGACTCAATTCTCGAAGAAGCTGAGGTCCTTTTTCCTCTTGCTATGGGTCCACCCGCTCCCGAGCCTGTTTGGGTCCCAAAGGAATACCACCATGTCCTGCGTGCCTCGCCTGCAAATGGTTCGGCACCTGCTCAACTCCCAATTCTGAGCATTGCCCAGGTAGGGGCAAATCTGCCAGTACCCGTAAATCCCAAAGAGGATGAACTGATCAAGGTTAGGGAAGACCTCAAACTGCTGTTAAAGAAGTTTGACCAAGTCAATATATCCAAGAACTACATGTACTACACCCATATGTATCCTTATCCTAAATTCGGACTGCCAAAGAAGTTTAAGATGCCAAATATCGAGAAATTCGGGGCTAGCGGTCCCCCAATTGTGCACCTTTAAAGATATTGCCGAGCCAAGACCCTTTTTGGTGCTTCTGATGATACAATGGACCAAATGTTTCAGCAGACCTTAAAAGAAAGTGAATTTCGATGGTTTTTATCTCTTAAAGAATCCAGAATCCGTAGTTGGGAAGATGTGGCCCAAGAATTCATGTCTCAGTACAAGTACAATGAAGAGTTAAAGATCACGCGTCAAGACCTAAATTTGCTCAAATAAAACCCTGGGAAATCCGTCAGTTGCTTTATTGAAAGGTGGAGAGATAAAGCTGCCACTATAACCAACAGGTCATCAGAGGAGGAAAAAGTCGGCATTGTGAAGAAGAATTTCTTATCCCATATCCGAGCATCTATGGGCCCGCACTTTCGAGCCCTCCGAGAGGCTGGTGTGGAGGTCAAAGAAGGTGCCACCAAAGTGGAATTTAAACGAAAGAAGGTGACCGAAAATTTCACCTCCTAAAAGTATGAGAAGCCTGCTAATGCTACAGGCTCAACTATCAACAATAGTTCCCAACCCGTTACCTCTTGGGCACCCGAATGTCATCCCAGTTCTACTAGGAAAGAGTACACTGAGCTCCATGCTCCCCTGTCCAAAGTTTACCAGGCCATGTTAAGATGAAATCTCATCAAACCCTTAGACCCCGGTCCTTTACCAAATCCATTCCTTAAAAACTTTAAGCCCGATGCCCGTTGTGGCTTCCACCAATCCATAGGTTATACCACCAATCAGTGCTTTCACCTCATTAAAGGCCTGATTGATCGGGGTATCTTTGCCCCATCAGCTAATCCTAAATCTAATACCACTCACAACCCACTTCCAGCACATACAAATATCATCTTCCTAGAAAATAACCCAGAGTTTGACCCACCTACTCAAATCGTGCCCAACAAAGCACCCATCATCCCATAGTCTCAGCTTAACCTCTTAAGGATTGACCATCTTTTCTCCTACACCTTACATGCTTCGTCGACCAAGCTCTGTAACTCCTTATAAGGGATCACATTGTCTTTGGCACCTAATCTGAGGGGGAGGTATGGAGCTACCTGCTGTGTTGAGATAACTATTAGAATTTGGGTTGAAATTTCCCACCGAGATGTCCATCGATTATTAAAAATTCAAAATCTTGTTCATGATAGTTCAGAAGTGGGATCGAGAATAAGACGAATGGGTAGTTCCTATTGAAGAAGTTAGTTTAGACGATATGGTACAGACCATTGCCGATATGCTTCGCCAGACGAAAGAAATCTACAACATCTCTAAGTTGCTCACTACCTTGAAACTTTAGGGACAGTTGGTCCTTTCACTCCTATAATTTCTTTGCTGAGTGGGAAGACTTATACGGTGAAGTCGTTGAGGTTGTCGAGTGTATTGATTATTCTTGGCAAGAAGACATAGTCGCCACTGGATGGGGTGATGACTTTGATAGTTTGGACGATGAATCGAATCATGAAGACGCTAGTCTAGTTTCCAGCTTGTGTGGAATGTTGTTCTTTGAGGATTTATTGAGGGAAATCAATAATGTGTTCATTCATACCAAGATAGGTGAAGCCACATGGTTCTTACTCTTTCTCGCCTCGGTGAACCACATGACCCGATAAGGGTAGTACTACAAAGATACGATTCCTCATGCAATCAAAATAGATAAAGGAAAGGGAGTGACCGGATAACTTCCAATGCCAAAAATGACCATTGAGGAAAGCAAAGTCCTCAATCATCTCAAGAAGACCCAAGACAATATCACCCTATGGGGACACTTCTTGTTCTCTCAACTACACCGAAATGCCTTGATAAAACTCCTCACCAGACCCACAATTTCTTTCTCTACTACTCATGGAGAAGCGTAAATATGGTTGGGTCCTTGACCTCTTCCAAACTCCTCTCCTTTCCTGAAGAATAAATATCGAAGTTGTCCCAGATCACAATTATGCCCTTAGCATCTCCGTCGAAGTCTTGGGAAAAATAGTCTGACTATTACTTGTTGACAATAGATCTGCTCTCAATGTTTATCCGCTCATAACCTTTAATTGTTTGGGACTGAAAGTCAGTGATCTCACTCCCACCTTTATCGACGTGTGTGCTTATGACAATACTCACCGAGAAGTAATGGGTTCCATAAAACTCACACTAGGGGCTGGACCTATTAACCCTTTAATAAAGTTCTAGGTCATCGACATAACTTCTTGCTTCAACCTGCTCCTTGGTCGCCCTTGGCTCCACAACATCCAAGGAGTATCCTCTTATCTCCATCAGAAATTGAAGTTCTTTGCTAAAGGTCAGGTTATCATGATTTTAGGGGACGATAACAGTACAGACAGTTCCATCCCTAGCAACCCAGTATTGGAGATTTAGTATGGGACCAATGACATGCTCCTCTTTGATTTCAGAATTGATCCGCTCCCTATACCAGTGGAGGAAAAATTCAAGAACTGAGTCTATCCAGAGCATAGACCTCATGGCAATGTCAATGTGATTTAGATGTTCAAGAACATGCACTTCATGCCGGGAATGGGGCTAGGGCGACTCCAATAAGGAATCCTTGAGCCCATATTCCTAAGAGAGGCCTTTCCCCAATGTTGCCTGGGTTACCAACCTTAACCGAATGAACTCAAATCAGTCTATCGACCGAGATCGAAAAGAATCTTGGAAGATAAAATGAATGTTTTAGGAGACTCTTTGGATGGAAGATTTGACAAAGAGGGTGGAGATTTCTTCTTTTGTGGATTCCCTAAACCGTGGTACGACCATGTTGATAAGAAGATGAAAGAAGGGATGGAAATATACTTTCAAGATAGTAAATCTTAGGCCGAAGATTGCAAACATGAAGTGTGACCTCTCACCAAGCAAACTATGGAAATTACTGAAGACTCTGAGGAAAGTGACTTCGGAGAATCCTTCGACTTGTAGACACTGGGGCTGAGTCTCTGCATGATCCGCTTAGATGGCGCGCCGTCGGACCTATATGATTAAATCACAGTTGCTGACATGCCTCTCCTCAACTAGAAGGCCGTACCATTCCAACATACTCAAATTCAACCTAACCCTGTTGTTTAACCTATTCAAGTCTCTTCACCTAATCCTATTTTTCCTTTTCCTGATATGAATGTAACCGACACCTCTTTTGACAAGGTTCTCAATGCTATTTTTCCTTAAAACGAGATAAATGAAAATTTTGAGTATCTTGCTGTGCCTTACATTAATTATCTTGATTCTAATCAAACTCTTGATGATGATGATTCTGAAAATGAACAATTCTTAACTCATGTCAATAAGGAAAATAACAAAAAATATAACCGCGTTCAAATTAATGATGATGAGACCGTTGTTATTAATCTTGGCTCTAGTAGCCATCAGTGTGAGACTAGAATAGGTTCCACCCTTAACAAGAATGAGCATGCGTAATTTGAAGAACTAATGAAAGAATTCATAGACGTCTTTGCAAGGTCTTATGATGACATGCCTGATATTAACCCGAACATAGCTTAATATGAGATCCCAACATTCCTAAAATGCAAGACAGTCAAGCAAAATCTAAGAAAACTCTGTACCGAATGGTCACTCAAAGTCAAAGAGGAAGTGTTTAAACAATTAAACATTGGTTTCATTCGCGTAGTCTAATACCCAACATAGCCTGCCAACATCGTCCCCATGCCGAAGTTAGGAGGAAAAGTCCGTATGTTCGTCGACTACCGAGATTTGAATAAAGCATCCCCAAAGGACGATTACTCATTACCCAACATCGACATGATCCTTGACAACACAACTAGCCACACCCTCAAATTATTTATCGATGGATTTGTCGGATATATCCAGAGCAGGATGCACGTGCCAACAGGAGAACACCGCCTTTATCACCCCATGGGGAACTTTCTGCTACACTGTCATGTCGTTCGAACTTAAGAACGCTGGGTCTATCTACCAAAGGTCACCACAACCATCCTGCACGACCTTATTCATAAGGAGGTCGAGGTCTATGTGGACGATATGATCATTAAGTCTAAGACTCGAGAAGGTCATATTCTCACCCTCCTAAAGTTCTTCAAACGACTGCGACAATACCAGATGCAGCTAAATCCACATAAGTGTATTTTTGGCATTATTAAAGAAAAACTCTATGGATTCATTGTCAGTGAGAAGGGATTAAAGTAGACCCTGCCAAGATGAAATCCATACTTGAGATTCCACCACTACGGATGGAGAAGGAAGTCCGTGAATTCCTGGGTAAACTACAATACACCAGTCGATTCATCAACCAGGTGACTTCTATTTGTGAACCCATTTTCAAACTTCTTTGGAAGGATTTAAATAAATTTTAGGCCTACCAAGAAGCCTTTAACCAAATCAAGCGATACCTCACTCGACCTTTGGTGCTCCTGCCTCCGCAACTAGGTCTCTCGCTCCTATTATACTTAACCATCGCAAATACCGCACTCAGGGCATTGCTAGCCCAATACATTGAAGAATCCCGCAAGGAAATAGCTATCTATTATGCCAGTCAGAAATTGTCCAGGTAAGAAGTCAACTACTCTGCTTTCGAGAAATCACATGTCGCCCTAGTTTAGGTCACGCAGAAGTTATAGAACTACATACTGGCCTTTCTTATACGACTAGTATCCCAAATGGATCCCATCAAGTACCTGATAGAGAAGCCCGCTCTTTCCAGCCGAATACCCATTGGTTGATGTTGGTAGTCGAATTTGATATTGTGCATGTCACGTAAAAAATCATGAAAAGTAGGTCCATATTCCACTATCTTACTGATTACCCCTGGAAGGAACCAATGTTTGGGTCTCCGAATTCCCAGATGAAGACATTCTTTTCACCACTCAGGAGAACCTTAGATATAGAATGTTCTTTAATGGAGTAATAAACAAGAAAGTATACGACATTGGGATACTCCTGAATGCCTTTGATGACTCTCACACTCCCATTGCCATAAAATTGGACTTCCCTTGCACTAACAGTAAGACCGAATATAAGGCATGAACCGTAGGCCTTAAATTCTCCCTTAAGAAAGATATCCAACATCTAGACGTTTATAGGGACTCTTACATCATCATCGGCCAAATATTTAGAAAATGAAAAGTCAAAGACGAGAAGCTCTTACATTTTCACGCCCACTTAGAAGAGCTGGGCTCCCAGTTTAAAGATGTCACCTTCCACTACCTGCCTCGTACAAAGAGAAATATAGCTAATGCCTTTGCATTCTTGGCCTCCATGATCGACATGCTCGAGGGAATAACAATTACCCCTTTCCTGGTTCAGAAACAGGCCATACCCACCCACTATTACCACATCGAGCTCTTTACTGACGAAGACTCCGATATGGTCGGGTTATGGTATTAGAACATTTTGCACCTCCTCATACATGGTAGGTATCCCCGAGAAGAAGATAAGAAGGACCGTATGACCCTTTGTAAACTAGCCGCCTAATACATCATTTATGATAAAGCCTTTTTCAAGAGAAACTTCGATAGAACCCATTTGTATTGCATATCAGGGACTAATATTAAAGGAATGCTATAGAAAATCCACAATGGGGAATGCAGACCCCACATGAACGGTCATATGCTTTCTAAGAAGATCATCCGTCGAGGATACTATTGGACCAGTATGGTTCAAGGTTACATTGCCTATCTTCGAAGATGCCTCAAATGCTAACAATATGCTAATCTCCATACTTACCTCCTCGGAAATTATACAACATGACCTCTCCTTGACCTTTATCCACTTGGGGCATTGTAATCATAGGTAAGATCATTCCCAAAGCTTCTAATTGTCACGAGTTTATCCTAGTCGCCATTGATTACTTCACCAAATGGGTCAAAGCCGAGTCATACGTAGTGCGGAATGCCAAGAAAGTGGCCAAATTTATCAGAAAGATCATCATTTGCCAATACGGGGTTCCCCATGAATTAGTATCAAATAATGGACTCAACTTCGAAGCTGAGGTCACAGAACTGGTCGACGAGTACGAAATTTAGAGTTATAAATCTTTTATCTATTGACCACAAACCAATGGTGCTGTCGAAGCCACTAATAAAAGATTCAAAACCATCATCAACAAGATGATCGAGACTTATAGAGATTAGGCCGATTGGATCTCGTACGCCCTCTAGGGATACCACACTTCAATTATAACACCTACAAGGGCTACTCCTTATTCTCTAGTATACGACATGGAAGCGGTCCTACCCGTTGATCTAGAAATACCTTTCCTACGCGTCATGCTTGAAAGAAGAGTTAGCGAAGAAGACTTACATCAGAGCCACTTTGACGAACTATCATTCTTGGATGAGAAGAGACTTAAGGCTCTATACGATATACATTGGTATCATCGCCGAATAGCGCAATTATTCAATTGAAAAGTCAAGGATCGCGGTGTCTAAGAAGGAAACCTGGCTCACAAAGAAATTATAGAACTCGTCTAGGACCTTAGAGGGAAATTCAAACCAAATTGGAATGCCCCCTATATTGTGAAGAAAATTCCTTTAGGTGATGCCGCTATGGTCACAGACCTCGATGGAAAGGAGATGGAGTGCCCAGTCAACCTAGACCATCTCAAGAAATTTACCCTTAATCTGAAATCTCGGCATGCTATGACTCTTATCACCCCCTTCTATTCTTAAAAAAGTTCTTCATTTCCCCATATCCAGAACTACGTGGGACCTGATCCTTTTAAAATAGTTTCTTTTCAAAATGTAACTCATGAAAATTTCAAAACCCCCAGAGGTAGGTAGGCAACCCATACATCATACATGGGTACGGTTCCCTTCTTTTTCACAAAATGCTATTATTTTTAAACCCCCAAGAATGACGATCTATCTTATTATTTACATGAAGAAAAGGATTATGTATGCCTTAGCGATTGGTATAGATGATTTAAATGCAAAACTCATCAAGAAGCATAATAAAATATGATCAAAATCATTTTCATTTCTAATACATCACCGTTACATGAAGTATCAGTGAAGGGAGGTAAATGTAACAACCCGCCTAATAAGATACCGGGCGATCACTCCAATATTAAATTAAAACAGGAGTCACATATGGATCATCCTTAGCATCACTGTCAAAAATCCATTTAATTACTAATATCCTATTAGGTGGCTGTTAAAAACTTTTACCTAACTACTCTTTTTAACGAATAAATTACAACATCCACAATTAAATGCGTAATGAACTGAAATGAAAATGAAAGGAACTAAAATAACCGAACACTCGGTCCAAATATACAACCATATCGAATGCTGTACTGAAAGAATAAATAAATGCAATTGAGCCATTGGCTCGAAAGTTTATACAATATCTCCTATCTAGAGTACAAGGAAGGAAACGTCTACCGATAACCTGCAAGCATCCACAGCTGCTGCAGCAGACGTCTGACTCGAAAGAATTTCCATCCAGGCGTCCCTGTGTCTGGACACCTATGTATATATATAATATAACAAGAAAGGAGAAGTAGATAAACGGGTCAGAGCCCCGAATTTTGAAAATATTTTGCAAGTGCATAAATGCCTTATTATTTTGAAAAAGGTTTTATCTCATATTTAAGGTTGGTATCGCACTCCCATGAGATACCCCTCACCTCTCCGCTAATAGTGCACTCCTAGCGCATCTATCTAGAACATTCTAGTCAAGCTACCCTGCTAAACTAGTCTATCACCCCACCACTATCTACCCTAGATAGTCCAAGTAATGTACTAAGGGCTAAGCTTCACCCCAGTCTCAACGTTATGCCATGTTCGTGCGTGGGGTGTCTCGCAAAGCGAAATCCAAACAAGGAACCCCCCCGATACACTACTACGCGGCACGGTCGATAGTCGAGATCCGCCAGTCCCTAAGTACAGAAAGATATATAATAATATATATACCATAAGAATTAATAATATAAGAGCACTAAGGATTAAACTTCTCCCCAGTCTCAACACACTGCCATATTCGTGCGTGGGGTGTCTCGCGAAGCGAAATCCAAACAAGGAACCCCCCCGATACACTACTATGCGGCAAGGTCGATCGTCGGGATCCATTAGACCCTCGGTACTCGATTCATCCATATATACATATTCATATTACAATATACATCCAGATCTACCTCCCGGACTGAGGATTTATATACAAGTATTTATCAATACTTTTATTTTCTCAAAACTTCCCATTTCCCTTTTTATACTCAGGAAATGTAAATATAAAAGCCAATTCATTATCATGAATTGCTTTAACAAATCGTTTACCTTTTTAAAGCCAATTTTATTATCATAAAAATGCTTTTCCTTTATATGTCATCCCCCAAAGCCATTTTCATTATCATGAAAATGCTTTGATCAAATCATGCTTCCATATCCCTTCTTCCATCCGGGAGTGTTACCGAAGCTAAACCTTTATCCCATTTCCCTTTTTATACTCAGGAAATGTAAATATAAAGCCAATCCATTATCATGAATTGCTTTAAAAAATCTAAGACCGTCCCTCCGGGTATCCCCACTGGACGCGCCCCTAAATGGCTATCATCTTCCAGGGCCTCCAAGACAACCTGGGAACCTAACAACGTCGGGAAGCGGCCATATTGCCTGCGGGAAAGTCAGGACCACACCCAGAATCCCCTAACCAGCGCAGAAAAATATAAATAACCGCCCATATGGCCTAGGGACTATATCCAACCTGCTCAACAGCCAGGAAGGCTTCACCACAACGCGCGCAACTTCCCTTATGATAGCGATTTAGGGAGGTGTGTAACCATAATCCATAATTTATCAATTATGAAAAACATTTATCTTTCCATTTTGAAAATATTCATTTTTATATTTTCAAAATCATTTATATCACATCATATATATACATAATCACATAGTATATATATATACCATATATTCCTACCTGAATATATAAAAATGGCTATATTTGCCAAACCATCTATCGATGACCAATAATCCCAAAGATTCTCTCAAAGAATCATAATCATGCATTCATATATGCATGATACTAAACCCAAACTATTTTCTTACTTTAATAAGTAATATATATCAAAATCCCATCTTTGGATTCATTTGGATATCTCCAATTATACTAATTCACTCTAAGTGAATACACACATATATAAACTCCTAATTCCTCAAGTCCTTTAGGACATAACCCTACATAAATTTCTAATTTGGAAGGCCTTTAAACATAAACTCAAAAAGGAGGAATAATCCTAATCTCCAAAATCTTGGGCTGAAAACAGGGCACCGGTCGACCAGTCCTAGACCCCCGGTCGACCGCGGGTTGTAAATAAGCCTACGAAACAAAGCAGTAGGCCCTTTCTCCTTGACGCGGTCGACCGGCCATAGGGGCGCGGTCGACCGGTCACACCAGGTCTCCCAAAAGTTTAATTCCTCAAATCCTTAATCTAACAACCCAAATTCATTTTCGGGGTTTCTAAACTACCCCAAAAATTATCCCGAACATCTACGACATTAATTCTAGCCGTAATTTTTCCAATTCCCGATTTGATTTCCGAGTTGGAAAATCCAACCCGGAGCTGCCATCTTGTAAAAATCATATCAAATCGTAGAAAAATCAGAAAATACGGGTCGACGCCCACGCGACCGTATCGAAAAGATCTACAACTTTTGTGTTTTGGCCGAAAGCTAAATCAATTCTTTTCCTGGCCAAAAGTGCCCCCTAAGGTGACGGGTTACTATTCATCGTCCCTTCCGAGACGATTTTGGCCATTAAAGCTTCTCCCAAGCTTTTTGTCGCCTCACCCAACGTCCTACAACCTCAACCAACTACAAATACACTTATAACACGGGTTCTAAACATCCTAGAACCCGGAATCACCAATTTATTTGGATTAAAACCCTAGTTCCACAAAATTGAAATATTATTGGGGTTTAATTGTTTTAACTCCCAAAAACCCGTTTTATCCACGATAGCCCACCCCAAAACCATTAGGGTTTGTTTATACCAAACTACGGTATGAGATATTTATGCAAAAAGATAAATAAAGCAAGTAAACACTTGCCTCGTGGATAAAATCCGACGACCTCGAGTCGAATCCGGCGGAGTTTGGCCCGAACCTCCATTTCTCCCCTCTTTTCTCCTTCCTCTCTCTCTTCTCTCTCTTTTCTCTTCTTTCTTTCTCTTTTCTTTCCCTCTCTCCCTCTTTATATAAGAGAAAAGGGTTTTAAATCCTTAAAACCGAAAAACGACTCGTTTACCCAATTACGAGTTACTTTTACCTCTAAAATTACCCGAAACTCATTTTCGACAATCGGACACACTTTTCCGACTATCTCGGACATTCCGAGACTCACGGCGCAGTCAAAATTCCCATCCGAGGTACTTGAACGCAAATCACTATTCCAACCCAAAATAAATAAATGCGGGTTTTCCAATTAAAAATCTTACCTCGTGTCGCTTTTCTCCACGACGACATATAATTAAAATATTTCGACCTATATAGTCCCAAAAATAATCACAACATCCTTCGAAAATCATTCAATCCTCGAAAATCCGAAAAATTACTATTTCGGGAAATTTCTCAAATCTCCAATTTATAATTATTATGGAATTTAATCGTCTCCAAAAAGGACGGGTTGTTACACTCCCCCCCTTACAACGGGATTTCGTCCTCGAAATTCGGATACAACCTACACCATCTACCTAGGATCACTCCAAATCCTAATACCTCAAGGGAAACGATACTAACCCAATGGTTCCCAACCATATGCTACACGACTACCACAATCGCAAAGTGACTCTTATACGTCACATAATACCCATCATCTATAATGCCTATCGGCATGAATTTCAACCTTATATACTACGCCCATTCTATTTCAGGCGGTATATAAACCAACTTGCCAAGGTGCCCATACACCTTTCTAACTTGTGCACATCTGCACATATATAGTGAACGTCAGACACGTAACACTCGCTCCCAATAAGGGTTTCCTATCCTCGGTGTAGTACTCATCTATGGGTCCTCCCGACCCGCGAAAATCAATTCTCCTAACCTCGGCGCCACTAACTCTAGAGAATCTGCATCCTACTAATGCTACGGTCTAAGCGTTACCCTACCTAAGAGAAACGAGTATCCTAAATATGTCCCTAGTGCCCAAGGCCTCTCTTAACTCCCGACAATTGCTTGGTTTCATGCGTGGGACGTCTCGCCGAGGCGAAATCCAAACAAGGAACCCTCCCGTTACACTACTCCCTCGCGTAGTCGGTCATCGAGATATAACGACCCAAGGCACACAAGCGGGACGTCCTAAATCCTACTAGGCTAGCCTATGAATGCATTCCTACTATCTTATCCTTCCGCCCATACAAAAGGAAACCTAATCCATCGAAGTGCCCACTTTCTGTAGAAAGTGTCACGAGCATAATACCCAATTTGTAACTCCTCAAAATTTGCCTTTTCATTAAGGCTGGTTATATTCCTCAACCCAATTTTTCCAAATTTGCCTTCTTATTAAGGCAGGGATATCATCCTCAAATCAAATTCTCTAAGTCCCACTCCACCCAACTACTTGTGGTGAGAGGACCAATTTAGTGCTTTTCCATAGCACAATATCTCCATAAACATATCATCATCACAGGGCTCATAGTCTATAGTGGTTCATCCACACTATAAGACTAACCCGAATCCTTGTATCCTATAACAGCTCTCCACGCCCGGCGCCATTAAGAGTCATGTGTGGAGTGTCTCGCAAAGCGAAATCCAAACAAGGAACCCCTCCACACATTAACCCTTGACTTCGTCGGTCACGGAGTCCCGTTATTTCAGACATGCCACCAGGATAATCCTATCCCTAACAACAAAAGGTGGTCTGAACTCCTATCTCTAACTAAGAGTCACACCACCCAGCGCTCGCACTATTTCTAAGTCCTTGCGCGAACCGGTACTGAGCTAAACCTTACAACTCAACAATAATCCTGTGGCCCTTAAATTATATCTATAAGGTTGCCACACATACCAACCCAAAAATAAGGAAGCCTCTACTCATCGAGGTTCCATCAATCCATAACAATAAAGGTGAACTCGACCTATATCTAGGTGAGACACCGCAACAATAACCTGTTCCCTCGAGGAACCATGGACACGATAGACTTGCCATTCTTAGCCTGCTATCGTTCCGAAAATACCATAATCTTATACAATATATATAAAATATAAACACCCGCCTCTATGACGAGTGAAGGAAAAAAAATAAAATTCCGCTATTGCGGAAAACACATAAACACACATGATATTATGTTATCGTGATCGCCATAACTCAAATTACACACACGAGTCCAGGGCTAACTAATACCGCGACTTCATCTAGCCACACCTCTTACCAAAATTTCTCAACTCTAGGCCCCATCTGGGCACCCTAACCTTGTCCTTTATTCCTATCGGAAAAGACTAACCGTGTGGCTCCGCACTTCCATAACACCATTTCCATCACTGGTCTTCCTGACCATGATAGGGTCGTCAGCACCATCTGACTCTATAGCCTTTCTCCTTACAATCATCTTACTAATCCTCTTAACTCCTTCGTTAAAAGGAAATTCCACCACTGGTTCCAACAATCCTCCTTGCAGAATCATGGGGTCTCACGGTTAAAACTATCCGTAAGATCCCTTTCGAACCCTCAACTTAAATGAGGAATTCAACTTTAGTACCACTCTCTACCTCAGCGGTACTGCGGTAATCCTAACTACCATTTTTGTAGTTGCCGCCGAAATCCTTAATAATTACCACAAGGAGAGTGACCTCTACTAAGGTCCTCATCCCAACCTTCTACCAGCTGCTCCAGCTAAGCCTCACCTCCTGCTGCCATCCAAGCTCCGCACACGATTCTCAAACGAGCGAGCAAAAGATTTCTATAATCTCATAATATGGCAGGAGAACGAAATCTCACAATAGAAATCAACAATCCTAGTCCTGAGGCTCTATAACAAATGAGAGCAACGCTGAAAGCGTAGTACGTCCGCACAGATTCCTAAGGACACTAGAACCTGATGCTCTGATACCATCTGTAACAACCCGCCTAATAAGATACCGGGCGATCACTCCAATATTAAATTAAAACAGGAGTCACATATGGATCATCCTTAGCATCACTGTCAAAAATCCATTTAATTACTAATATCCTATTAGGTGGCCGTTAAAAACTTTTACCTAACTACTCTTTTTAACGAATAAATTACAACATCCACAATTAAATGCGTAATGAACTGAAATGAAAATGAAAGGAACTAAAATAACCGAACACTCGGTCCAAATATACAACCATATCGAATGCTGTACTGAAAGAATAAATAAATGCAATTGAGCCATTGGCTCGAAAGTTTATACAATATCTCCTATCTAGAGTACAAGGAAGGAAACGTCTACCGATAACCTGTAAGCATCCACAGCTGCTGCAGCAGACGTCTGACTCGAAAGAATTTCCATCCAGGCGTCCCTGTGTCTGGACACCTATGTATATATATAATATAACTGTAAGGACACAAATTTCCAATTGAGTCCATATATAGTTTTGGCTCAATTCCGGACAAAAACATTTATTCATAGGATAGTATTTATTTGTAAATATTCACAAGCCTATGAAGTATGTATTGAAGACGTAGCGGCAAAGAACTTAAAGCTTCGTCAAAATGCCGATTTGTGTGCCTCGTTTCTACGTCATCAACTAAGGTTCCATGCTCCCAAGGTATGAATGTAATTATATGAGTATAGGAGCTTCGAACAATTTGTATTGGGTGTTAGGTGTAATAAAAATTGCATTTTATTTTCAGAAAGAATCAATTAAGAACTTTAAAATAAGTATATAAAAGTTTCTGGGCCAAAATCGAATTTTTCAATCTTTCTGGTCGTTCGTTAGAAATGTCGTTCTAACGAGTTTTTTCGTTCGAACCAGATTTCGTTCGAACGAGTTTTGTCGTTCGAACCAGTTTCGTTCGAACGAGTTTTGTCGTTCGAACCAGGTTCGTTCGAACGAGTTTTGCCAACGACCCTAACTGGTCTGTCGTTCGATATGTCGTTCGAACGAATGTTCGTTCTAACGAGGTATCTAACGAACTTCTAACGAGCCCAGACTGGTCACTCGTTAGAAGTCTCGTTCGAACGAGAATCATGTTCGTTCGAACGAGATTCCAGCGGGAACAGTTATTTGGCAGTTTTTTGCAGTTTTTCCCCACTCCTCCACTTGGTTTTCAACCAACCTTTTTCATACTTTATTATGTGCGGGAAACACATTTTCCAAGACAACTTTTCCAACATTTGTTTATCTCCAAAAGAGAGTTTGAGAGCAAAATTAGTTTAGGAAAATGTTCAAGTTTTGAGTGTTAATTTTCAATGAAAAATTCATACACACTCTAGTTTACACCCAATAATTGTTTATCCAAGTTTCTATATTTATATCAATTGCTTGGAGTTTTTGGCACCGATTTTCTCTACCGAATTCAAGAGACTTTTCGGGTTTGCTTCTACACCCCATCACAAAGAAGACTTTTGTTGAGATTCTACCCACAAGGAGAAAGGCTCCATGCTTGGGTGACGGTGACCATATAAAGTCCCATCGGTGAATTCCGAGACCACGGTGGAGCTCCGTTGGTTATCCGCTAATTGGAGGTTGATACAAGAAGGAGCATCACGGCTTGCGAGGGTTCGAGTTTAGGAAGTAAGTCTTTTGTCTTGTATTTTGTAATACCGTTTTTAGTGGATTTGAGGCTAGGGCCGTCCCGAGGTTTTTTCCCGTTAGTGGGTTTTTCCTCGTACATCGCGGTGTAGTGTGACATTGTTTATTTTTATCTTGCACAAAATTTAGAATACATGCTTAGGATAATTTCAAGATAAAAATTCGGTTTAATTCTCACACTATATTATAATTGGAGTTTAATTTAATATTGGGTAAAATTGGTTTATTCAAGTCACTTGCATTAATTTGGTTTCGCCTAACTTTGGATAATTGTTAATTATGACTTAGGCAAATTCTAGGACTCGAATTATGTTTTAATTAGTTTTGAAGAAATTAAAACTTGTTGTTGTATTTGAAAGTTAAAACCATCTCAACGCTTCCGCATTTATTTAAAAGGAGATTATATTTTAATTTGGGACAATTTCCACCTTTCAAATTGGTATCAGAGCCAAAAATGATAAATTATTTCGTTAAGATCCTTTAATTTTGGGCTAAAATGGATTTTTCCCCATTTTCAAAATTTCCTATTTTTGATGTATCTAACTACGCGTATTGGAAAGCGCGAATGAAATCGGCACTTAAATCTATCGATGAACGTGTTTGGATGTCTGTTGTTACCGGGTACTCCCCACCAACTCATCTAATTGAAAATGAACGTGTTCCCAAACCCATCGATAGATGGACCGAAAATGAGTTTAAGCTTGCAAATTTTAATTCCCGTGGTTTAAATGCCTTATTTAGCGCTGTCGCACCGGATGAATTTCGACGTATTATGACGTGTGAAACCGCTAAAGAAGCTTGGGATATTTTACAATTAACTCATGAAGGAACTAGTGTCGTTAAAGCTTCAAAACTCCAAAACCTCACCACTCAATTTGAAACTATCAAAATGGATGAAAAAGAAACTTTTGATAAATTTTATGCTAGACTTTCTGATATTGTTAATTCATCCTTTAACTTGGGAGAGAAAATACCTGACGACCGTGTTGTAAAGAAAATTTTGAGGTCCCTACCCGATAGATTTATTCCTAAAGTGACCGTTTTAAATTCTTTACCCACTTTAGCCTCTACGAAATTAGAAGAGCTTGTAGGTGATTTGCAAACCTATGAACTAGATATGTTTCCCTCTAAAACTGAAAAGAAAATTGAAAAGGGCGTTGCTTTAAAAGCCCGAAAAGAGGTCAAACAAGTAGTAGAGAGCGATAATGATAGTGACTCGGAAGACATGGCTTTGTTTGCTCGTAAATTTAGAAAATTTCTTAAATTTAACAAAGATAAAGTTAAAAATGATTTTAAGAAATTTGATACTTCTAAACATGAGAAAAGCGAGAAGATTTCTAAAGCCGAGAAAATCCCTAAACCTTGTAATGAACATTTAGATAGGGACGAGTCTAATAAGTGTTTTGGTTGTGAAGGTTATGGCCATAGGGCTTATGAGTGCCCCACTAAACTAAGGAAAGATGGTAAGCGACCTATTTCATATAATGCAACCCTTAGTGATAGTGATAAGGAAGAAAAGCCCGATTCCCCCACTAAGAAAAATTTTGTGGCTTTTATGGCTAGTCATGTGAGTAATAATGAGAACTCATCGATTGATGACACGATTGCACATGCCACTTCCAAGGTCATTGTTCATGATTCCCTTGTTTTTAATGATAGTGAGAGTGAAGAAGAAAGTGTGAGTGAAAATGAAGAAGAGGTTGATGTGAGTGAACTTCAAAATGCTTTTCATGAATTATATAAAGAATCTATTAATATGAAAAGAACTAATTTGAAGTTAGAAGCTTGTTTAAGAAAGAGTGTCAAGGTCGTTGATGATAGTGCCTTAATAGAAGACCTTAGGACACATGTGAGGACTCTTCAAGAGAAGCTTGATTATGTAGAAGGCGAAAGAAATAGCCTTAGGAGTTTAATGGAATCCTTGAAAAATGAGCTTCTTGCTTTTGAAGAGCGAAATGTTTTACTAGAATCTAACATTGTTGAATTGGAAAATAAATTAAAAGATTCTAGTAATGTCAAATTTGATTTGGAATGTCGTTCGGAAAAACTTGATAAAATGTTAGGAACGATCCAAATTAAAAATGACACTTGTGGTTTAGGCTTCAATCCTTGTAATGAATTTACTCATAATGCCCAAACCAATGTTTTAGGAGAATCAACTAGGAATACTTTTAAAGATCACTCCTTAAGTAAATCTTTTCGACATGTTCTCACTTGTACACATTGTGGTCGACAAGGTCATCTTAGGAAATTTTGTTTAGATCTTAAACGAATTCCTAGAAAACCCCATAGTAAAGTAACCACGGTAGTTAACGTTCCTACACCCCAAAATAGTCATTCCTCATTAATTTGGGTTAGGAAATCCGACTTGGTTACCTTACAAAATAGGGTTGTTGATTCTCATTTACTTTCACATCCTTCCTCCCTTGCTAAATCTATTGGATGAATGTGTTAGTGTTTGCATACTTTAGCGTTTGTACTTCATGCTATATTCATATGCTAAATGTGTGCTTGTTTAGTCATTCTCTAGTCATTGCCTTA
The DNA here is from genome assembly GCA_949130495.1 of Sambucus nigra. Classification (NCBI taxonomy): domain Eukaryota; kingdom Viridiplantae; phylum Streptophyta; class Magnoliopsida; order Dipsacales; family Adoxaceae; genus Sambucus; species Sambucus nigra. The sequence continues at coordinate 266,722,038 of OX422209.1, read as the reverse complement.
TTTCATATCACATGCTAGAAATTATGACTTGTTTATCTTTTTGTATTATATTTTGTGTTTGAATCGACTGCATAATATAAAAAGATTTTTGTTTATCATTTGTGTTTTATTTATTTCATTTAAGCTTAATGAAAAATACAAATGATTTTTGTTTGTCCTTTTGAGTAACTATTTATTTTTGATTAAAAATGTTAAAAACTCAAAAAGATTTTGTTTTGTGTGTATTTTTGTTTGACACACTTTATGTGGCATATATTTGTGTTTGAATCCTATCGTTTACGCTTCCATGTGGCTAGAACTTTTGGTTTAGATTTTCAATCCTTAAAATGTTCTTTACCATGTTTTATATGGAGTAGTTGGATTTTGTATTGTTTAAATGGATTCTATTTCTATATGCCTCTATTCACACATGCACGAGCTCTTTTGAAATCTTAATGTCACATGTTATATTTGAGCTTTTTGAGGTGTTCTCCTATCAATCTAGTCATCTACATATCTATGACCTAGGAGGACCAGTGCATGTCAAAATCCGTTGCATGTGAGATTTGTGTGAAAAATGAAAACATGATAAATTACTATATGCACGGGGAAGGGCTCCGAAAGGATGAATTAAATCCTTTGCGATAGTAAGCCACCGTTGATTGGATCTAAAAGAAATACGTGATCCAAAGGCCTAAAAACAGAATATTTGGCATTAAACAGAAAGGAATTGCCAAGGCCTATGTTTGTTTGATATATTCACTCAAAAACAAAAGAATATATATGCTCATTGAGGGAGAATTGGATGGTATATCAACGGTTTGCACAATGTCCGTTTATCCTAGTTGTCTTTAATGTCATGACTCTATTTGGTTTGTAGAATCATCATCATGCTAGGCTTATATGCATTGTGTATGTTTGTTCATTGAGTTCAATCTTTATATTGTCACATGAGGTTATATTTAAATGTGATAAAGTTTGCAATCAAATGAGAACTCCGTGAACGTTTCTTAAGTGTTTGGGTCTAAATTTAATTGTTGCTAGTTCACACCCCTACACTTCCGTTTCCATATGACACATTTTTTCCATACGAGTGTGCAAACTTATTGTATTTTGTGTCATGTGTGTGTTTATATCTATCTATATATGCACGTACTTATTGGTATATTTATAGTATATATATGATATTTGTTTGTCTTTGCCTTGCTTTAATTGCCCATATGCTGTCATGTCTTTTATTTAAGCTTCCACATGCTGTTTATTCGTTCTTTATCCTTTGCCTATTCCCGAACAAAAAAGGGGAGAATGATGATAGGGGGAGAAATGGTATCTCATCCTATTCTTATCGTATCTTCGTTTGGGGGAGATTTATCTTAGGGGGAGACGTCTTTCTAAGTAGGTCATGTGTTTAAAGGGAGAATTAATTTAGGGGGAGTAATTAATTAATTGCATTTAATATTTTGATATTCCCTATGCATTTGATGAGTTTGCTTAAGTGTGCAGGAATTATTCTAAAAGTGGCATATTTCTATGGCAAAGCGTTTGATCCTTGGGTTGTGTCAAGATTGGGCGGGTTATGTTTTGAGTCTAGTAGAGCTTGACGGCCCTTTAGGATTTTTGTTTAGTTTTTGTCCCGGAATAGCCAAAGGGGGAGATTTGTAAGGACACAAATTTCCAATTGAGTCCATATATAGTTTTGGCTCAATTCCGGACAAAAACATTTATTCATAGGATAGTATTTATTTGTAAATATTAGGGGTGGACAAAAAAAAGACCGACCCGAATGGACCGATTGGACCGAACCGGACCGAACCGAAAATTAAGGCTATTTTGAAATCGGTCCGAAAATCGGTTCACAAAACTTAAAAACCGATTAAACCGGTCCGGTCCGCGGTCCACTATATTAAAAGACCGATTTGGACCGGACCGGACCGATTCCGATATATATATAATAAAAGTAATGTTATTGTGTTTCTTATATATAGTTGTTGAATTAATGTATATAACTTATGAATTTAATTTGGAACATTTTATATATGTATAGACATTTTTTTATTTGGGTTAAAAAAACCCATATAAATATCACTTGGAGTTTCGAGTATAATTTTTTTGTATATATATTTGTGAGAAAAATCGATAAAAAATTCATAAAATGTACATATATATAAAATAGGGTCAGAACCGAATTTTACCCCAGACCGGACCGAAAAAAGCCTGGACCGAATTAGTAGGTTAACCGAATTAATCGGTCCGATCTCGGTCCAAAAAATTTGAGGACCGAATATTCGGTCCGGTCCAAAAAATAGGCAAAACCCGGACCGGACCGGACCGTGCCCACCCCTAGTAAATATTCACAAGCCTATGAAGTATGTATTGAAGACGTAGCGGCAAATAACTTAAAGCTTCATCAAAATGCCGGTTTGTGTGCCTCGTTTCTACGTCATCAACTAAGGTTCCATGCTCCCAAGGTATGAATGTAATTATATGAATATAGGAGCTTGGAACAATTTGTATTGGGTGTTAGGTGTAATAAAAATTGCATTTTATTTTCAGAAAGAATCAATTAAGAACTTTAAAATAAGTATATAAAAGTTTCTGGGCCAAAATCGAATTTTTCAATCTTTCTGGTCGTTCGTTAGAAATGTCGTTCGAACGAGTTTTTTCGTTCGAACCAGATTTCGTTCGAACGAGTTTTGTCGTTCGAACCAGGTTCATTCGAACGAGTTTTGTCGTTCGAACCAGGTTCGTTCGAACGAGTTTTGCCAACGACCCTAACTGGTCTGTCGTTCGATATGTCGTTCGAACGAATGTTCGTTCTAACGAGGTATCTAACGAACTTCTAACGAGCCCAGACTGGTCACTCGTTAGAAGTCTCGTTCGAACGAGAATCACGTTCGTTCGAACGAGATTCCAGCGGGAACAGTTATTTGGCAGTTTTTTGCAGTTTTTCCCCACTCCTCCACTTGATTTTCAACCAACCTTTTTCATACTTTATTATGTGCGGGAAGCACATTTTCCAAGACAACTTTTCCAACATTTGTTTATCTCCAAAAGAGAGTTTGAGAGCAAAATTAGTTTAGGAAAATGTTCAAGTTTTGAGTGTTAATTTTCAATGAAAAATTCATACACACTCTAGTTTACACCCAATAATTGTTTATCCAAGTTTCTATATTTATATCAATTGCTTGGAGTTTTTGGCACCGGTTTTCTCTACCGAATTCAAGAGACGTTTCGGGTTTGCTTCTACACCCCATCACAAAGAAGACTTTTGTTGAGATTCTACCCACAAGGAGAAAGGCTCCATGCTTGGGTGACGGTGACCATATAAAGTCCCATCGGTGAATTCCGAGACCACGGTGGAGCTCCGTTGTTTATCCGCTAATTGGAGGTTGATACAAGAAGGAGCATCACGACTTGCGAGGGTTCGAGTTTAGGAAGTAAGTCTTTTGTCTTGTATTTTGTAATACCGTTTTTAGTGGATTTGAGGCTAGGGCCGTCCCGAGGTTTTTTCCTGTTAGTGGGTTTTTCCTCGTACATCGCGGTGTAGTGTGACATTGTTTATTTTTATCTTGCACAAAATTTAGAATCCATGCTTAGGATAATTTCAAGATAAAAATTCGGTTTAATTCTCACACTATATTAAAATTGGAGTTTAATTTAATATTGGATAAAATTGGTTTATTCAAGTCACTTGCATTAATTTGGTTTCGCCTAACTTTGGATAATTGTTAATTATGACTTAGGCAAATTCTAGGACTCGAATTATGTTTTAATTAGTTTTGAAGAAATTAAAACTTGTTGTTGTATTTGAAAGTTAAAACCATCTCAACGCTTCCGCATTTATTTAAAAGGAGATTATATTTTAATTTGGGACAATTTCCACCTTTCAATAACAAGAAAGGAGAAGTAGATAAACGGGTCACAACCCCGAATTTTGAAAATATTTTGCAAGTGCATAAATGCCTTATTATTTTGAAAAAGGTTTTATCTCATATTTAAGGTTGGTATCGCACTCCCATGAGATACCCCTCACCTCTCCGCTAATAGTGCACTCCTAGCGCATCTATCTAGAACATTCTAGTCAAGCTACCCTGCTAAACTAGTCTATCACCCCACCACTATCTACCCTAGATAGTCCAAGTAATGTACTAATGGCTAAGCTTCACCCTAGTCTCAACGTTATGCCATGTTCGTGCGTGGGGTGTCTCGCAAAGCGAAATCCAAAGAAGGAAACCCCCCGATACACTACTACGCGGCACGGTCGATAGTCGAGATCCGCTAGTCCCTAAGTACAGAAAGATATATAATAATATATATACCATAAGAATTAATAATATAAGAGCACTAAGGATTAAACTTCTCCCCAGTCTCAACACACTGCCATATTCGTGCGTGGGGTGTCTCGCGAAGCGAAATCCAAACAAGGAACCCCCCCGATACACTACTATGCGGCAAGGTCGATCGTCGGGATCCATTAGACCCTCGGTACTCGATTCATCCATATATACATATTCATATTACAATATACATCCGCATCTATCTCCCGGACTGAGGATATATATACAAGTATTTATCAATACTTTTATTTTCTCAAAACTTCCCATTTCCCTTTTTATACTCAGGAAATGTAAATATAAAAGCCAATTCATTATCATGAATTGCTTTAACAAATCGTTTACCTTTTTAAAGCCAATTTTATTATCATAAAAATACTTTTCCTTTATATGTCATCCCCCAAAGCCATTTTCATTATCATGAAAATGCTTTGATCAAATCATGCTTCCACATCCCTTCTTCCATCCGGGAGTGTTACCGAAGCTAAACCTTTATCCCATTTCCCTTTTTATACCCAGGAAATGTAAATATAAATCAAATCCATTATCATGAATTGCTTTAAAAAATCTAAGACCGTCCCTCCGGGTATCTCCACTGGACGCGCCCCTAAATGGCTATCATCTTCCAGGGCCTCCAAGACAACCTGGGAACCTAACAACGTCGGGAAGCGGCCATATTGCCTGCGGGAAAGTCAGGACCACACCCAGAATCCCCTAACCAGCGCAGAAAAATATAAATAACCGCCCATATGGCCTAGGGACTATATCCAACCTGCTCAACAGCCAGGAAGGCTTCACCACAACGCGCGCAACTTCCCTTATGATAGCGATTTAGGGAGGTGTGTAACCATAATCCATAATTTATCAATTATGAAAAACATTTATCTTTCCATTTTGAAAATATTCATTTTTATATTTTCAAAATCATTTATATCACATCATATATATACATAATCACATAGTATATATATATACCATATATTCCTACCTGAATATATAAAAATGGCTATATTTGCCAAACCATCTATCGATGACCAATAATCCCAAAGATTCTCTCAAAGAATCATAATCATGCATTCATATATGCATGATACTAAACCCAAACTATTTTCTTACTTTAATAAGTAATATATATCAAAATCCCATCTTTGGATTCATTTGGATATCTCCAATTATACTAATTCACTCTAAGTGAATACACACATATATAAACTCCTAATTCCTCAAGTCCTTTAGGACATAACCCTACATAAATTTCTAATTTGGAAGGCCTTTAAACATAAACTCAAAAAGGAGGAATAATCCTAATCTCCAAAATCTTGGGCTGAAAACAGGGCACCGGTCGACCGGTCCTAGACCCCCGGTCGACCGCGGGTTGTAAATAAGCCTACGAAACAAAGCAGTAGGCCCTTTCTCCTTGACGCGGTCGACCGGCCATAGGGGCGCGGTCGACCGGTCACACCAGGTCTCCCAAAAGTTTAATTCCTCAAATCCTTAATCTAACAACCCAAATTCATTTTCGGGGTTTCTAAACTACCCCAAAAATTATCCCGAACATCTACGACATTAATTCTAGCCGTAATTTTTCCAATTCCCGATTTGATTTCCGAGTTGGAAAATCCAACCCGGAGCTGCCATCTTGTAAAAATCATATCAAATCGTAGAAAAATCAGAAAATACGGGTCGACGCCCACGCGACCGTATCGAAAAGATCTACAACTTTCGTGTTTTGGCCGAAAGCTAAATCAATTCTTTTCCTGGCCAAAAGTGCCCCCTAAGGTGACGGGTTACTATTCATCATCCCTTCCGAGACGATTTTGACAATTAAAGCTTCTCCCAAGCTTTTGTCTCCTCACCCAACGTCCTACAACCTCAACCAACTACAAATACACTTATAACACGGGTTCTAAACATCCTAGAACCCGGAATCACCAATTTATTTGGATTAAAACCCTAGTTCCACAAAATTGAAATATTATTGGGGTTTAATTGTTTTAACTCCCAAAAACCCGTTTTATCCACGATAGCCCACCCCAAAACCATTAGGGTTTGTTTATACCAAACTACGGTATGAGATATTTATGCAAAAAGATAAATAAAGCAAGTAAACACTTGCCTCGTGGATAAAATCCGACGACCTCGAGTCGAATCCGGCGGAGTTTGGCCCGAACCTCCATTTCTCCCCTCTTTTCTCGTTCCTCTCTCTCTTCTCTCTTCTTTCTTTCTCTTTTCTTTCCCTCTCTCCCTCTTTATATAAGAGAAAAGAGTTTTAAATCCTTAAAACCCAAAAACGACTCGTTTACCCAATTACGAGTTACTTTTACCTCTAAAATTACCCGAAACTCATTTTCGACAATCGGACACACTTTTCCGACTATCTCGGACATTCCGAGACTCACGGCGCAGTCGAAATTCCCATCCGAGGTACTTGACCGCAAATCACTATTCCAACCCAAAATAAATATATGCGGGTTTTCCAATTAAAAATCTTACCTCGTGTCGCTTTTCTCCACGACGACATATAATTAAAATATTTCGACCTATATAGTCCCAAAAATAATCACAACATCCTTCGAAAATCATTCAATCCTCGAAAATCCCAAAAATTACTATTTCGGGAAATTTCTCAAATCTCCAATTTATAATTAATTATGGAATTTAATCGTCTCCAAAAAGGACGGGTTGTTACAGTAAATAGACCACCCCCCCTTTCCACATACAAAACGATATTAAATAAACCTACCTAGTCCCTACCAGCTTCACAAAAATTATCCCTAACCTGACGAAAAACCCCAAAATACCCCAAAACACAAATTATCCCAGCTTCACAAAATGTTACCCAACTGCATAGATAATGTCCTCAACTTCCAGATGGCCCCGCTTCATCATTATTCCCTGACCCTGGTGGTCCCGAAGTCTCCCACTCCTGGTTAACACTCTGTATGCTCTCCATGGAGCGATACGCCTTGATAAGTTTCGACGAAACCACAACACCCTCTTCCATGGTGTTGAAGTCGATGATCCACCTTTGTCCAGTCTCTTCCTCCATAATCTTCTCCACTATCCTCTTCCACAACCACTTCAGGTAGTCCCTAGACATATGCCAGGACCCTCCTTCAAATTGTGACGAACGGATGGACGACCGGTGGTGCAACCATAAGGAACCTAGTATCATCCGCAATGATTCAGTCGAGTTCCCCACTGGAGAAGAGTTCGTTATGCGAGGAGGCACTATTTGTTTCCACCTAGCTTCGTTCAGAAGCCTCCAAGGGAAATAAAAATAGGTGTAACAGAGGCCATCCAATCTCACATACTGGTATTCTCCTAGATGCAAAACAGGATACAAGTCTCCCCACCATAACATTGACCAATGAAGACACCGGGCTCCGTGCTCCACAAACCAGTAGTTCTCTGTTGAGATGGGATGAAACTAAAGAAAGTTTGGATAAAGAAATTAGGCACACCTGTCAAGGGATGTTCAGGAGGGGCCACCAGATTGAACCTCTCTACAATCCATATGAATAACATCACCGGGATCCCCCTCAGAAAATCGGAGTGGCCCTTGATGGTATGACATCCATATCGCTATCGCAGCCCTTTGGGGATCATCCGTTAAGTCCCCTATCACCAGTAACAACCTCGCAATTAGGCCCAAAGCAATAGCTTCGTCAAAGCCATCATCGTCAAAGCCTCTTTGGCGTACCGAATACATAACCACCGAAAGAGAGATAGTCCCTTCATTAACCAATAGTCGAGCAGTCGAAGGGGAAATATGTAGCAATTCAACCAAATATGCTAGCAAAGAACGCAAAAAATTGGTTATAGCCACTGAAACACTGTGGCTAACCCCCAGCATTACTAAGAATTCCTCGTAGGTAAGACATACCTCATCCAGGACAAACCGAAAGACATGGTCCTCAGAGTACCAAACTTGTACTGTCGCTGCTAGCAAGTTCCAATTTATGTCCCGATTATGCCACAAAGATACCCTGCGCAAGTTGAAAGTATTTTGGTTAACATTGTAAAGGTACATGGCCTCTAAGCCTTTAAGATAATAAAAGAGTTCTTTGTACATTGGAAGAGCCATTTAGAGAATAGAGAAATAAGAAGCAAGAGAAGAAATATGAGTGATGGTGGAAAGCACACCTCAGACACTCTCCCTTTATACCCAAGAATCCTTACAAAAAAACAAACCATCCAAAATTCCATTTAATTATCTACCCTACCAAGTACCATAGAAGTGCAGGAAAGTGAAATCAAAGTCTAGAAGTAATTTGACTTGATCTCTATGCCAATAGGCAAGTTAAGGGGTGTGCTGATCAACAACCCCTATTTTAGAAAAATCTCTTTTTCCTCTTTTACCCAAAATTAATCTCCAAAAATACTTACTTTAAAAAAGTTACCCCCCAAGTCATTCCTTTTTATTACTCCTCTTTTAATAAACATTTTTCTCAAAATCATTTTTTTCTCATCTCTGTCTTTGCAAAATAAAATAATCTCAACAGAAAATCAAAAGTGCATATAGGATAAGTCAGTAATCAAGAAAAATACCAAAAAGAAAATGCATATTTTCATATATAATATTGCTTCGCATGATTACATATTGTAGGTATAAAGAGAAAAAGAAAAAAAAATAGAAAATACAATGGGAATTTTCCCAAACCCTCAAACTATCCCCAAAACCCTCAAACCTCCGTGGCACACGCATTTTCCTCAACGACGAGCGGTGGACCCTCCACTCCTAGAGCCGGAACCCTCATCTGAGGTGGCAGACGACACCAAGCAAGAAGGGTCATGATTCTTTATATAATCAAACATGAAGGCCATTCAATCCTTGATGTCCCTCAGCCAGTTGGTCGGTACCCGTACATACTGCAAGTAAAGAACAACAAAAAAGATGAGTCATTCAGTAAAGAGAAAATAAAGAATAAATGGAAACTAAAAAGAGAGAGAAGGAATATACCTTAGACTAGAGGACCTCATCTGTAAGTCCCGTTAACCCAGACACCGATGCATGAGGACGGTGCGACACACTCAGTGACTTCCCATTACTCAATCGAAAATTATAAAAAGGGGGATCAACCTAAATCAACGGAGCTTTCTCTTCCGCCGTCGATGTACCACCACCCATTTTGTTAGTCGATGTCACCGATACAATATTACCCCTACCCCAAGCTGGGGAAGGTGGAGGCATATTCTTCATGTCATTGATACAGGGGGACATCAACCAACTAATCACGAAGTTTAATAAGCGTAACTCGCCGTCGTATCCGTGTAGTGCATGTAGGGCTCACTATCATCGTTATCGCCCTGGCATTATCAGACATCTCCCTCACCCACCTCATATACACAGGGGGCATCGATGGTGGGACCGCCATCTCCTCCTCCTCCACTATCTAACTCACAACCCTCTCTCCCAGGTACTAGACGTACCCGAACTCATTCTCAATCAACTACCACATCAGTGCATGCATGCTAGTAACCCCCGTGTCCCGTGGAGACACCCCCTTGGGGTATAAAGCCACTTGCATCCTCGACAAAGAATCAATATATACTCAAGAAATAAATATGCCAATAAGAACTCAGAAAATATGAAAATGAACCTGATCACTCGTGAGGACATTCGAAACCCGTTGCACGTTCGTTAGAGATAAGGACTGGTTCGATCGCCGATTGGACTTCCGCCACTAGAACATCCGACAGAAGTCCCCTAAATCATCATCATTCAGGGATATCAACCCCTCATTGTGCCTAATCACCTCATAGAACCACGTCCAGAAAAGGGAATAAAAACGAATACCAGGAAATGCATAAAAAGAAAAATAAATCCAAAATTACCTCCAGAAGGTACGTGGCTCTCGTAAAGGTCTGCCGAAAGCACTGGGGGAATGCATCCAAGAAAGAATAAAGGGATGCCAAAGTAAGGATCACCCAGTCATACATCGGGACATCAGAAATCGTCCTTAGATACGATAGAAACCAAAGATGGATGACGTCGCCGCTCGTCGCCATTAAGAAACCCCCAAGCAAAAGCAAAATAATTAGGCGCGTCGTCTGTATCACCAATTGCATGTCATTCACATCCACCCTCATCCTCAAAAGAGTCTTCCTATATTCATAAATTCAGAAAGAATCCCTCGAGACGATTCTACCCATAGCTCCCAAAGTCACCTGTAATGCGTCTGGTGTAAACCTCAAAGTACGATCCATCACAATCTAGAACCCCTCGCAATCCAACCCCAACAACTGCTGAACATCAGTGGGAGTAACACTCATCTCCCTAAACCCAAGATGGAATGTGTGGTTAGTGTCCCACTATTTTTCCTCGAGAGTACATAACACCGTTGTGGAATGCGGTGCCTCATCCAATGCCGTTGACAATGGGCCAAACCCAACATATGATACCATTCAACGCATAGTCGAAGGGAGCTTCTCCCAAATCTCCTTCAACCCAGTCATCCCTCAGGACCGAATGCTCGAAGGAGCTATGTCAGTCTGTAAGAAAACAGAAGACAAACCCTTCATTTAACACAAGAAACAAAGAGAAAAAATAAATTAGAAGACCGAAAGTCGCCACACTTATATAGCCATTAGGGTTCTTTACCCTGGATAAATAATGAATATAGGCTTGCGCAACGAGGTACGCTCATCAGGAACTGGCTCAAATAAGTAAAAATCATTCTCATTGCCTAACATAAGGGACACAACAGATCTCCACTCTAGGCCAACCCAGTCATCAACAACCAACCACTCATTGTTGAAAACATCACTTGAATTACCAGCCAGTTGAAGTCTTGAAAAATAAAGGACTTAAGAACGACTCTTAGAGAGAGAACGCAGAAGATTCAAACACTCGAAGGTGTGAAAAATGAGGAAGGGTCTCCCCTTTTTATAGAAGGCTAAAGGGCATACTACTTGGAAACCCCCGCTTAATCGATCGAAAAATGACTTTTCCTCTTCCCAAAGAAGTCCAAGAGTCTATGCACTATGCCTATTGTCACCTCCCTAGGCATACCTATTGGAAGTCCCCTCCAAATTTTGTACAAAAAAATTCAAAAAAATCCAGAAATTTCATAAAAAATACAAAAAATTCCTGAAAAGTATGAAACATTATTTCCCCTCAAGAAAATCATTTTTAGATCACTAAGCCTCTTTCAAACTCTCGAAATCCCCAGTCGAATTAATCTTACACTCTTATCCCCAACATACTCCACAATGGAACCAATGTGCACCCGCATCCAAGTCTACTATAATACCCTAGCTGGAACCTCAAAACTAAGATTTCCCCATTAAAAGTTTAAGACAACACCATCCCTAGCGGAATCAAAGGTGCACCTGCACCAGAAATCATATACACTTTCCCTGATAGAATTACTCCCCCATAAAATTCAAGGTTCTCAGAATGTGCCTCAACCCTCAGAATTGGTCGTCAAAACTTTGGGTCCTCGGACCTTAGAATTGGTCATCATAACTTTTAGTCCTCAGAATTGACCTCGACCTGCAGAATTGGTCGCCACAACTCAAGATCCTCGAAATTGACCTCGACCCGCTGAATCGGTCATCTTCGTCTGCTTAGGTCCTTAGAATTGACCTCGACCCACATAATTGGTCGCCATAACTTAAGGTCCTCAGATTTGACCTCATCCCACTGAATAAATTATCTTCGTCATAACTTTAGGTTCTCAGAATTGACCTCATCCCTCAGAATCGATCTTCACAACTTTAGGTCCTCAGAATTGACCTTGGCTCGCAAAATAGGTCATCAAAATTCAAGTTCCCTAGAATTGATCTCGGCCCTTAGGATTGGTCATCACAAATAAGTAGTTTAAACGAGAAATTCAAACTATATTGCATGTCAGGCGAAGGGTCGCTTGAAGCTCGCATGATGATTTCATCTAACGACAACATACCGTTTTACATTTTTTAAGGTCGTTAGAAGGTTGCATGATCAGGGATCAAACGACATCCTATGTTGTCGAGCGATCTGCTAATCTCATTCAAACAAACTCGCCGACTCAACTTTTTTATAAATGCCTTATTCTTGATTCCATTTTGCTTCAGAAGATCCGAGAGTTTTGATACACGAAAACTACAATCTGCAGAATTTTTAGTCTTCTCTTTTAGGGTTTAAAAACTTTGTTTTTGATTCACAAATCAAACCAAATACTTTGGTGAATCATTTTGGAACCCAAGGCAAAACTTTATTGAAGTTTCTCTTATAGGGACAATTTCTCCACTTCTGACTTGGTGGATATTGAGGGAATTGCTTGCTGACTACGACTGCAGTCATTGGGAATGCTTGAGGGTGTTTCTTGCTGAAGACAGGGCTGCGGTTCTCGTGGGTTTACGCGATAAATTCATCGTTGGTTCAGGTGGAGGCCTGTGTGAGTGTTCTGCGGAATATTCATTGTGTATATGTAAGTTGCAATTTACTCTTTATAATGAAATAAAAGATTTTACCTGAAAGTTTTTTTCTTCTTCTTATAAAATGTGTTTTCAGCAATATATGTTTGTGATGGAATAATTAATTTATCCACATAAATGGACGTGTTAGGGTTTAATTAATTTGGATAAAAAATTGACTTCTAATTAAATAAGTATTAAATTGGAAATTTGCGAATCCATCAAGCAATCGATATTACAAACCATTCTCAAAATTGTATCAGAGCTTTTAAAGCGATCTTACCTTTACAAATTGGTATTATAGTGGGTTTCTCTAATTTATTGAGTGATCCTTGTTTGTCGCAAAATTTTTGTGATATTGATTTTTTTTTGAAAAATTTCTCAATGTTTTCGAATGAAAACTTATATAATCGGTTGCCAGTTTTTGACGGGACAAATTATGCCTATTGGAAAGCCCACATAAAATCTGCCTTAAAAGCAATTGATGAGCGTGTTTGGTTTGTTTGTGAAAAAGGGTTGACTTCTACCACTTTCACCGCTAATAATGTGACTAATCTTAAACCTGTGACAGACTGGACTGATGATGAATTTAAATGGAGCACATTTAATTCTCTTGAGCTATGTGCAATTTTTGGAGCCATCACCCCTGACTAGTTTCAACGCATCATGATGTGCACCACGTTAAAGGAAGAATGGGATGTTTAACAACTTACCGATTAAGGCACGAATTTAGTAACAGAGTATAAATTGCAAAGTTTAACTACTCAATTTGAAAAAAGTTCCATTCTTGAATCTGAGTGTTTTGATGAATTTTATGCACGTTTTTCTGATATTGTCAACACTAGTTTCAATCTTGGTGAGCATATTCCTGATGCACGATTAGTTAAAAAGATTTTGGGATCGTTGCCTAAACGCTTTATCCCTAAAGTGACCGTGTTGAATTCCTTAGGAAATTTGAGCAATCTTAAGTTAGAAGAATTGGTAGGAGACCTTCAAACCTATGAAATTAACATGTTTCCTGACACTGTTAAGCCTACGGATACATGGATAACACTTAAATCTCAGTCTAGGAAGAGTGAGGAAGTGTCCATGAGAGAAGAAAAAGAAAGTGAAAGTTTGTGAGAGCAAGTCTCAGGGCGAGTTTGGTTTTGATAATGTGTCCATGCTTGCTAAATGTTTTAAAAGGTTTCTCAAATATTTCAAAAATAATTCTTCCGATAAAAAGATTTTTGAGAAAAATAAAAAGAAATAAGAGGCCAACATAATCGGTGAGAAAGAGAAATAGGAAGCGGAGAGATGTTTTGAGTGCGAGGGAAATGGGTATAAGGCATTTGAGTGTCCCACTAGGCTAAAGAGAAAGGGAAAGAATATTTCCATGCCAACCACTCTTGGCAATAGTGAGGAAGAGGTGAATGATTCCGCAGATGAGTCATCACATGGTAAGTTTGTCGCCTTTTTAGCTAGTCACGTGAGCACATCCAGTTTGTCCCACGACGTTGAGGATACTTGTGTACATGAGAACCCCGATAATAGTTTGAGTGTGAGAGTCAGTGTGAGAGTGAGCTTGGAAGTGAGGGCGAAAGTGAGCTCCAAATAACGTTTAAAGATTTGTACGCCGAGACCTTAAATATGAAGAAGTTGAATAAGGAGTTAGGTCTTAAGGTGTTAGATTTGGAGATAGATATATGTTTTGAGGGGATTTGAGGTGTCGGTGAGTCAACTCGAGAAGGTGAAAGTTTCTTTGAGTGAGCAGTTGATCGTCGTAGGTCAGGAAAAGAGTGAACTTAAAGCCTACATGTTATAATTAGAGAGAGATCTTGAATGTTCCCAGGAGGTAAAGGTCATTATAAAGGACACATCTAAGAAGTTCGGAAAGATACTCCTCAGTCCTACTTTAGGTAATGTTGAGAGGCTAGGAATAGGTTATGACGGTGCGTCTACTTCCCATATAGCACCCGAGCCGATTCTTGAGTTTGTGATAGATCCTTATGGCTCTCAACCTAACCCAACTAGGCATCCATCACCCGATAGGAGATTGCATCCTAGATGTTTTAGGAGAGGTGTTCCTAGGCCCATATATATTTGCACCCACTATAAGTAGAGAGGACACCTTAGGGAGTTCTGTTTTAAGTTGGGTAGTGTATCACATAGAGTTTTACCATGTGATCGCACACATGCACCTACTCATGATAATTTCGATGCTCCATGAGATTACATGAGAGAGTTTGCACATATTCGAGAGCAAGTTAAGTTTTTAGCCAAGACTTCACATGATTTCATGGATGTTTTTCATAGGATGTCACCACCTTTGAAAAACTCCTCCGCACCAAATGGTTGAGGTTTAGACTTGTTTGCAAGCATAGGAGGTTTTTCATGATGATATTTTATGCCTATTTCTAGTTTGTAGCACTTTTGTTTTTATTTTTTCCCTTTTTGATGTATTTTTTGAAAAACCAAAAATATTTTTTGTTTTTGAATTTTTTTGGAAAAAATACCAAAAGATTTTCTATTTTTTGAGAAACAAATTAAAAAAGCCAAAAAGATTTTATTTTGATAATTTGTTTTTTGGAAAAATGCAAAAATATTTTTGCATTGTGTTTTGCAGCATTTATGAATGAACATTTAGGATGACCAAGTCACGACATCATTCCATATCCATGTGACTATTTGATAGTGATTTGAGACATATCATCATTTCATTTTGTGTTTTACAATGTTTGGAGTCATTGATATGTGATTTGAGATTACTTTCTATATGTTTGAATCATGATTTCCTTTATTGCACACGTGCACAAATTTGTTTGATTATTGTACTTGTCTATCACATGTTGGTCGAAGTGTTTCCATCTCAATCCTGTCTTTAAAACGAACCATATGCGATAAAACTTAACAATGAAAGTAGTGCATGTAAGAACCCTTGCCCATGAGGACTTTTTTAAAAATGTTGAGTGAATGATGAAGGGCTACGAAAGGTACACATATCCTTTGTAATTAAGCCACAATTTAAATTGGACCTAAAAAAAGTGTGGCATTGTAAAAAGTAGCCAAGGTCCAAAGAGCTAAAAAAAATTAAGGCAATAAAAAGATAAATGCGCCAAAAAGGGGGCAATAGGTTTTAGATCACCTCATTAGAAAAATAAAAGATTTATTATTTATGAGGGTGTTTGGTTGGAAATCAAACAATGAGTTTGCATGTCCTGCAAAATCTTGAAAAATCATTACATTGTTTTAGATGTTATTGGTGTGGAAATCATTTTAGACTTTGATGTTGTTGATAGATTGAGTCGATGCCATTTAAATTCCACACTTTTTAACACCTAAGGACGATTTTGAGTTCATTCGTTAGGAGTATCCATATTCATCGTGCACATATGATATGTTTGATTGCATTGATCTTCCTATCGAATTTGTTCCACCCATTCAGTCCCTTTCCACGATTTGGTTATCTTAGTGTAAATTCATGGTGTGTAATTTTTATGCAAATTATTTTTACTTGAAAAATTTGAAAAATAAAAAATAATTGGTGGATGCTTTTGAGTTTACTTTTGGATGATCGTAGTTGATTTTCTTTGCTTGTTGTGACACTCCATGATCATTTTGTTTATTCTTTTCCTTGTCTATTTCGGACAACTAAAAAGGGGGAGAATGAATTATGATTTAATGGAGGTGATTTGAGATTTATTATTTGATTTGATTTATGTTTATCTTATTTTAAATTCGATACATCACATAGGTATTTATTTCTTATCTCATGTGTGTAGGTACAAATGTTGAGGATAATTATTTTGCGTACCCTGATGATGATAAATAAACGATGGAGATTTGAAGATGTTGATGAGTTTTGAAGAATTAAAAGACTTGCATTTTTAGTACATTTTCGAATTTTGGGTTCATGGGAGGGTATTAGATTTGTATAGGACAGTTGATTTATTAATTTGGATGATTTTATTATGTACTGTCATGACATAGGGGGATATTTGTAAGGACATATTTTACATAGTCTGTTTTTCATTTGAGTGTGTCATATACCGCTACACCCGTCGAAGAATTTTCAAGTGCGTACACTCATCAAGACGGATCCGGATATCAAAGTTCTTCAACAACAAGCCTCTACGAGATTGATTTTGATAAGGTTAATGTTTCATTTAAGTGTTGGGATATTTTTTCTAAAAATGTTTTTATCAGCCTTAGGCGTTTTATTGAGTCAAAATAATTTTTCTAACACTCGTAGGTGGAGTTTTAAAGATTTTTTTTTCATTTCAGTCGTTCAAATGACATATACATGTCGTTCAAATGACAGGAGCAATTCGTTCAAACGACAAATTCAAACGACATTGCATGTCGCGTGAAGGGTCACTTGAAGCTCTCTTGATGATTTTATCTAACGACAACATACTATTTTATATTTTTTAAGGTCGTTAGAAGGTCGCACGATCAGGGATCAAATGACATCCTATGTTGTTCGAGCGACCTGCCAATCTCATTCAAATGACCCCATTGACTCAACTTTTTTATAAATACCTGATTCTTGAGTCCATTTTGCTTCAGAAGACCTGAGAGTTTTGATACACGAAAACTACAATCTGCAGAATTTTTATTCTTCTCTTTTTGGGTTTAAAAACTTTATTTTTGATTCACAAATCATCCTAAATGCTTTAGTGAATCATTTTGGAACCCAAGGCACAACTTTGTTGAAGTTTCTCTTGTAGGGAAGATTTCTCTACTGCTGACTTGGTGGCTCTTGAGGGAATTGCTTGCTGACTACGACTGCGATCATTGGAAATACTTGAGGGTGTTTCTTGGTGCTAGCAGAGCTGCAGTTCTTGTGGCTTTGCTATGGTAAATTCATTGCTGGTTCTAGGTTAAGGCATATGTGAATATTCTGCGGAATATTCATTGCATATTTCATTGCGTATATGTAAGTTATGATTTACTCTTCATAGTGAAATAAAAGGTTTTGCCTGAATGGTTTTTTTTCCTGAAATCCGTGTTTCCAGCAATTTATGTTTGTGATGGCATAATTAATTTATCCACATAGATGCATGTGTTAGGGTTTAATTAATTTGAATAAAAAGTTGACATCTAATTAAATAAGTATTAAATTGAAATTTTTTGAATCCATCAAGCAATCGATATCACACAACAATCTCAAATTGGTATCAAAGCTTTTAAAGCGATCTTACCTTTACTAGTGTCTATCATTCAATGACTTTCACTTCCAAGCTTTCCCATCGACGGGCTCTCTCTAGATACCCCTTCCTAGGACCCCCCCAAGAACCTCCTTAGGACTCTAGCACTCACTCGTTCACCATAAACCCTAAGTCATACTCTGAGTACTGATCTGGAGTCCACCGGGTGCTCTCGGGCACTGTTTGACTCTGGTCAACTCTTTCAATTGAGCAGAATCTCAATTTAGATTTGAAGGGCTCTGAATCCCCTTTTCCAAGATCCACCTTGTGAGCAAATCGGCCATACGGTTCGAATGAATGGTCCATTTTACTTTGAAAATTGATCTAGAGTCCACCGGGTGTTCTCGGACCCCATTTGACTTTGGTCAACTCTCTAGCTTGAGAGAAGCTTAATGAATATTTAAGGGGCTTTAATCCACTTTCCAATGGTATGTTCTGTGCGCGAATCAATCTTACGGTACGAACGAACGACTTATTTTACTCCGAAGGGTCATCGAGCACTATCGAGCCCTATTTGACCTTGGTAAACTCTTGGAACTGAATGAAGCTGAATGAAATCTCGAAGGGAACTGAATTTCATTTCCAACGGTTTGCCCCATGTGCGAATCGGCCTGACGGTTCGAACGAGCGACTCATTTTTCTCTAAAAACATCCTATCCAGCGACCCACGGGCACTTTTGGATCTCGTTTGACCTTGGTCAATTCACGGAGTAGGTAGTGGCTCAATGGATTCTTAAAGGGATCTGAATACTCTTTCCAACGATCCATCTCGTGCGTGATTCTGACTTACGATTTGCATTTTATGACCATTTTTTAGAAAAACCTATTCTAGACTGCCAAATGGGGCCTCGGGGATGCTGCCTATCAGCAATGTGCATGCGGTGCTATGCCGATAGGCAGTTCTAAGCCCCTGCCGATCGGCACCCTCCTGGACCTATAAATATAAGCCATGACCTCACTTTGAAAGTCACCCCTGAACACCCCTTTCAACAACTCATAAAATATTATCTCGAATTCAGAGCTTGATAAGTACCCAAAAGTGTACATTTTATACCCCGAATAGACATATTTTAGTTGCTAATTCTCGGCAATTTGGGTCTTATATGCTTAAATGTTAACGTGCAGACTTGATCGTCGTTTGCGGAGTTCAAACGCTTATTTCAAGGCAAATGTGCGATTAATGGAGCTAAATCACCAGTCCTGTAGCCTTACCCTATCCCTGTCCTGGCCTAAACCCACAGCGAACACCGTGTGTTGTGTTTGTACTTTTACTTTTTTATCTTTTTATTTGATTCATTTTTATTTTTAGATTTACTTAGAATTTTCAAGGATTTATTTTCTATTTTTCTATTTCTTTATTTCGATTTTGATTTTGATTTTTATTAGTTTTTAATTTTTAATTTTTAATTTTTAATTTTTAATTTTTAATTTTTAATTTTTAATTTTTAATTTTTAATTTTTAATTTTTAATTTTTAATTTTTAATTTTAATCTTTATTTTATTTTATTTTATTTTTCTTAAGATTAGTTTTTAGGAATTTATTTTTTAGTTTTATTAGATTTTATCTTTCTTTAGTTTTATTATATTAGGATTATATTTTTAGTTTTAATAGAATTTTATTTTTATTTTTATTTTGTGTCTTTTTTTTTTATTTAGGATTTTAGTTTTTTTTTTTAGTTTCATTAGATTTTTAATGTTTATTTTTATTTTTAGGATTAGTCTTTAGCAGTTTACTAGATTTTTATTTTTAGTATTAGTTTAGTTTTTATTTCACTTGTTTTTATTAGGTTTATTTTTATTTTTTTGGTTGGGTACAAACTAATACACACACACAGATCCTACAACACACTCACTTGTACCCAATTACCATAAACTCACTCACACCTTAGTTACCTTACACCTCACCCACACACAAACACCTCCTTCATCATCTTCAACACCGATTCCTTCTCTCTCCTAAACCTCCATAAACAAAACACAAACTCACACCCTTCATCCCCTCTCACCTCCACACAACACCACCTAGCCACAACCTTATACCACCAATCAAACTTCAACTCGGTTGTAAACCACCTTAACCCACGATAATAGCGACCCACCTGCGTCCCATTCCCGACCTTAGACCTGAACTGAGCGACTCACAAACGGGGATTAAAACCCGAGCTTCCCAACGCCTGCTCCACCTCACCTGCTCAACCCGGAACCCCTTGACCTGCCTGAGCCTTAATCCGGTGATACCCATCTCACTTCATGACCCTTGTTCACCCACGAAGCAACCTTAAGTCCTCTCCCATTTCTCTCCTTTTTCCAACACGATTTTGGCCCTGCCAAATAAAACCAACCAATAAACCAAAACCAAAATATATAAAAACTTTCCACATGTTTTAAAAGCCATTTTACCCCATACTCCAACTACCCCCAACACTTCTAAAACATGTTCTCATCCCCTTATTTCCTATATTACCCTTAAACAAATCATATCCCCTCACCTCATTCTTTCCATGCACACCTTTTGTCCTCCCATTTATGCCCTTAGCTCCATGTGCCTCACTATAAATGAAGACCCGAGAGCTCATTTGGAGATCATCTAGAAGAGACTTATAGAAGAAGAGAGATAGTTTAGAGTAGAAAATAAATTAGGGAGAAAAATATTTTGTAAATAGTTTATTTTTATATTTTTTAGAAAATTGGTGAGAGTTAATTGTGAATGATTGGAATTTTATTGAAAATGACAGAGTTCAAATTGCCAATTTTAAGGAGACTTGTAGAAGATTTGTTCTCTTTCTCTACTCTTTTATTTCATATGCCTTTGATTATTTGTTCATCATGTTTAATATCATGTTAGGCTAAAACCCCTTTCAAGGGGTGGGGTGACCCATTATTTGATGAAATTCCTAATTTAGTTAATTAATTTAAGTTAAATGTCCCTTTGGTGATTAATTTTGCACCCTTATATTTTAGTTTACGCCTCGAGAGAGGGTAAATGATTTTTGAGAGAAAATTGAAATTCTAGTTATAATACCCATTTTAGATTCGAACTAGAGATAGGAGTTTCTCAAGTGTGGTATTATTCCTTTAATTTCAGCTCTAGGCTTACTTTTATGATTTAAACTAATTCGATAAATCGATCCTAGCGGGTGATTTGTTAAATTATGTTGGATCTACCTTTTTGGAGTTGTAAGAGTGTTAAAATTAGTTTTCTAATATGCTATTATTAAAATTACATTTTCAACGAGAGTTGATATGTGATTTTGATAATATCTTGGGATAATTAATTTTAATGAATTAATTAATTTTAATTAACTAGAATATATGGTGTCATCCTATCCCTTGTTAGTTCTCACTTCTTTTCCCTCACCCATCTCATATTTTAAATTCTTATTTAGTTAGATTTACTAAGTATCTTCACTTACTTTTTAGTTAGTTATTTACATCTTTGATTTTGTAGTCTTATTTCACCTTTATCTCAAAATTGTTTTAATATTGAAAAACCTAAAAAAAAAATAGGGAAAGTAAAAAGTCCTAAAATAAATAAAAACAAATGGATTATATCTTTCCTCTCTTGCATGTTTCACCCTTAGATTTGGATTGATTCCCTTACTTACCGCTACACTCTAGTTTGTTATATAATTTGTAGGTATGAAGGGTTTTGATCAGAGGAGCTTTCGACAACGACAAATACATAAAAGTTCACTCTATCAAATGGAGTCATTGCCGATCTTTGGAGCTTGAAGCACTTGTGAGTATTTTCCATTTTGTGATTCATTTGTATTGCATTTTTCATTTTTTGTACCATTTTTTAGAAGGCTTGTATTAGGACTTTATTATATGGCTTGTATTGAGGTGCTTGGAGACACCATTTATTTTTTATTTAAATTTGTAATAATTAATTGCGAAGAAAAGCGTGATAGGGAAACCGGACAAGGTAGAGAGAGGGCATCCAAGGCGAGGAAAAAAATCCTCTCTACCTTGGGTCGGTAGGACTCCCGGGCTGACTGAGATTGACGTGGTCTCCCCCCAATCGACTCAAATTATTCATCACCCCACAGTGTAAAAATCGTGGGAGGTACATTTCTAAAACACCTCGCGCCTCTCCTTTCAGCGAGTCTATTTTTGTGTGTGACTACGTGCTCTTACTTGATTTTTATTCTCCCATTTATTTTTGAATGTGTGTGATGAATTAATCAATTAAGACCTACACCTGGTCATTCACGAGAAGGGATTTCATCACCCGACTCGCTCGCTTACTAATTGTTTGCTACCCCAGCTATCATTAATTTTAAAATCAATCAATTAGGTAGCCCAATAGGAGAACATTTTTGCAAAGGTGATCACTCAGATAATTTCGTGATTTTTATTGCCCACGGACTTAATTAAAAATTGACTACCTTTCACTAATTTTGAAGATAAAATTGTCTGTGCTAGTTAGGATTTATCCTTGACTTGCGTGTGTCCAATTCATTTTTTTGGTAGTTGGTTTTAGTGAGTTCATTCAAAATTTAAGAGTCCACATATTTTTTACCTCTTTTTTCTTCCTAAAAAATCCAAAAATATTTTCTTCCATTATATTTCAAAAAAAAAAATTCAAAAACATTTTCTTCCTTTATTTTTTAGAAAACCCAAAAATATTTTCATTCCTTTTGAAAAAAAATTTAAAAAATCCAAAAACATATTTCTCTCCACATGGCTGAAGAACGTCCCTTACAGGACTACTTTGGTCATTTTCCTTTGATGCGCGACACGTGTGAGAGTGATCCCGAGCCGTCTCTTTATGATATCCTTAGTGGTCTTACCTCTCTTACGAGTACCGTTGATACTCTTGATCCATCTATGCACACACCTCCTATTCCATCACCCTTGGTGTTAAGTGTCGACGTGTCGCATACTTTGTTGTGCACCCATTGATCATATGTCGATCATTTGTCCCATGAGTGCCCGTACTTTTCATATCCCTATGATCCCATCATGGAACATGTGTATCCATATGACACTGTTTCGGAACCCACTCCGACTTATTATCATGATATATCCAATCCCGAGTTGTGTGAGTACCCTAGCTATTCGTGGAGGCCTGGTCACCCTTTCACGCAATACGAATCCCAACCCGATGCTGCGGATCCTCGCACATTCCAACAGTAATCAAGGCAACCTTGTGCACCCTATCCCGATCAGTTCCCTCACTATGCACCCAATGATTATCATCCATTTATCTCTCACGGAGATGCTTGTCCCGTGTATGACACACTTGACCCCGTTCCCCACACTTCCTTTGAGTATTCTCCGTATATGCCTGTCAATAGCGAGTTATGTCCACCTCAACCACCACACCACCCGTCACTTCACCACCATCATCCACCTTTGCTCTCGAAAGCCTCTTGCAAAAGTTTATCATCGAGCAAGAGCATGCCACTCAAATTCAAAATGAATCTCTCCGACGGCTTGAACAAAGATTAAATGAAATTGCGTGTGAGAGAGAGTCGAACTTCACCCCAAGTCAACCCGTTGTTGCCCCCACATGGAGTGATGATGAGCTGTCTTGTGCCACAGATTTTGAGTGTGACCAACCCTACCATCCTGAGAAACTCAAAGTTGAGACCATCCCGTGGTCCGGGCCCCAAGTCGATAATTGTGTTGACTTACCTTTCATTAGTGAGACTGATTTGCTCCAGTAAAATCCAAATGAACCCCACTTTGAGGTTCACTTTGTAACACCCCGCATTTTTCATGCATTAAATATTTAATTAATTCGGGAATTGAAAATTACTTGTGAGTCATAATTTAATTGAATTAATTAGGAAAAAATTTATTTAAATATTAATCGAGGAGTAAATGGGTAATATTTACGAAAAGTAATTTACTAAGTGAATAGTAATTATTTATTTAAGTCATTTCGAGTATTAATGACAGGGTATGCACTTATCTCAACCGGGAGTCGGTATAGACTAAAGGGGTGAGGGGATAAATATTTTATAAATTAATTCGGATGCCAATTCTGAGTGTACGGTTGAGTCCGGATGGGCCGAGATAGTCGGAAAAGTGTACCCGGGGGTAGTAAACGGGTCACGGGGCGTTTTTAGACATAGCCGGGCCCACACGGGGGCATTTGGGTCACTTGGGCTTGGCCCATTAGGCAAAAAACGGGATTAGGTAAATTAAGGAATTGGGAGGAATGATAAAACGGCTGATAGGGTTTTAGAAAAGGCTAAGTGTATTAAGAAACCTAATAGCAGTTAAGGGCAGCTTTGGGATCACTAGAGAGCCAACAAGGATCGTCTTCAACCTTGGAAATTCATCTCCGAATCAGACACTACGAAACCTAAGGCAAGTGGATAACTTACAATAGTATTGAATCTGTTTTTGAAATTCATATTCATGCGATGTGTTTGATAAAAATTCGTTTTGGGTGTTCATGGCATAAACATGAGGTTTTGGAAAAATAATTATCTGATTTACGAATTTGAATGAGGATTCTTGTAGAAATCTGATATTATAAATTGATACATATCTGGTAGGATGATATCTGGATAACTAGACACGAATTTGGTGAAGGGATTTGGGATGTAAATGTGTAAGGAATTAAAGATTAATATTTCCCCAAATTCAATAATTGTAGTTAATGGACGAATTAATGATGTTGGTGGACATTCTGGAGGTCCCTAATAAGGTTTCTAACATGTATTAATGCTAAGAGGGCTTGAGGTTACTGGTAGAAGGAATTAGGGTTTGAGGATTTTCGTCCAGGGCTGATTCTGTCTTCGCGAAGAAGACGAAGACCTGCTCGATCGATCGATCGAAGGTCTGGGGTCGATCGATCGAAGGTCGGCAGATTTTGGCAATTTTGCCCAGTTATGTATATAAAAGAGAATTTATATAATAAATCTTTATGTAATTAATTATGGGGAAATTAATACACGAGTTTAAACCTAATTAATCATGAGTAAAGTTAATTAGGATTTGAGGGATTTTTGGGTGTCACGTAATGATTAAAAATTCGGGAGTCGAGAATTTGGACTCGGGTGAGGTTATTTCGGACTACGAGAGTAAGTCCAATTTTATGGTGGGGGAGACACCAAAGGTGACTTAATTAATTAATGTGCGAATTAATTAATAATTAGAGTGGGTCATAAACTCTTAATAAATTAAATGGGCTTATGTTACGGGTTTTGTACATGGTGTAGCCGGGACGTTTTATATATATGTATACGGAGTGTGGTAGTATATATATGTAGTGTGTGTGCATTAATAATCAGTGATTGAATATTATTAGTATGTACTCTAGTGCTATAGGGAAAGGTTGCGCGCAGTGGATGAATCCCCTAGCTTGAGGAGTAGGGCGAGTATAATCCCAGGTCATAGCGTCCGTTGTATGAGTGAGGGGTATCTCACTTTCAGGGAAGGAATATGACCGCCTCCAATTCGTATGTTAAACTAAGTTAGTGAGCGAATCTAACTTGGATAACTAGGTTACGTGAATACACCTAGTGGGATAGCACTTGAGAAAATTTATATTTTGTGAGTATTCTTACTCGATCGAAAGTTTGTATTAAATGTTATTTCAGTATGTTTGTGAATACTGTAATATGATTAAATATATAATTAGGTAAATAATTATATAGGGGATAATTAATACACAGTGAAAAAAGTATTTTGTGCATAACAGGTGTGGATGTTATATGAAATTAAAAGGAGTAATGATTCAATTAAGTTGACGTTTATAATAACTTAAAAATCATGAATTAAGGCATACTCGGTTAGAGTAGGTAAAATTCAAGGGTTAAAATAAGCATTCGGTCAGGAGCGTAGGACCTAGTAAATTAAATGGAAGCGTTAGTAGTGCACATTAGAGGAGGGGTGAGGAAGTCCTCAAGAGAGTTCGGCACTAACTAAAATATGAAGAGCATGCATATTTATTTATTACTGCAAGTTAATCACTTGTTAAATGTTTTCAAATGTTTTCGGGTACTAACCCTTGCTATAATTTTTTTTTAAAACCTTTTAGGTGTCCAACCATAAGGGCGCCAAGCTTGACTCTATTCCAGGTATCCTTGCTGCAGCATATATGGATGTTGCGGAGTTTTGATAGACGCCTCATTCTTCCATTCTTGTAGAGACTCTCTAGTAGTTATCTGATCTTGTCGCTCACAGTTCATTTATCAGTAGTAGACTTGTTGAGATGTTTTCTGATATTTACTTGTATTGGATATTTGGACCGATGGTTTACTCGGTTAGGTGTTTTAATTGTGGATGGTTATTTTAATTAACTGTGATTGTGTATTATTGTATTTTCCGCACGAGTTTTTATTAAATTAATTGAAAGATAAAAATTGGCACCAATCTACTTTTCTCACTTAGGTGGTTAGTAATTAAAAAGACGACAGTGATGCTAAGAATGGACCAACTGAGAAACCTTTTCTAACTTGATTTAGGACTGATCCCCCGGGATTAATTAGGCGGGGTGTCACACACTTTCCCTCTCCCACTGAATCCAAAAATATGATTGAGTCTATACCTATTGATCCCATCACATGTGTTCCTGAGGAACCACTTCATCCTAGGTTTGTTCCGGCTATGAGTGCTCACCATTTTCTTGAGATTGAATCCAAAATGGTTTCTACCTCTCCGAATATGGATCATGTTCCACCATGCATGGCTCCCTTTGAGCCCGATATTTTTAATGATTCCTCTATCTCCGATCTTGGTGCCTCGTTAGACCCTTTAACCACATCGGATGGTGCTACATTGGTGGATAAGTTCAGCTCGCCATCACATGATACCACACTCCCTCTTCAGGAGGATATTTAGGATCATTGTGTACCTCCAAATGAGTGTGTTCCCCCACTCTAGAGATAGATCATCTTCCTCTACCCTTTATCCCACCCAATTAACCATTTATCCCACCCGACCCACCCATTGTCCCTTCCACCCCACCACCTGGTTTGGATCTTGATTTTACACATTTCATGTTTCCATCTACATTTTTAGATCCTCACTTGAAACCAACTTCCACCTTCTATGAAAATATATGTGGTGCTACTCTCCACTTCCGTGACACCGAGGTTATTACTCTATGCCCGCCACTCTCTTGTGGTGTTTATTTCCCCCTCGACATCTCCCTGGTGTGTCACGGTGCGACCATTATTATCGCCCATTCATAGAACGGTCGTGTAATTTCTATGATCCCCACACCATTTCATTTTCCAAACCCTTTTGCCTCCCTATTCAACTTGAGCACCATTTTTATAGGTCCCTTATTGCCCTTATATTTCGGCTCAATAAGGCTCGTGATTGGTGCCTATTCACCCTCACCCTTATGCTTATTCCCACCCGCCCATGGTCCACCGATGCCTTGCATCGTGTGATTCACTTTGCCATATAAGTGCGTTGACCCCTTTTAGCTTTCATCCAACATGACTGACGCTTCAATCTTGTTTGGGGGTGATTCTCATCACCTAATTTTTTTGATGCCCCGCACTTTCATAGATCTTATCTTTAGGGTGAGATCAGTCTGGTTGAAGACATTAAACTTAGCGCTATCGGGAGACAGCCCGTTGTTCTTGTATGAGTCTCATCCTGTTTGGGGGTGGTGTTTCACATCACCCTGTGCTTTCAATGTTTATAGACTTGTACACATTTGTTATCTTATAGCTTCTTTAGGTTTATTCTTGGATTCATCTGTTCACTTCATTAGCGGTTCATTCTGGTAATATCTTTCCTCCCTTTCTCTCTCAATTTTAAAAAATCATTTTACTTAACATCGAGGATGATGTTCCTTTTTGTTTGGGGGTGGGGAATTTTATCAAAATCATACCGCTTTTGAAATTTTTTGATTTCAAAATCTGCTTTTTAAAATTTCGTACAGTTTCTTTCATCTCACTCATTGATGTTAATTCTCTATAATCCATCCTTTAAGTCTAGGAATCAAGCTAGAGCATTTATTTTTCTAAATAGCTTATGTAATACGTAACAAGGCATGTTTCACCATGAATTTCTAGACTCAACAAAAATTTGCGCACTTATCACGTCACTATGGTTTAGTGTTGAAGAGTACTACGATTCTCAAAAGAACCTTAATGATCACTAGTAGAGACTTTATCTTGTGAGATTCGTTCCTTTCTTCCTTTCAGAGAGTTTTACGCAATATTCGAGTCACAAGTTGATTCAACTTCTTTTGGGTTCGCACTTTAATTCGTTGTATGATCTCATTATTCTTCATTAAAATTTGCCTTGATCACTGAGAACGACATCACTTTCGAGTTGTAAGAAACATATGTGTTGAAATTTGTCTAGAATACTAGATTTTCATCCACACACCTACCATTTACGATTAACTCTATCCATTACATTCCCATATTCTTCCATATTCCCACATATTCTCCACACCCTCACCTATCATCCTTCATTTTTTGAGAAAAAGAGTGTTTCCAAATGTAAAATGTCTTCAATGTTGAGAGTATAAAGAAAGAGAAAAGAGGAAAAAAAATTTAAAAAATAGAAAAAAAAGAAGAAAAAAATTGAGGAAAAAAAAAAGAGAAAAGAGAGAAAAAAAAAGAGAGAGAGAGAGAGTTTTTAGTTAGTCTTTATGTAATAAAGACAATTGTTCTTCAAGTGTAGAATACTCTTTTCATATCCATCACACATCCATCACTCATCATGCATATCCATCCATCCTATCCTACTTCACCTCATACTATCCTTACCATCTCATTTCCCCCTCACCCATATATATCCATATTTTTCCTAGGTGTTCGGGCAAATGAGAGTCAATGTTGGGAATAACTCGACGTTCTCACTATAGTGATTAACATTCTTTCATGAGATCATTTTTCTTTCTAAATGTTCGTTCTTTCTTATATGTGCGTGAGCCGTTTGACCTTGATTACATTTACTCACCTCCTCACACACAAGAACAATACACTAACTCAAATCTCAAGAGTTCGTTTGGGAGAGATATATCCAGTGAGATTTTGAAGTTGAAGCATTGACGTCGAAAAGGCAATCTAGGAATTACTCTTATGATACTCGACCCGTTTTGACTGATTCACACTACACACGTTGAGTTCTAGGAAGGATGTGCCTGATGTATTTACTTAGCTAACCTTTTCTATATTCTAATTTGTATTTCTCAAAACATTTCTCATGTGATGGATTGTGCGATTATTCTACGTCTAATAAGAGACTGACTGTCATTTGCAAATAAAGAATTTTGTGGGTATATTCCTTGTAAACTCTTACGAGATAAAACTCGTTCTGTAGGGCTACCTATAGGTTTAAAGGCTTGTTGCACATGCAAAGTGTAATCCCAAGTGCCTCGCGAAAGTGGTACACTTTTGGCTTCTTATCTTTCTTTCTCTCTACCTTATTGCTTGAGGACTAGCAATGCTCTGTTTGGGGTGGTGTGATAAGCACCCAAAAGTGTGCATTTTATACCCCGAATAGACATATTTTAGTTTCTAATTCTCGATAATTTGGGTCTTATATGCGTAAATATTAATGTGCAGGCTTGATCGTCGGTTACGGAGTTTAAATGCTTATTTCAAGGCAAATGTGCAATTAATGGAGCTAAATCACCATTCATGTAGCCTTACCCTTTCCCTGTCCTGGCCTAAACCCACACCGAACCCCGTGTGTGTGTTGTGTTTGTACTTTTACTTTTATAATTTTATTTGATTCGTTTTTATTTTTAGATTTATTTAGAATTTTCTAGGATTTATTTTCTATTTTTCTATTTCTTTATTTCGATTTTGATTTTTATTAGTTTTTAATTTTTAATTTTTAATCTTTATTTTATTTTATTTTTATTAGGATTAGTTTTTAGGAATTTATT
Organism: Sambucus nigra; assembly: GCA_949130495.1. Lineage (NCBI taxonomy): Eukaryota > Viridiplantae > Streptophyta > Magnoliopsida > Dipsacales > Adoxaceae > Sambucus > Sambucus nigra. Next base: position 266,692,309 of record OX422209.1, on the reverse strand, counting down.
TTCTAGTTTATTAGATTTTACCTTTCTGTAGTTTTATTATATTAGGATTATATTTTTAGTTTTAATAGATTTTTATTTTGTGTCTTTTGTATTTTTTTATTTAGGATTTTAGTTTTTCTAGTTTTATTAGATTTTTAATGTTTATTTTTATTTCTTTTTATTTTTAGGATCAGTCTTTAGTAGTTCACTAGATTTTTATTTTTTGTATTAGTTTACTTTTTATTTCACTTGTTTTTATTAGGTTTATTTTTACTTTCTTATTTTTATTTTTTTAGTTGGGTACAAACTAATACATACATACATACATACATACGAATCCTACAACACACTCACTTACACCCAATTACCACAAAATCACTCACACCTTAGTTACCTTACACCTCGCCCACACACAAACTCCTCCATCATCTTCAACATCGATTCCTTCTATCTCGTAAACCAACATAACCGAAACACAAACTCACACCCTTCATCCCCTCTCACCTCCACACAACACCACCTAGCCACAACCTTATGCCACCAACCAAACTTCAACCCGGTTGTAAACCACCTTAACCCACGACAATAGCGACCCACCTGCGTCCCATTCCTGACCTCGGAACTGAACCGAGCGACCGACAAACTCAAATTCAAACCCGAGCTTCCCATCACCTTCTCCACCTCACATGCTTAACCCGGAACCCCTTGACCCGCCTGAGCCTTAATTCGGTGATCCCCGTCTCACCTCATGACCTGTGTTCACCCATGAAGCAACCCGAAGCCGTCACCCATTTCTCCCATTTGTCCAACACGATTTTGCCCTTGCCAAATAAAACCAACTAATGAACCAAAACCCAAATAAATAAAAACTGTCCACATGTTTTAAAATCCATTTTACCCAATACCCAAACTACCCCCAACACTTCTAAAACATGTTCTCATCTCCTTATTTCCTATATTACCCTTAAACAAATCGGATCCCCTCACCTCATTCTTTCCATGCACACCTTTTGCCCTCCCATTTATGCCCTTAGCTCCATGTGCATCACTATAAATAAAGACCTAAAGGCTCATTTGGAGATCATATAGAAGAGACTTCTAAAAGAAGAGAGATAGTTTAGAGTAGACAATAAATTAGGGAGATTTTTTTTTATAAATAGTTTATTTTTAATTTTTTTAAAGAATTGGTGAGAGTAAATTGTGAGTGATTGAAATTGTACTGAAGATGATAGAGTTCAAATTGCCAATTTCAAGGAGACTTATTAAAGATTTGTTCTCTTTCTCTACTCTTTTATTTAATATGCCTTTGATTATTTGTTTATCATATTTAATATCATGTTAGGCTAAAACCCGGTGACCCATTATTTGATGTTAATCCTAATTTAATTTATCAATTTAAATTAAATGTCCTTTGATGATTAATTTTGCACTCTTACATTTTAATTTACTCCTCGAGAGACGATAAATAATTTTTGAGAGAAAATCAAAATTTTAGTTATAATACCCATTTTAGATTCGAACTAGAGATAGGGGTTTCTCAAGTGTGGTATTATTCCTTTAATTTCAGCTCTAGGCTTACTTTTATGATTCAAACTAATTTGATAAATCGATCCTAGCGGGTGATTTGTTAAATGATGTTAGATCTACGTTTTAAGAGTATTAAAATTAATTTTCTAAAATGTTATTATTAAAATTATAATTTGCAACGAGAGTTGATTTGTGATTTTGATACTAACTTGGGATAATTAATTTTAATTAACTAGAATATATGGTGTCATCCTATCCTTTGTTTTTCCTCACTTTTATTTCCTCACCCATCTCATATTTTAGATCTTTATTTAGTTAGATTTACTTAGTATCTTCACTTACTTTTTAGTTAGTTATTTACATCTTTGATTTTGTTGTTTTATTTCACCTTCATCTCAAAATTGTTTTAATATTGAAAAACCTAAAAAAATAGAAAATGTAAAAAGTCCAAAAAGAAATAAAAACCAATGTATTACATCTTTCCTCTCTTGCATGTTTCACCCTTAGATTTGGATTGATTCCTTTACTTACTCCTACACTCTAGTTTGTTATATATTTTGTAGGTATGGAAGGTTTTGATTAGAAGAGCATTCAAGCAATGATAAAAATATTGAAAAGTTATCTCTATCAGAGCTGTTCCTTTTCCTAAAAAAACTCATTTTCCCACATTCCATTATATCACTTTCTTACGTCACTTGGTAAATTCCCCCACCTCTCCATACCACTTTCATACCATTGTAAGATCAACATATCTACTTCCAAGATTAACATCAAGCATTCATAAGGAGGTTCAATTCTCCTTTCTTATCTCTAATTCTCTCATTTTTGTATTATTTGCTTTATTTCTACCATAGCATTTTATTTAATTACATTACATATATTAATCTCAAACCTTTATTACTCATATTTTCACATGCTCTATTTTCATAAAAAATAAAAAGAAAAAAGGCTTTATCTATAATTTCCAAAGGAGGGATTATCACCTCACATTCTCACTCTCGAATCACATTTCTCTTTACACACACATAAGAGAGATCCCCCATTTAGATTTATGGATTCAATCCCACCTTATGCTATCTTCGAACAACGTGGACTTTGATGCTTTATGGGCTATGTAGGAATCTTGGGTTAATCACGGGATTCCATTCCTCTTGTATGCATGTTATATACTTATCTCATATCATGATAAGTATATGATCATATATATGTATTCTTCATGAATCTCCTATTCTTACATGCTTGTGTTTCATCCGATATATGCATTCACTCTTCCATAACGACTTGTGATTCGGCAAACACTCATATTATATTTGAATTATTATTTCAAAAACACTCCTAATGATTAATTCTCTCTTCCTTTTTCCATGGTGCTAGTTGAATTATTATTATGCACATGAGCACACACTTCACGGAGTTTGACAGGATAAGGTTAACATATTCCCATGAAAGATCGAAAGGGCGGGATGGGTTGCTAACACCTTCCCATTCCATAACTTAGTTCCCGGACCTTCGAACTACTTGGTTTCATAAGCATTAATACTGTCATTGATTTCGTTATCTCGAGGCGACGATATTTCTTTCGCCTATTTTGTGCAAAATACGCTAGCAACTCTATCTCTACACATTATCCCCCACAATGATGACGACCAAGCACTTCTAGAAGGGGCGCAACCGCGCGCGCGTACCGCAGGGAATCTAGAAGGGAAGCCCTGGGATGGCCACTAGAAGGTTGAGAACTAAAACCCTAGCAGCCTTCCTTGCCTTCAGATAAAGTATCCTGTTTGTTGTGTGGGACCAAGAGTAGAATTACCTAATTTTTGGAATCCCTATACGGGTCCCATATAACTGATTAATTTTATGGACTCCGTTGGTGACTCACTACGTATATGGGTCATACCGAGTAGGGACCACTTCAAAAAACTCGCAAAACTCCAGAAATAGTTGATTTGAGGGAAAATTTATTCTCCCCTCATCCAATGAGAGAGTGTGAATCCAATATCCACCCTCAAAAATGTTATAATCTCTTGGAACTTCAACACACTCAATAACAACCCAAGGGGGACTTGAATATGTTTTTCTGAATCCCCCCATAGTCTTTTCGTTGACAAAGTACACCATTTTTATGAAAAATCAGAAAGGAAACTGGAAGAGATGAAAATGCCTAGAAAGAATGAAATTATTTAGAATTGACGAAATAAAATGATATATCAAGGAAAAAGACTTACAAGCAAAGGGTATGAAGGCTAAAGCTCCAAGCGTTTGTTTTGAATGAATTTAAGTATGCAAAGGATGGTGCAGAGTCACTACACCAAAATGGTCAAATTGACACCCTTCAAGCGGCTAGCCTTGTCACGGTCATTGACCGTGACAAAAAAAATATGCACGGTCAATGACCGTGACAAGGTCGTGACAAATGCTTGTCACGGTCAATGACCGTGACAACTCAATGACAAGTGTACTTGTCACGGACTTGTCACGGTCAATGATTGTGATAATCCTATAAAGTTGTCACGGTTAATGACCGTGACAATTCTGTCAGTAAAAAAACCCTCCCTCTTCTTTTTTCCCACCGATTCCAATTCCCTCCATTTCTCTCTCTCTCCAACGACTGCACTCTCTCTCTCTCTCTCTCTCTACGATTTTGGTACGTTTTCTCTCTATTTCTCCTCCATTTATGTATATGTATATGTGTATGTATATGTGTGTGTGTAAATGTGCTTGTGTGTGTGTGGTTTATATATGCGTGTGTGTGGGGGGGGAGGGGGCCGGGCTGGGGGGAGGGGAGGGGGGTTGTATATATGCATGTGTGTGTATGCATGTGTGTGTGTGTATACGTGCGTGTGTGGTGGGAGGGGGGGGGGGGCAGGGGGAAGTGTGTGTGTGTGTGTATGTGCGTGTGTGTTTTTTAATTAAATTTTTATTAGTTTATTAGATATTTCCCCTCATATTGTAGTGCCCCTTGTAAAATAAATGATTGATTAAATTTTTAGTAGGATTGACCCTCATTATAAACTAGTAAATTAATAATTGTATACTTTAATTGTTAGTTTAATTGATGAAAATAATTAATTGAGTAGATGAATTAGAAGGAGTACGGGATACACATTTATTGTTGCCATTGCGGTTGGATTATAGTGGATCGATGTTGGGTTGGTTAATTTTAAAAGTGGCATGACCACTTGATTAGTGTCCATATGGGAGTGGGATTTTTTGACTTTTTTTTAAAAATTACTTTGTATAACGAACAATATATATATATATATATATATAATATGATAACTAAATGAAACATACTTGAAATTACATATAGTGCGCATAAATACTAGCCTTCTAGTACTTATGCGTACGCATTCAATAACCCTTAGACCCGTTGAGAGTCATTACCCCTGTAATGAGATCTCTCGAATTGCCCCTTTTGGACGGTTTGGGACTGCATAATTTTTGTATAATAATATTCTTAGTGGCTTAAAGTTGTTACTTTTGGAGGCAGTTCTGCAGTCATATCCTAATGTTCTCTGGGTACATACTACATTGACAAGTGTGGCTGTTATTTCAATTGATCAATTGAAATAACACTCACACTTGTAAATCTACGTCGTGTACTTGGAGAACTACGGGGATATGCTGTCGAATTTTTCTCAAATCGTAACAATGTGCATGAGCTGTTAAGTATATTACAGAAATATGTGTATAGTGTTCGTGTGTGTGTTGGGGGGGGGGGGGGGGATGTTTCAGATTTAGATTTGTAGTAATTGTACATATTTGCATGTCTTCTTCAAATTCATTTGGATTTGTACTAATAACAACATTTTTTTACAGAAAAATGTCTCCTTCAGGTATTAAGGCGAGGATGATGATGTTGATTATGATGATGTCGTCTGGGCTTGGTGGTAGCGGAGGCGAGGAGGGCTCCTCGACCCCTAGGCTCCCCAAATGGGGCAATTGAGGATGGACGTTGAGAATAAGACCGGGATATTAGCGATATCCCTCGAGCTGGTAAAGACTATTATCGACCCGGGGCACACTAGTTGGAGGGAGGTACCAAATGAGCTCAAGTTAACTATTTGGGTGGCACTACATGTAATGTATTTATATTTATGTTTATATGAATATTACAATTTCAATTTTATTTAATATTTATATTTATTCGCAACTAACATTGTATTTGTTGGACAAGAACAATTCAGCTTGGACCCAAAACTACGTGATTTCGTCTTGGAGCAGTTGAGGGAGCAACACAAGACGTGGAAGAAAAATATGCGGACCCGGTACTTTGGGAAGACACGAGACTCCGTTATCCAAATGTGTGATTCCGTCCTGCCGAAGGAGCCGATCTCATTGGCATAATGACAAAAGTTCATTGACAATGAGGTCGGGGAGCGACAATTGACATCTCGTCAACCGGGGAGGGAAAATCGGGCGAAAAAGACGGACGTGGACTACTCCGATCGGACGTCTTACGCCGAGGTGGAGCATAGGATGATGGTAAAATTTAATTTTCCTATAATTACAAAAATATGTTATTCTGCATTATTTTACTTTGCGGGTCCGATACTAATTTTTCATTATTTTATATCAGGGGACGGGGAGTGGCCCTGGGGGGTATGCCACATAGGCTCGATACTTATGTGGATATTCGGACGAAGAAGGGGAAGGATAAGGAGGTTCCCCCGATTGTTGCGTCCATGATTGTAAGTAATATGTTAGTTTACTTTTCTTAATTACGTTCTAATGTTTTTATTTACTTATTTAAGTAATCATGTGCTTTTTATCGTTTCAGGCAAAGCTTAAGGAAGTGCATGAGTCACAGTCTGATGCTGACAAGGCATCTTTGTCCACAGACACACTCAACCAAGTGCTTGGCGCTGATCGCAAGGGGAGGACAAGGGGTGAGCTCGTGGGTGGACAAATCCAGGATCATCGGCTTGGAGATGAGCCACACCGAGTTGGCTCGAATGGTGGACTCGCATGACACGAAGCTGTCCCGTTTGGAGGCGACGGTCCAATATATGTTCTCATTCATGAATCGTTCATTGGGAGGAAACCATAAGGGGAAAGGGAAGGAGAAGGTGGTGGAGGAGGAGGTGCAGGAGGAGGAGGTGAAGGATGATGAGGAGGTGGACCTCGCTGCTTCATCGCTGATAAATGCGAACTTTGCTGATCCAGTCTCTTATTTGTCTCCCTTCGACCGACCGATGTCGACACTTGGTTGGCCGAGCATGTTTATACTGGACATATTTGATGGCCAGCGGATAGGGAGGGGGTTGAGGGACCTGAATACCATCCAGGGTATGCTAGTTCATGGACGTTCGCTTCAAGACATCGAGTCCAAGGTGCTCGTCACGCATGTGATACCTAGAAAGGAGAAATCCTCTTTGTGGTTGTGCAAACAATGCGGCACGATGTATATTATTGGGCGTGTCAATTCGTATATCGTGTGGCCTACTCACCTCCTCAGAGCTAACGTTACCCCAGACATGTAGTGACATTATTTGAATTGAATTGTTTTAAGTTGTTACATTTGAATTATATCATGATGCATATTGTTTTGAATGTATATTTGCATTATCTCTATTTTATTTGGATATATGATGTTTGAACAGGTACAAGGTTGCTGTAACAGGTACAAATATATTGCTGGACAGTGGCAGTGGCCATATTGCCCAGCAGATTTTTTTTCCATTCTGCCTAGAATTATCACAGCCATTGATCGTGACAAGTCCGTGACAAATGATACTTGTCACGAACTTGTCATGGTCAATGACCATAACAATTCTTTAAATGTTGTCACGGGTTTGTCACGATCCTAAACCATGACAAAACTTGTCAAGGTCAAAGACCGTGAAAAGTCTAATGAACTTGTCATGGTCAATGACCGTGACACACCCGTGACAACCAAAGTTGTCACCCCTATAATTGTCACGGTCATTGACCTTGACAAGTTTCTAACTTGTCAAGGTCAATGACCGTGACAATTCGACATATTTGGTGTAGTGAGTCTTGATTAAACACATAATAAAATCCCAATTGTCTAATCATACGGGAACATAACCCAAGATTCATCAATGCAACTGATGGTTAATTTTCAAAAGATTACTAGTATATCCTTATTATGACGGAACAATTACGAAGCATGCTCCTACAAGACTTGGAACTAATTTTATAGGCTCACCAACTGAGTGGGATAGGAAGCTTCTCAAAACTCTACGTCCCATTCACACCAAATAGTTTTGGGACATTTGTGGGGTGAAAACTATAGTGGTCCAAGTAGGGTCAAGATGCGTAATGGAGGACAACCCATAGTTAAGTGATAAACATTACGAGAGAAAATTATAAAGAGGTCAATCTAACTACAAGAGATCTTAGAGGATATTAACATAAATCAAGAGACGGACCATCTAACTACTGTGAGAAGTTTAACATAACTCAACCACCTCTATTGCTATAAATAGAACCTTCACCCCAGGGCAAAGGGGCATGTAACTTCTTGTTAAGGAATTTAAAAGAAGTATAAAAAAGAAAGAAAAACACCCTGTGGACATATACAATTTTTGAACCATGTAAATCTTTTTTTTATTAGATTGCTTTATTTCTTGTGTGGTTCAAATTGCTTAAATTCATTCATTGTGGTTATTTGCACTCAAATAATTCTAAGTGAATGTGAGTTGTTTCCCATTTTTGATAGCATATTCTCTGATTGCATTCCTATTAACTTTCACATTTGTAAAAACCATCTCCAATATAAATTGTGGGCAATTCAGCCCCCCCGTCTCATCAAAAGTTAGCCCACTGTTTTCTTGGATTTGACCTCCCTACATGGTCATCCTCTTCTGATGATGAGGGACTATTAAGGTCATATGAGGGGGCATAATCAATATCAGAGTATGATGTTTCATTCATTGACACTTTACTAACCTCACATTTATTGCCCAAATTATCTTTATCTAGCTCCTTGTCTTTATCGACACACTTTCCTTTATCTATGCCTTCTCCCTTTCTTTGCACCCCCTGATCTTCATCACTATAACTCTCAGAGATAACCATATTAGCTGCATATTTACTGACATCATTAAACTCACACTATAAAACAAGTCATCAAGGTCTTCCAAATCAGATGTTGCTCCCAGTGGTTCATCTTCTTCCACTTTAAAATCGTCATCCACTTCAAAGTCATAATCCACTTTTGCATCTTGATCCACTTCAAACTCACTCACTTGTCCATTTTTTCAACATAAACTTGCACAATATCCTTCTTGTTAACATATTTCTTCAAGTTCTCATGGTTTCTACATCACACGTTATAGACTTAAGTGCTTTTAACACATTGTCACCAATCAACAAGTAATGAGCAATGCAATTTGATGTATGACCTAGCTCCTTTAACATTAGAATTTGCTCAATGCATGACATTTAATATGTATGACAAAAGTCTACATATGCAACAACCCCCTCATATATTCCATCACCAACCAATTTCAGCTTGCCACCATGGTGAATATTAATTGTGAAGTACTCAAATGCCTATCTATAGAAAAAAAAAATAAGGATTAAATCATTGGAGTAACTATAAAAAATTTCAGTAAAAGCAATAATAAAATTGATGCCTTTCCACTAGAGGACATAAAACTGATAGTTAATTCACATGCAGCAGTGATAATAATAATAAAAAATGTAATATAATAAAATAGTCTTATACATTATTCTTCTAACATAATAAAATAACATAATACATTGAGACTTCCAGGTGCTTTTAACATAACCAACCTAAAATGCAAGTCATTAGCAGTATGCATCGTTAAAACTGCAAGACATTAGCAGTATACATTGTTAAAAATGCCTTTACATAGGATTCGATCAACATCCTCACCAAATAACGAAAAAAAAAATAAGTTTTGAAGTTTGCAATAACAAAATATGAGATTTAAAGTAAAAAATGACATTGAAACGTAAAAAAATGACATTGGGATTTGATCAACATGCAACATAAATAACACTAAAAAAATGACATTGAAACATTACAAGTAAATAAAATGTAAGAATCTTATCATATATTGGAGCTTCTAACTTATGTTTGAAATTAGATAACCCTTTTCGTGATTCCCAACCCAGTTAATTCAATTCTCTAACACAATCAACCAGAAATTAAAAGAATTTAACTTCGATCAGTTCCACTGAAGTAATTAAAGTTATTTAGGGTTTATTTTTCCCAAATCTAATTTTACAAGAACAAGACGTTCCAAATCCCTTAAGAGATCAACATGCCCTCACTTAAAGGTCACGTGGGACACATGTGGATCTTTTCCTGTCAAAAAACTCACGACGTTAGCTATTTAGGGTAATGTCACAACCCGCCTAAAATAATAACGGGTGGCCAACCCTATACTATATTAAATCAGGAGTTTCAGATGGTCCAGCCTCAACATCAACTGTCGGTACTATACAATATAGGACTAACTACCCGAAATAACATAAGCGGGATATGAAAATTTAAATAGAATGTGCAACAACCAAACAACAACACTACTAATGAAGAAAGTAAGATGCATACAAGAACTATGGTAAATAAAATGCTGGAAATAAAATGAAATAAATAACTACAACAGGATGTACTACACAAGTAGACCCGAATAAGCTGTCGGGTCACAGCCAATACAATAGCTGAAATGGAATAAATATGAACATGTATATAAATATCCCTTGGGTACAAACCCGATATACAACTTGAATCCTACCTAGAATTTTAAAGAAGTAGGAAACGGCTACACGAAACATCCCGCACCTGTCACGGCTCCCAAGACTCTAGATAGAAAGTCATCTGGCATCCATGCAGTAGGATACCTGTGGTAATATATATATATACAAGGAGGAGAGAAAAGTAAATGGGTCAGAGCCCCGAATGTGAAAAATATTTAGCAAGTGTGTTAACCGTGCATAATAATTATCGGTGCACTTATTTCATAATTAAAGTGAGACCGCACTCTCGTGAAACCTCAACTCACCTCTCATCTAAAGGCGCGCACCTATTCGCGTCCTCAAGTTTTAGTTAAATTACCCCCAATGTTATTAGGACAACCTAACTTATCATAGGCCTAGCCTATACCCACGAGAGCTACTTTCCCGACAAAATCTAAGGATCCACCCTTTCTAATCCTACTAGATTATGATTACAACAATTATGCCATAATAGGCTTAAGGGATTACGATTTATAATTTCATGAATTATAATTCTTAATACGTTACCCCTATATATATATATACATATATATATACATACATATATATAGGCTAAAATATAAGAATTTATTTCTTAATATCATGCACATGGAAATATTGGCAAAACCTCTCTCTAATCTCAAAATTGTGCTACGTTTCGTGCGTGGGGAGTCTCGCAAAGCGAAATCCAAACAAGGAACCGCCCCGTTACACTACTCCTGACAAGGTCAAGACCAGAGATCCGAGATTCCACAGATAGAATTACTTCTCTCAAATCTCGACATGGCACTGCGTTTCGTGCGTGAGGTGTCTCGCAAAGCGAAATCCAAACAAGGAACCACCTCGTTACACTACTCCTGGGCAATGTCGATCCTAGAGATCCATAATACTTAACATACAATTTAATACTACCATTACTGCTAAACTTTTAAACTACAAAATGAAAACAACTAAAAATCTCCAATACTATCCTTGGGATGATGTAACCGAAGTATTCCTTAAATGCGATACATCAACCCCCAATTAATCCGGTACACCATTATCATTCAAGATGTACCCCATAGAAGTACCATATCCTTTCATCTAGGATATATAAATATATATAGAGGTATTTTATTCTCACCATATATATATACATACCATCGTCCATACTCATGACCAAGTGTACATACCATATATGATGTACAATGGCCATGCACATATAATACCCGGCTATATATAGCGCCGATAAAACTGCATCAATGCTATCATCTTCCCAGAGTCCGGCTCACGTAACAACTGGGGACCACCTGGTGGGGATCAACGACACCCACCTCGTGGTAACTCACACACACGACGTCCCGGGAAGCGGTCATAGTTCCAACCGGCAATGAGACGAAACATACCCACCACGTCTCATCCCAAAATATATATCTATATCGTATAATAACACAAGGGACGACTATGACTTGGGGAATATCCACACCCTGCTCTATATGCCAGGATGCTCACCCTCTGCGCGGAAACTTCCCAATGATAGCATGAGCGGGGTATGCTTAAGCACATAAGTATATATATCGCTCACATACGCAATATACATACATCCATATGATCCCATCATATGATCCAATATAATAAACCATCATATACGGTTTAAATATCCATACCATGTATGTCCACAACATAAATATATCCATATTTTCACATTCATACATAGATATATGTACATATATTCACACATCGCTATATCAATATATATACAAACTAAATCTCGTTCATATGTATAAGATATATAAACCCGGCTATAAGTATACATAATCCTCAATATACAAGCCGTTACCAATATTTCCATTAAATGTACCTCGATATGTGAATATAATCCCTCACTTGAAACATATTCAATCATTTTTTTTTCCTATGATGAATAGTCTCCCAAAACCATATGTATATATCTATACATATATATTCAACATTTGGGTTTTCACCCAAGAGTATGTGTAGGAATCCATCACTACACACTTCATCCATATTCAATAGTACCTAATTACTTTAGTACTATTTAACCATAGGCACACACATGACTTAATAGTCTAAAACCTCAATTTATTCCAACCTCATTTCAAGTATTGGAATCTCAGTGGTCATATCCCCATGATTACGTGTAAACTAATCCTACTAGAATTTATGCTACCGCTTATTCTAGTCGATAGTACGATCCCAAAGCGTTCTCAATGTCACCTATGGTTCGAATAAGTCTCGGTAACCCTTACTCCTATTGAGTTATCAATTGTTCCTTAGACTAAACATTTCTATCTAAGGAAATGAGACCCCTTACTCTTAAAGAGTATGCAACCACTCTCTTCCATTTGGCCCCAAATTATATCTTAACCATATCCTATCCTTATAAGGATTTGACATAAATGTCGGCCTAGAAATTTCACAACATACATGGATATTTCTTATCCAATGATTCCAAGAAGTTCCCACTATCGGATACTAAGTGAGAGACCCCCTATAAGTCACCAAAAGATATCTCTTACTTTATAAGAGAGAACCCCAAATCAACAAACCCAACCAAAAAGGGCTAGAAGTCATCTTAGGAAACCCATAAAACAACCCATTAAGGAAGCCCCTAAGAATAAACTCCAAAAGAAAAGGGGGAGGAGAAATCCAAGTTTTGGGCTAAAAACAGGGGACCTGTCGACCGGTCCTAGACCCCCGGTCGACCGCGGGTCCATATTTTGCCTACGAAGAAATACAGTAGGCTTTTTCCTTAAGGCGCGGTCGACCGGTCCCCAGACCGCGGTCGACCGGCCATACCCGTTAAGCTGTCCGATTTCCCTTTTTCAGCAAACCCACGAAATTAATACCCAAATATCATCACCAAGACCCCAAATCTTTAACCCAATAATGTTATTAACAAGAAAACCCATCCTACATCTCATCCCAACCATTTATATGGGATTAAACCATAGAATAACATTGATTTCAAGATTTAAACCCAAAAATCTAGGTTTTGGTATTTATACCCAAAAATCTATTTCTTTACCCCACAAATTATGAAATGAAATACACAAATAGCTATTTAGCAAGATTAAACACTTGCCTCATATTTGTAGAGGTTGGATCGTCCTCGATGACGCGGTTGGGCCGGAAATCCCCAAGCTTTTCTTCCTCTCTCTCTTCCTTTCTTCTTCTTTCCTTTCTTCCTCTCTCTCTCTAGGGCTTTTTCCCTTGTCTCTCAAATGAGAAATGGCTTAATCCGTAAGCCTCCAAATCCTTTAAAACAAAATCCCAATTTTAAATGTTAATACACACTTTAAATGACTCGTTTACTCCAATTCAAGTCAAAATAGCTTAAAAACATTCCGGAGCCGAAATAAGACCCAATGACAGTCATTTTGACTCTCTCGACCCTTCCGGGATCAATGGTACCCGCAAAAATATCATCCGGAATACTTTAAAATATTCTCTATTTTTTTGGGCCTCAATTCCCAAATTTTGAAATTCTCCAATTTAATTAAATTTTATTTTCCCAAAATTTAATTTCTCAGTCTCCAAAAATCGAGGGTTGTTACACACTTCCCCCCTTACAAAAATTTCGTCCACGAAATTTAAGACATGCCTAGGACCTCAATATCATCTCGTCCTCACATCAATCCTTAGGATTACTATACCGATCCTTCCTGGTTCTCATATCGAACCATATAGTTTTAAAGCAACTACTACCCAGGGCGCCCATACACCCCGTATCCGAGTTTCCACTCGTAAAATTATGATCAAGCTCCATTAGCCTCAAATCATAATAACCCTCAGTAATATGATCTATTACAACATACTAAATATATAACAGTTTAAAATTTCCCAATGGTAGAACTCTCCTCAATTCCTGACACTAGCCACCTTCATGCGGGGGAGGTCTCGCAAGCGAAATCCAAACAAGGAACCATCCCAATACACTACTGTGTAGCTAGGTCGGGGATTGAGATTAGTTGAACCAGGGTTAAGGTTTTATAAAAAGAAAGATTTCCATATTTTTAGATATCGCCCGAGGGCCAATACAATAATCCGATGAAAATATATTCCGCGTCTTTCGACACGCCAAACAAACACCTTACGTTTAAAACACAAGGCCTCAATAAATACAATATTGCTAACCAATATCTAGTTCTCAAAACTAGCACAACTATGAGCTAAACTATCCGCTCCACATAAGTCTACCAAACTCTGAACCTCTCAGTTATGAAATTCCTATACATCATATCAACACTTATATGTAAAAATAAATTCTTCCCTCAATGGGATACTTCCCTACGATTTCGTTACGAGGTGTAACATCTCCAAAGATGCCATATAAAGGCCACTCTTGCTCACTTCCTCCTCTAGGAAAATTTCCATACACCCTAGCGGTATAGCGGCTAGCTACTCATCACACCTCACACGTGACGTTCTCAATATCGCACAAAGCGTAACTTAAACCCAAATAAAGGTATTATACCTTACAATTCCGTAACTCAAGGGTTTCCCCTTGTCCTAGAATCTCAACTCAGGGTCCTCAACTTCTTCTAGGACAATCATTATCCCTAAGCCTATTTCTTCACAAGAGAAACATCTTCCTCAGAACCCTTCCTAACCATATTGAAGGGCAAGGCGCGATTGCAACTGCCGAAAACTCCCTCCGTCCTACACAACGAAACTGAGTCTCCAGAGGCATTCTCCCTCATCTTAGAAGGCCATACTCCTGATATTGGGATAACTACACCAACCTCACCTCGGTAAGAGTCACCAACATTAGGTTTCCTAACTAAGGTTAACAGATTCTCAATCTAAACCTCCCAAGGACTACACTACATGCCTCTCCTCGGACTTTCCTTACTAAGACCAAGATTCGCCAATCGAGTAAATTTTCCTTTCTTACTCGACTGCCGATAAATCACCTCGAACCACTGCTAGAAATCTCCTCAATAACTCCTCCGAAACCGGGGAAAACAAATACGCCCGATTAAAGCGTACCCAAAATATACTATTGGTATGGTACTTCTAATCTTATCCTTTCCTAGACGACAAAATCTAAGCGACGTCTGAAACGAAACAAGAGCAACTGTTATCAGAACGCCAATCAAGTGAATATACTTCACAGAAGAAAATAACGCAGTGAACACAAAAGTCCTATTTATAGGGCTTTATGTCAAGAACGTTAATGGAAGAATCCATAACTCGCACAGATCCTAAGGACTCTAGAACCTGATGCTCTGATACCATCTGTCACAACCCGCCTAAAATAATAACGGGTGGCCAGCCCTATACTATATTAAATCAGGAGTTTCAGATGGTCCAGCCTCAACATCAACTGTTGGTACTATACAATATAGGACTAACTACCCGAAATCACATAAGCGGGATATGAAAATTTAAATAGAATGTGCAACAACCAACCAACAACACTACTAATGAAGAAAGTAAGATGCATACAAGAACTATGGTAAATAAAATGCTGGAAATAAAATGAAATAAATAACTACAACAAGATGTACTACACAAGTAGACCCGAATAAGCTGTCGGGTCACAGCCAATACAATAGCTGAAATGGAATAAATATGAACATGTATATAAATATCCCTTGGGTACAAACCCGATATACAACTTGAATCCTACCTAGAATTTTAAAGAAGTAGGAAGCGGCTACACGAAACATCCCGCAACAGTCCGCACCTGTCACGGCTCCCAAGACTCTGGATAGAAAGTCATCCGACATCCATGCGGTAGGATACCTGTGGTAATATATATATATACAAGGAGGAGAGAAAAGTAAACGAGTCAGAGCCCCGAATGTGAAAAATATTTAGCAAGTGTGTTAACCGTGCATAATAATTATCGGTGCACTTATTTCATAATTAAAGTGAGACCTCACTCTCGTGAAACCTCAACTCACCTCTCATCTAAAGGCGCGCACCTATTCGCGTCCTCAAGTTTTAGTTAAATTACCCCCAATGTTATTAGGACAACCTAACTTATCATAGGCCTAGCCTATACCCACGAGATCTACTTTCCCGACAAAATCTAAGGATCCACCCTTTCTAATCCTACTAGATTATGATTACAACAATTATGCCATAATAGGCTTAAGGGATTACGATTTATAATTTCATGAATTATAATTCTTAATACGTTACCCCTATATATATATATACATATATATATACATACATATATATAGGCTAAAATATAAGAATTTATTTCTTAATATCATGCACATGGAAATATTGACAAAACCTCTCTCTAATCTCAAAATTGTGCTACGTTTCGTGCGTGGGGAGTCTCGCAAAGCGAAATCCAAACAAGGAACCGCCCCGTTACACTACTCCTGACAAGGTCAAGACCAGAGATACGAGATGCCACAGATAGAATTACTTCTCTCAAATCTCGACATGGCACTGCGTTTCGTGCGTGAGGTGTCTCGCAAAGCGAAATCCAAACAAGGAACCACCTCGTTACACTAATCCTGGGCAATGTCGATCCTAGAGATCCATAATCCTTAACATACAATTTAATACTACCATTACTTCTAAACTTTTAAACTACAAAATGAAAACAACTAAAAATCTCCAATACTATCCTTGGGATGATGTAACCGAAGTATTCCTTAAATGCGATACATCAACCCCCAATTAATCCGATACACCATTATCATTCAAGATGTACCCCATAGAAGTACCATATCCTTTCATCTAGGATATATAAATATATATATACGTATTTTATTCTCACCATATATATATACATACCATCGTCCATGCCCATGACCAAGTGTACATACCATATATGATGTACAATGGCCATGCACATATAATACCCGACTATATATAGCGCCGATAAAACTGCATCAATGCTATCATCTTCCCAGAGTCCGACTCACGTAACAACTGGGGACCACCTGGTGGGGATCAACGACACCCACCTCGTGGTAACTCACACACACGACGTCCCGGGAAGCAGTCATAGTTCCAACCGACAATGAGACGAAACATACCCACCACGTCTCATCCCAAAATATATATCTATATCGTATAATAACACAAGGGACGACTATGACCTGGGGAATATCCACACCCTGCTCTATATGCCAGGTTGCTCACCCTCTGCGCGGAAACTTCCCAATGATAGCATGATCGGGGTATGCTTAACCACATAAGTATATATATCGCTCACATACGCAATATACATACATCCATATGATCCCATCATATGATCCAATATTATAAACCATCATATACGGTTTAAATATCCATACCATGTATGTCCACAACATAAATATATCCATATTTTCACATTCATACATAGATATATGTACATATATTCACACATCGCTATATCAATATATATACAAACTAAATCTCGTTCATATATATAAGATATATAAACCCGGCTATAAGTATACATAATCCTCAATATACAAGCCGTTACCAATATTTCCATTAAATGTACCTCGATATGTGAATACAATCCCTCACTTGAAACATATTCAATCATTTTTTTTCCTATGATGAATAGTCTCCCAAAACCATATGTATATATCTATACATATATATTCAACATTTGGGTTTTCACCCAAGAGTATGTGTAGGAATCCATCACTACACACTTCATCCATATTCAAAAGTACCTAATTACTTTAGTACTATTTAACCATAGGCACACACATGACTTAATAGTCTAAAACCTCAATTTATTCCAACCTCATTTCAAGTATTGGAATCTCAGTGGTCATATCCCCATGATTACGTGTAAACTAATCCTACTAGAATTTATGCTACCGCTTATTCTAGTCGATAGTATGATCCCAAAGCGTTCTCAATGTCACCTATGGTTCGAATAAGTCTCGGTAACCCTTACTCCTATTGAGTTATCAATTATTCCTTAGACTAAACATTTCTATCTAAGGATATGAGACCCCTTACTCTTAAAGAGTATGCAACCACTCTCTTCCATTTGGCCCCAAATTATATCTTAACCATATCCTATCCTTATAAGGATTTGACATAAATGTCGGCCTAGAAATTTCACAACATACATGGATATTTCTTATCCAATGATTCCAAGAAGTTCCCACTATCGGATACTAAGTGAGAGACCCCCTATAAGTCACCAAAAGATATCTCTTACTTTATAAGAGAGAACCCCAAATCAACAAACCCAACAAAAAAGGGCTAGAAGTCATCTTAGGAAACCCATAAAACATCCCATTAAGGAAGCCCCTAAGAATAAACTCCAAAAGAAAAGGGGGAGGAGAAATCCAAGTTTTGGGCTAAAAATAGGGGACCGGTCGACCGGTCCCCAGACCGCGGTCGACCGGCCATACCAGTTAAGCTGGCCGATTTCCCTTTTTCAGCAAACCCACGACATTAATACCCAAATATCATCACCAAGCCCCCAAATCTTTAACCCAATAATGTTATTAACAAGAAAACCCATCCTACATCTCATCCCAACCATTTATATGGGATTAAACCATAGAATAACATTGATTTCATGATTTAAACCCAAAAATCTAGGTTTTGGTATTTATACCCAAAAATCTATTTCTTTACCCCATAAATTATGAAATGAAATGCACAAATAGCTATTTAGCAAGATTAAACACTTGCCTCAGATTTGTAGAGGTTGGATCGTCCTCGATGACGCGGTTGGGCCGAAAATCCCCAAGCTTTTCTTCCTCTCTCTCTTCCTTTCTTCTTCTTTCCTTTCTTCCTCTCTCTCTCTCTAGGGCTTTTTCCCTTTTCTCTCAAATGAGAAATGGCTTAATCCGTAAGCCTCCAAATCCTTTAAAACAAAATCCCAATTTTAAATGTTAATACACACTTTAAATGACTCGTTTACTCCAATTCAAGTCAAAATAGCTTAAAAACATTCCGGAGCCGAAATAAGACCCAATGACAGTCATTTTGACTCTCTCGATCCTTCCGGGATCAATGGTACCCGCAAAAATATCATCCGGAATACTTTAAAATATTCTCTATTTTTTTTGGGCCTCAATTCCCAAATTTTGAAATTCTCCAATTTAATTAAATTTTATTTTTCCAAAATTTAATTTCTCAGTCTCCAAAAATCGAGGGTTGTTACAGGTAACTTGCATTGGCAGTGGAAGTATGGGAGGAAAAGTCGAGGGGGCCTAAGTGTAATTAACCCAAGCTATTTTAGCTGAAGATTTGCTAGCTGTTCACTGGGCATTTTTGGTTTTGTTTCCACTTGAAAACACCATTCCAACATCTATATCACATCTAAAATAAATATACTTTTACCATATTCTCACGTCATCCCAGACAATCAAATGAATTTATGAATTTATGTTGTTTAATAATAATTTTGTGGAATTTTTAATAGTTGAATATACTATATATGAGGAGTTAAAACTCGCCATATGTGTTGTTGAACTAATGGAGGAGGTCTTTCAGGTCCCACTTAAACCTTTTGTCTATTATAATCCCAGATTAGAAGTGAGTATTTTTATGCTATTGTTTCGACCAATGCTGAGTATGCTGTGAACACTAGTCGCTTTTGTCAATTTGGTATGGGTTATTTTTTAATTATATTTTTAATTTTTTATTTAAAAATAATTTTTACATATTGAACACAAGGTTTAAGTTGGACTTGAAAGACATCCTCCATTAGTTAATGATCACATGTGATGAGTTTTAACTCCTCATATGTACTATATTCAACTATTAAAATTTCACAAATTGTTCTTAAATAACACATGTGATCTACATTTAGAAGTGAGTTTTTTATGCTATTGTTTCGACTAATGTTGAATAGGATGTGAACGATCGTGTCTTTTGTCGATTTGGGTTGGGTTAATTTTTTTATCATATTTTTATTTTTTTATTAAAACATAAATTTTTATCTATTGCATCCCTCTCCTTCAAACACACACATATATGCAAATATTCCAAAAAAATTATACGGATGTGTAAATTCATTTAAAAAAATCCATATATATATAAACGGTTCAAACCAAATTCATAAATTACAATACATAAACTATATATATATATATATATATATATATATATATATCTATATATATGTGTGTGTGTGTGTGTGTGTGTGTGTGTGCACGCGTATGTGAATTAACATATTTGTTTCATGTGTGTGTGTGTTTGTGGGTAGGGGTGGATTGTTCTGATCGATCCAAACCGGTCTTTTTGTAAAGGATTGCAGACCAAACTGGTTGATCAATTTTGAAATTTTTTGATCGAGAACTAGGCTGATTGTTAAAAGGACATAATTTCCAGATCGGTTTGATTTTGTCTGGGTCAGTCAATTTTTTATCCACTTCTAATTGTGAAAATCATGATTTTTCAATGCCTCATTGGTTAAGTTATCCCGTGGTTTTAAATAGTTGAAAAGGTGGGGAGACTTTTGCTTGCATAATAAATTTTTCTTGGAATTTAATTTTTTAGGGAGGATAATAAGTATTATTTATGAAAATAAAAAATATTTCTAGGGGTAATCTTTGGCTATATAGACACCGTAGTATAACAACCAATGCGTCCTCGTGAGAGGAAACCATAGTTATTTATATATCTCATTTGTGTACCAAATCAAGACTGCATGTACATGTGGGTGGGAATCAAAATAGGAAGCTCCTTATTTTAAGGCAAAAAAGATAAAAAGAGTGAACCAATTGTACCCATGTGTAAATGCGGTTGGTATAGAAGTGTTCGATAGGAAATAAGTAGAGAGGGTGATTAGATGAAGCAATATCAGAGTAAATACTTACTCGTGTGAGTTAATATTGACCCTCTCACTAGATTTCTAATTCTTTTAACTCATACTACTTTATGAATCAAGTTACTACGTCAGTAATTTACCAAAGTAAATCATGCATTGATGTTGGTGATGATATGGAGTGTGGTGTGCGCTTATTATTAGAATTTATGGCATTTATGGATTCTATTTTAGTTGACAAAATCCGATTTTTGTCAACTTTAGGGTCAATTTAATATGGGATCCACACATATTTCGAGACAGTTCGAAATGTAAACATGTTCTCCTTAGCGATAAGTACGACGTGATATGCTCACACACATAAAATCATAAATTAATGAATAAGAAATTGTAGATCAAAGTACCCACATAGAACATGAAACTTGGTTGAAGTGTTATGTTAAAACTCTCGTCCCTCATTGGAAGAATGAGAGAAATGAGTGTAGTATAATATAACTCATTTTGGCTTAAAGGCTTGGTGCCCTTAGGGTATCCTAACTCTTTGAAATAGGGAGGACTTACATGGGCTTAGGTTGACTTCCAAGCCCACGCACGCGTGCCATCGCCACCCCCCGACCCAATGCAATCCGGTCAGACTCGTGCTCGTGGAATTTGGGTTGTTTATTTTTTGTGGGTTTCTTTTGTTATTTTTAGCCCATATTTTATTTTATTTTATTTATTGTGAATAATTAAATTCGATTTTATCCCAACAGTTGACTGTTGGGATTTTTTCAACCGTTTTTTAACTACCACTTATTTAGTATAAATAAGTGGCTTCGGTCATATTTGTGAGAACATTTTTAGACAGACATATTTATGTTTTAGTCCATAAATACTTGAGAATTCTGCACTGTTGTTTCAAAGGGCTTGCAATTTGGAGTGCTACTATTGCAAGTGAGACTGTTGTATCGTGGGAAGCACCAGTGCGGAACAAAGTTTGTCTTAAGGACAGAGTGTCAAATACTTGCCTCTGCCATGTAATCTGCATTCAATCTCACTATTTGTTTATATGTTTTTCTTTTTAGATTAGTGTTTCTAAATTATTCACTATTTATATATTATGTAAATAAATTACAAATAATTTTGGATGACAATCCTAAGACGATTTTTTTTTGTTATAAAATTCCAGAATGATTTTTAGTATTAATCAATTTCAGAAATATTTATAATAATCTCCGAGTTAAGAAATTATTTTGCAGTGTTCCAAAAATTATTGTTTTCACATTCTGCAAAGTTTATTTGATAGAAAACTTTTCTGTATAATCAGAAAATATAATCTAATAGTTGCATGTTTATAAAATTTATTTATATACATTTTATATTATTTCTGTTATTTAAAAAATTAGTCTAGTATTATTTTTTGTGAACTATCAACAAGTTAATATTTGATAAAATTCGTGTCATTATATTAACATAATTATCCACTCACATATCCTATTATAAATACATATTTATTTTTGTTTAAAATGGAAATGACATCTACTTCTACTTTACCCATTGCGGTCATACCAACTAATGTTGGACATGATAAAAAAACACCCAAAGTTCAAAGGGACTAATTTAAAACATTGACAACATCAAATCTTATTTTATTTAATAACTTTGAACTTGGCTAAATTCCTTAATGAAGAGTCACCAACTTTAAAAGAAGGTAAAAGTGACAAGAAAATATTTGTTGCGGTGGATGCTTGGAAACATGCTGATTTTCTATGCAAAAATTATATTCTCAACAATTTGAAAAACACATTATATAATGTGTATAGCCATCTTTAACTACTAAAGAGGTGTGGGAGTCTTTGGATAAAAAAATACAAAACAGAAGATGCCGGAATGAAGAAATACATTGTCGGTAGATTTTTGGATTTTAAAATGGTTGATTTAAAGACTGTCATTAGTCAAGTGCAAAAGCTCCAACTCCAATTGATTTATCATGAAATATTTTCTGAAAAAATGTAATTAATTGAGTCGTTCTAAGTGGCCGCGATGATTGAAAAATTGTCACAATTGGAAAGACTTTAAAAATTATTTGAAACATAAACGTAAAGAAATGGGGCATGACGACTTGATTATGAAATTAAGGATTGGAGAGGATAATAGGGTATGAGGGAAGAAAACTGAAAATCCGATGGAATCCAAAGCGTATATTGTGGAAGAAGGGCAAAGTAGCAAGAATAAGAAAATGAAGCGTGTGAACCAAGGTGAGCCAAACAAAGGGCCTAAAAGTGTAAAGTTTAAAAAGTTTCATAAAAAATTCTCTGTGTGCGACAAGCTGGGACATCGTGCTAAAGATTGCCGTAATAAAAAAAATCAAGGGAATAAGAAACATAAGCCAACATAAGCTAATGTCACCGAAATTGAGAACCTTTCTGACGATATTAATGATTTGAGCCATTTGGCCGTGGTTTCTGAAGTCAACATGGTGGAAAAAACTAGATAATGGTGGGTGGACACTGGGATCACTCGTCACATATATTCTAATAAGACTATGTTTACTTCCTACCAACACTCTCAACACGAGGAGAAACTTTTCATGGGAAATTCTTACGCTTCAAATGTTGAAGGAAAAGGGAAAGTTACACTCAAAATGACTATGAAAAAGGAACTTACTCTCAATGACATGCTTCATGTCCTAGATATTCGAAAGAACTCGGTTCAAGATCACTGCTTAGTAAGAAGTGATTTAAACTTTTATTTGAATCTGATAAATTTGTACTCACTAAGAGTGACATGTATGTGGGGAAAGGATATTTGAGCGATGAACTCTTCAAACCCAATGTAACGACTGTAATACCTAATAATAATAATAAAAATGTATTTTTTGTTTATTTGCTTGAATCTTGTAATGTATGACATGGTAGATTATATCACGTTAATTATGATACTATCCATAGATTAATTAATTTAGACTTAATACCAAAATTTAGTGTTGACTCAAATCACAAGTGTGAAACGTACGTGGAATCAAAGTTAACTAAAACTCCTTTTAAAAATATTGAAAGAAGTACAAACCCTCTTGAGTTAATTCATAGCGATATATGTCGTTTAAAATTTGTACAAATAAGAGGTGAAAAAACGTTTTTTATTACTTTTAATGATGATTGCACAAGATATTATTATGTACTTGCTTAGAAGCAAGGATGATGCGGTAAACGCTTTCGAACATTATAAAAGTGAAGTTGAGAATCAACCTAAAAAAAGATTAAAGTAGTTAGGAGTGATAGAGGAGGTGAATATGAATATATTTTTGAATAATTTTGTTCAAAACACGGAATTATTCATCAAACTACCGGTCCTTATGCACTGTGACACCCCGCCTAATTAAATACCGGGCGATCACTCCTTTATTAAATTAAAATCAAGGTGAACAGTTGGTTCATTCTCAGCATCACTATCGTTAATGAAAATCTTTTCCAATTAAACACCTTAAATAATTAAGCTAAGTGTCAAAACCATTTAAAACCTTATTCTCATTTTATTAAATCCGATTATAAAACCTTTAACCATTTACATTTTTAAGAGTCACACATTAGGAATGAGAATAGAAATGAACATTCAAGAATTTACCCAACAATGATAAATCCCAACATTAAATAAGTAAGGAAAACATCCTGACATTTACAATCCCGAAATAAAGATACTGAAATATAAAAGAATTACAACCTCTGACAATATCAACTAAATAATGGAAAAGGGCGACACATGCCCCTGCTGGATAAAGCTGAACTAGAAGTAGAGTCAACAACGACGTCGTCTAAACAATGGCCTGCAACTCCCACAAAAGCTACAACACGTTCCATCCAAAGAATCCTAAGCAAGACACCCCTGTGGCTGGGCACCTGTAATACATATATATATAGACACAAGAGAGAGGAAGTAACAGCAAACGGGTCAGAGCCCGAATGTAGAACCGTTTTAAAAATAGTTTAGCAAGTATTTAAATTGATTACAGGCCAATGCAACAACATATTAGTGCGACACTCTCTTGAGAAATTCTCACCTCTCTTCTAATGTGCACACCTATCGCACTAACATTCCCAATGGTCTATCTCGTCATATACCACACTATCTTTCCAATGATTTGGCTTATCTTAGGTTATTCGCAGGATTTACAACTGAACAACACAAGTATTTAAAACGTAAGATTTCAATTTGTAACCAAAGTTCTCCTTTTTACTTTATTAATCAATAAAGTTTTCCAGTGTCATACTATACTTTCTCAATACAAGTATTTATAATTTGAGTCATCAACCATGTCCCACATATCAAATCACAGTAGGTAGTTCCAGATTTCAGAATTTCATATTTATATTAACTACTCGTATAATATATATATCATAACGGCACCCCACATAAAAACTATGGTGCAGGCATACTCTGCTATCCAATCCCCGTATCAATCACACTAAAGGGAATACAAGTTCGGAATCACTCTCGAACTGTACAAATACATACACAAACAATATTGAGGCGAAGCATAGATTCCAAGTCCAAGAGGTCAGTACATACCCTCACGTCTCTTAGGACCGTCCGACTATCGATCCGATAGCCCGTACCTAGGATTTCTATCTTCTAGGGTACTAGTCAATATCCCCCATAAGGCAACACAGGATAAGATCGTCCCAGCGCGGTAACCTCCGGGATAGCAAGTAGCGCGGGCATGATTTTCACAAGTATATAATATATTCATACACAATCATATAAATATACTAATTTTATCATATCAATTTAGGTTTATCCCATAACCCATATTCACAACATTTATCCTTATTTTTCCATTATTAGTTATCACGTATAATGGTTCGTTTCTCACTTTAATTCGAAGGGTTTCTCCAACTTACTACGTAGCCCTCATGGACTCTATTCTTCCAAATGTACAATTCAGTAGATATCCATTTATGTTCCAACGTAACTCTCTCTTACGTGTCTCTCCCCTTTAGTATATACTTACGTTATCCCTTATGCAAAATATCCCAAAAATATAGATTTCTCCTTACATTAAAGGATTTTGAATTTTATTGTCAAAGATGAGAATTTCAAACGGTTTCGAAATCGGAATTAAAATGGAGATTTAATTGAATTTTTATTATATAGAAGAGTCCTCAAAATATAAAACTCTCTAAGAGTCCTCAAAACATAAAACTCTCTAGTAAAAATAATATTTTTAGAAATCCGACCGTTCGATCAAGCTGAATTCTTGTCAGTAGTCCTGTCTCGCCGTTCGCTACAACATACTAAAATTTCAAGCGATTCCAATGGTCCGATCATCCGGAATAAAATTTTTAGTGTTTGTATCTAATTAGAACTTTTTTTTTCAAACTCTTAATCCTTTACATGACAAAGGGTTTCCATAATATCATTTAAGTCATCACTACATGCAATTTCCTATCTCAAATTGGGCTTTTCTTCCATACAATTCATCCTAATCATTCCTAAACCAATATGAAAGATGCATCAACGAAATAAGCAAGATAAACACTTGCCTGAGATTTTCAGAAGTCTGGTTTGGTGCCAAAATTGGTGTGGTTGCGTTCCCCGTCTCGCGATCTACGCGTTGGTGGTGGAGGCGGTGCAATCGGAGGTGTTCTTGGCCTAGAACTCCTTGGAGAGATTCTCCTCTTCCTCTCCAATGGCCGTCATTTGTCTTTGGTTTTTCTAACCCTAGAAGACAACCTAGATATCTTATATAACCCTTATAATTTTCGTAGGTTTAATTACCCATGATTGCGAAATGTCCAAAACGCCCTCCCGGGGTACTAATTGGGCCTAAAAATGCCCCGAGACCCAAACTAAATCCCCGGGTACACTTTTCTCACTATCTTGACCCTTTCGGACACGTTGGCGCATTCAAAATGACCATACGAATAATTTATAAAATATTCACTTTTATTAATCAACATTTAGTCCCGACACGACACAGGCGCGTCCCGACTTAAATTTCCATAATTGTCATTTTATTCACACGTGACAATATTATAAAAATAAATCTCATATATTACTATACTCATCCAGTAATATTCAACAGATAACAAATTTCCAATAATTACTAACTCTCGTCACGCTAGTAAATATTTAAAGCAACATTTCGGATTAAAATTAAATTAATTTATCTCAATTAAATTTAATAAATCCCATAATTTAAAAGCTATAAAAATACGGGGTATTACATGCACCTCAATCTAATGGGATTACGGAACGCAAAAACTGAACTCTAAAAGAGATGATGAATGCTATGTTGATAAGTCAGGGTCTACCCCATAACTTGGGGGGGGGGGGGGGGGAGGAGGGAACTTTTCTCTCTGCAAACTACATTCTTAATAAAATGCCTCATAAGATAACACGTAAGGCACCATATGAATTGTGGAAAGGTAGAACACCTTCCTATAAATACTTCAAAGTGAGGGGGTGTCTAGAAAAGTTTGTGGTTCCCAATCCTAAAAGAATTAAAATAGGACCAAAAACTATTGATTGCACATTTATTGGCTATGCAATTAATATTAGTGCATATTGATTTCTTGAACATAAATCTGAGATTCCTGATATACATGTAAATACTATAATTGAATCTAAAATGCATATTTCTTTGAAGATATATTTCCTAATAAAAATAAAGTGGTTGATTCAAGTTCTTATAAAAAAACTTATGTTACTGCATCTCGTAGTCATCCAGATAATATAAAAAATGAATATATTGATAAAGATGATGACCTCGAACCTACGGAGTAAAAGGACAAAGCCTTCAAATTCTTTTGGTCCAAATTTTCTAACATATATGTTAGAACATGAGCCTAGAAACTTCGCAAAAGCGATGTCAACTCTAGAAGCCCCTTTCTGGAAAAAAAACTGTCAATTGTGAAATTGAATCCATTATGGAAAATCGTTAGTGGAAATTGGTTAACCTTACACTAGGAAGTAAACCTCTTGGAAGCAAGTGGATATTCAAGATAAAACTAAAAGTTAAAGGATCAATTGAAAAATACAAAGCTACATTTATAGCTAAATGCTATAGACAAAAGGAAGGATTGGATTACTTTGACACTTACTCGCCTATTACGAGAATAACATCCATTCGAATGTTAATAGCTATTGAAGCATTACATAATCTTGAGATACATCAAATGGATGACAAAATTATCTTCTTAAATAGAGAATTAAACGAATATATATAAATGGAACGACTAGCAGGGTTTAAAGTTTCAGGAAAAGAAAAGAAAGTCTGTAAACTTGTTAAATCCCTTTACGGATTAAAACAAGCACCTAAACAATAGCATGAGAAATTTGATAATGTAATGATGTCAAATGGACTTAAAATAAATGAGTGTGATAAATGTGTTTACATTAAAAATATTAAAAATGGCTATGTCATTATTTGTCTTTATGTAGATGATATACTTATTAGTGAAAATACTAAAGCTATCATTATATCTACTAAGAAAATCTTGTCCAGTAAATTTGATATGAAATATATGGGTATTGCTGATGTTATATTAAGAATTAAAATTTCTAAAACATTGAAAGGACTTGTCTTGTCTCAATCTCATTATATTGAGAAGATACTCGATAAGTTCGAAAAAGGTAGTGATAGCTTCGCTAAAACACCTATTAGCCCAAATCATCATTTGTATAAAAACACTGGAAATGGTATATCTTAATTTGAATACTCTCGTATCATAGGTAGTTTAATGTATGTGATGAACTGCACTCGTCTAGATATTGCTTACTCAGTTAGCAAATTGAGTCGATGTATAAGTAATCCATGTGAAGATCATTGGAAAGGCATAATAAAGATTCTTAGATATCTAAGATATACTCTTAATAAGGGATTTCACTACATTATATATCCAACTATACTTAAAGGATACAATGATGCTAATTGGATATCTGATTCAAATGATCCTAAATCTATAAGTGGTTATATATCTACACTTAGTAGTGCAACGACATCTTGGAAATCCTCAAAACAGACGTGCATTGCTAGGTGCACTATGGAGTCTGAATTTATAACTTTAGATAAATCTGGAGAAGAAGCATAATGTCTTAAAAACTTTTTAGAGGATATTCCAATGTGGCCAAAACCCGCGCCTGGAATTTGCATACAATGTGATAGTCAATTGACAATTGGCAGCGCACATATTCATATGTATAATGGAAAGTTTCGACATATACGTCGAAGACATAATACCGTTAAAAAAATTCTCTCTAATGGAATAATTTCCTTTGATTATATTAAATTTAAGGACAATATAAAGAATCCGTTAATCAAAGGATTAAATAGAGAGCACGTTTATAATTTATCGAGGGAAATGGGACTAAAGCCTAACAAAATAAAGAGTTGTCTTGATAACAACCCTACCTAGCCGACTGGAGATCCTAAGATATAGGTTCAAAGGGATAATAGAATCTTTACTAACTCTTTAAAAAGATTATTGATGAGTTTCAAACTCATACCTATTCTTATGAAAAAATAGTGCGGCCTACAAAGTAAATAATGATAAGCCTAGCTTTTAATGTCTCCTATACTTTGAAAATTCAAGTTGGGTATAGTAGGATACTCTTAATGGGAAGTCACTTATGTGAGTGTGAAGGGGTCGATTTTATAAGAAATTTGAAAGGCTGAAATATATCACACCCCGCGTAATTCTGATGTCGGCTGCCACCTGTAAGGACACAAGTCTCCAATTGAGTCTCAATGTTGTGTTAGCTTAATTACGGACAAAAAAAATTTGAGTAATAGGATAGTGTTCATATGTATCCATCCAAGCCTATGACGTGATAGTTGAAGACGTAGCGGCCAAGATTAAAGCTTCATAAAATGCCGTGTTTGTTGTGCCTCGTTTCCACATCAACAACACGTGTTCCATTTACTCCTAAGGTATGAATGCATTACATATTTATATAGGATCTTGGAATAAGTTTTATTGGGTGTACTTTTATTTTAAACTGAGGTTTATTTTCAGAAGGTTTCTTTAAAACTTTAAAATAAAGTTTCTGGGCTAAAAATTGATTTTTAAACATTCTGGAAAGTCGTTCGAAATTGTCGTTCGAACGAGTTTGCCAACGATATTTACCTTATGGCCACTCAAACTTTGTTACAAGTATCGTTCGAACGAGATTTCTGGCGGGAATTTTTTTGGCAGTTTTAATTAATTTTCTCCATGTTCCCACTTACTTTTACCCACTAACTCTTGACAAAAGTTACATGTGCGGGAACCAAGTTTGAAAATCCAACTTTTGACATTTTCTAAACACCTTTTTGAGAGAGAAAAATTTCTAAGTTCAAAAGTTCATGTTTTAAGTGTTTGCTTTTTAAGAACATTATATGAAAAATACTTGTGTTTACACCCATAGTTTGTTTATTCCAAGTTTCCATATAAATATCTTGCTTGGAGTGTTTGGCACGGGGTTTACTCTACCGGGTTGAAGAGTTCGTTTGGGTTTACTTCTACATCCCTCAAAGAAGAAGTCTCACTGTTTTACTGCAACATTCTCACATGGTGAAAGGCACCATGTGTGGTTGACGGTTGTTCCTAAATCCTCATTGGTGGATTCCAAGGTTTCGGTGGAGTCCGAGATTGTCAACTAAGCGGAGGTTGGTACAAGAAGACGCATCAGGGGCTTGAAGGGAGTTGAGTTGAGTTGAGTAAGTCATTTGTCTTGTACTTGTAAAAATACCATACTTAGTGGATATAAGGCTAGGGCGGTCCGAGGTTTTTTCCTGTTGTGGGTTTTTCCTCATACATCGCGGCGTAGTGGTTATTTGTTTATTTTATCTTTTGCCAATTCACATTAGATGCATGCTTAGGTTAAAATGATAAAATTAGTACATCTAATTTGGGTAAAAGTTAATTTAATTCAAGTCATTAATTTTATTGGATAAAATTTGGTTTGGCTTAATTTGTAAAATTGAATATTTATTGATAGGCAAATTTCTAGGACTTGGGTTGAGTGATAATACACAAATATTGCATATTGCATATTTCATCTCTCGAACCTACACATTTTAGCCCCCTCGGATGCCTTAATCTCTATATTTAAGCCCGTTAACAAACAACCTCGATTTATATTGTTAACATGCTATATGAGGTATAATTGGGATTTTGTAGGTATTTAGGTACTAAGTATGGAGTTCGGATGCATTCCGGTGAAGTTCTGTATGCAATCACATGTTCAAGGGCATTTTAGTTATTTTACAACTTAGGCACCTGGCCCAACATCTCACAAAATTGTATCCCTCTTGTCTAGCTTCGCGTGGATGCGAACGGTGCGCGATTCCGAGTCCGTATGATGAAGTTACAGAGATTTCAGCGAGGGAAAACAAGGAAATCAAAAGAGGAGAAGAAAAGAGAAGAAAAGAATGCAGAGGCTGCTGCTTGGCTGTGACCTACTTGATCGATTAATAGACCCTTTTGGTCGATCGATCGACCCTTTTGGTCGATCGATCCCCTGTTTTTCTGCAGATATTTTGGCATTTCTTTTCTTTTCTCTTTTCTTTTCTAAATTAATTCCAACTTACTATATAAAGCAATTTTGATGGAATAGACAGAGATAAACGATTTTAGCTTAGGGTTTGAGGGTTTTGAAGAGTTCTTCTTCAATTGTTCTTGGTTTGACACCCCATTTAGGTTGAATGTTGCACTATTCATCATCCTCTCCATTAATATAGTTTCTATTTCTTCATTTCTTGCTTTCTAGTTAATTTATATGCTTTCTAATTTCGGTTTACATGCTTGATTTACTTGCTTTCTAGGTAGTTTTATCGCGTTTCTTTATTGCGTTTATTTACCGCATTTTTAACATGCTTTCTAGGTAATTTAAATTAGGTTGTGTTTGAATGGAACTCACTCGGGTTGACGCATTGCTTTGCTTTGGTGATGGAGTTTACGGGTCTATTTCGGGTGCGTTGTCCTAGTTTTTATGCCTAGGAGATTTGACGGGGCATATCATGTATGTCCCGTGCTAAAATCGAGAACATGCATCATTGAGTTGTCTATTGGATCGGGTAATTATTTAAATTTATCATCGAAAACAAAGGAAAAAAGCCTAAAAAAGGAGAAAAAAGAAAGATAATCTTTTTGAAATTTTCATTTTTTCTAAGAAAGGCACACTAAGTAACTAACATGTGAGCAAAAACATGGACTAAAATGTGAAATGGATAGAATATCCCACACCCCCTAACTTAAAACTTGACATTGTCCTCAATGTAAATTAAGAACCAAGTCAAAGAGAGGAAAAGAACGATATTACCCAAAATTGGAGTGATCCCCATAAGAACAAGTCCAAAGAATCTACAAAACAAGTTAGTACTGAGCATAGAAAAAACAAAAAAATAGAAAGTTAACTAATTACACTAAACGAAATTAAAAAGGAAGAAAGAATAAGAAGCTAACTATATACAACCTACTATTTAGGCCTCACACTAACTATACACTAGAAATCTAAATAGCTGAGGGTCCACCATTAGAACGATTTGACTTTGGAGGATAACCGGTGTACCCTCACATACAAGCATGCCTTCTGAAAAATATGAATTCTATTTTAACAACGGAAGGCATGTTAAAGGCGAAAGAAAGGAAGAATTGCCAATTAAAAGTTTTGGAGGGACGATGGGGGGTTTGGATTGAACGGGTGACAAAAACAAGTGGGGACCAAGAAAAGCCGAATATCCTCCCAAGGATTTTGAAGTTAGAATGGGAGGCGGTGCACACAAAGGCAAAGATACGATCGTGGAGGGCGACTCGAGCAAGTACTCCTCATCGGCGATAGGGTTTAAAACATTAAAGTTTGAAACCGAATCATCGGGTACTTATGACGGCGTGGTATTAGAGAATGAAAATGGGGATGAAAGAAATTCAAACTCATGAGATGAATCATCATCGCATGAAGTTGGAATTTCAAAGGAAGTAATATCATTTTCAATGAACTGTTCTACTTTGGGGGCCAAAGAAGAAATCATTTCATTGCAAATAGATATTACATCATTATCATCCTCACTTTCAATATCTATTATGCAATGGGCAAAGTCTAGAATGGCTTGTTCCAAAGTAGGTACAAGTACCTCATTTGGTTCAAAATATTCCTCGACCTCGAAAGTCTCGAAAGTAAAATCGTCGTCGGACTCAAATAATAAATCCAACTCATGTTCCCACGAACGATTTTCTTTCCGATAACGATTTTCAAGTTTCTCATTCTCATACATACGCAAACCCTCATCAAAAGTCATAGGTCGAGGTGCGGATGCATGAAAATGCGAACTTTGAAAGTTACTATCGGACTTAAACGAAAACTCATTATGATAGGAATTTTGAAAACTATTCGAATTCGCTTCAAAATTCCTATTATAAGGAGGTAAAGGCCCAAAATCATTATCATCATCATCAAAATTCCAATAACCCAAATTTTGACTTTCGTTATACTCGCCCAAAGTCATATTTGATTTTGTTATACTTTGGGATTCTAAGTATGCACCGAAAGTCATAGGCTTGCGAGAATTTTGAGAATTATGACAAGGATTACTGAAAAAATTGGAATAAGACATGCTTACCCCAAAATGGCTCAAGTGGCGAATTCCACAAAGTAAGTGTGCGCGGAAAAAATTCGAGCGTTTCTAAGTGCTCAAATGTGGAAATCCTGCAAAATATTAGCAAATAATACAAATAGAAAGAAAATACTATGAAATACTAATCAAATAAAGTCTAAAAAAAATTAGTCCCCGGCAACGGCGCCATTTTGATAGCGCGCGAGAAGTTGCGATCGTGTAAGGCCACAGTCGTTATTTTCGTCTCGTAGCGACTATACAAACAAACCTAAATTACTACTACACTTGCGGGGCAAGCACAACGGTAAGTCGGGTATCGAAAATCCACAGGGACAAGTTGTTAGAATTTAAGTGATTTAGTGTTCCGAAATAAAAGTGTAAAAGATGATTACAAACTAAAAAGGAAAAAAATGCATAAAAGGGAAATAATTAACTAGGCAATGTATTGAAACTGGATTAACAAAGCGAGTAAAACTATAGGTTGCGTCGAATATCCC
The DNA here is from genome assembly GCA_949130495.1 of Sambucus nigra. Taxonomy (NCBI): domain Eukaryota; kingdom Viridiplantae; phylum Streptophyta; class Magnoliopsida; order Dipsacales; family Adoxaceae; genus Sambucus; species Sambucus nigra. Next base: position 266,658,315 of record OX422209.1, on the reverse strand, counting down.
TCACCCGAGTTAATTTATATAAAATGGTTACATGGGTCGACGAGTTATTACAAATGCGTCTCGTTTCGACAGTTAATTGAACCAAGGGTTGTTACGCCCCTAAATCTGCATAAAAGCCTAATATAATTTTGGCGTCAACAAATATCCCGAAAATTATGCACGAAAGGTCGTAAGCACGGGACATACATGGTATGCCCCATCAAATATCCTAGGCGTAAAAACTAGGACAACGCAGCCGAAATAGACCCGTAAACACCATCACCAAAGAAAATCAGCACGTCAACCCGAGTGAGTTCAATTCAAACACAACCTAATTTAAATTACCTAGAAAGCATATTAAAAACGCGGTAAATAAACGCAATAAAGCTATACTAGAAAGCACGGGAAGAAAGCATGTAAACTAATTAGGAAAGCATGTAAATCTAATTAGAAAGAAAGGAAATAATGAAATACAACTATATTAATGGAAATGGAAGATGGTAGCACAAATTACACAACAAATGGAGTGTCAATCCAAGAAGAAATGAAGAAATGAGCTTCCAAACCTCCAAAAACCTAACCTATCTAACCTAAAATCGTTTATATCTGTTTATTACATCAAAATTGCTTTATATAATAAGTTGAAATTAATTTAGAAAAGAAAAGAGAAAAGAAAAGAAATGCCAAAATATCTGCAGAAAAACAGGGGATCGATCGATTGACCAAAAGGGTCGATCGATCGACGAAGGCCAAATTTTGACTATTCAGAAGTTTTAATCGATCGACCAAAAGGGTCGATCGATCAATCAAGCAGGTCACAGCCAAGCAGCAGCCTTTGCATTATTTTCTTCTCTTTTCTTCTCCTCTTTTTATTTCCTTATTTTTCCCTCCGTTGAAATCGCCGTAACTTCATCATACGGACTCGGAATCGCTCACTGTTTACGGACATGCAAAGCTAGAGAGGAGGGATACAACTTTCGTGAGATGTCGGGCCAGGTGCCCAAGCTGTGAAATGATTAAAATTCCCTTGAACGTGCGATTGCATACGAAACTTCATCGGAATGCGTCCGAACTCCATACTTAGTACCTAAATACCTACAAAAGCCCAATTATACCTCATATTGCATGTTAACAATATAAACCGAAGTTGTCTGGTTAACGGGCTTAAATATAGAGATTAAGGCACCCTAGGCTGCTAAAATGCGTAGGTTCGAGAGATAAAATACGCAATATTTGTGTATTATCATTGAGTTAATATGTTAAAGTGAAAAAAGTTTTTGTTGATTAATTTAATTTCACTTCGTGTTTAAGTTTAATTTTAATTTAAAAGAAATTAAAATCTGTTGTTTGTGTTTGTTTGATTGAACCATCTCACTTCCGCATCTTCAAAGGAAATTACTTTTTGTAATAAAATGCAAAATTTGGGGGTCATTATTTCCAACAAGTGGTATCAGAGCATTGATTTAGAAAAGCTACCGCTTTCAAATTGGTATCAGAGCGGAATCGCTAAATTATTGCGTTTAAGATCCTTTTAAATATTTTTGACTAAAAAGGAATTTTCCCAATTTTCTCAATTTCTTATTTTCGATGGTTCCAACTACGCGTATTGGAAAGCGCGCATGAAATCGGCGCTTATTTCTATCGATGAGAGGGTTTGGTTGTTAGTCGTTAATGGGTGGTCCCCACCTACACATTTAGTAGATAATGAGAGTGGTCCCCACCGATAGATGGAGTGATAATGAATTTAAACTTGCAAATTTTAATTCCCGTGATTTAAATGCCTTGTTTAGTGCTGTCACATCGATTTAATTCCGTCGCATTATGACGTGTGAAACTGCTAAAGAAGCCTGGGATATTTTATAACTCACTCATGAAATAACTAGTATCGTTAAGGCTTCGAAACTCCAAAACCTCACCACTCAATTTGAAACCATCAAAATGAATGAAAAATAAACTTTTGATGAATTTTATGCTAGACTTTCCGATATAGTTAATTCATCTTTTAACTTGGGAGAGAAAATACCCAACAACCGACTAGTAAAGAAAATTTTAAGGTCCCTATCCGATAGATTTATTCCTAAGGTGACCGTGTTAAATTCTTTACCAACTTTAGCCTCTACGAAATTAGAAGAGCTCGTAAGTGATTTACAAACCTATGAACTAGACATGTTTCCCTTCAAAACTAAAAAGAAAATAGAAAAGGGTGTTGCTTTGAAAGCTCGAAATGAGGAAAAACAAGTAGTTGAGAGTGAAAGTGAGAGTGACTCGGAAGATATGGCTATGTTTCCTAGGAAGTTTCATATATTTATAAAATTTAACAAAGATAAATTTAAAAAGGATTTTAAGAAATTTGAAAAGTCTACGCATTACAAAGCCAAAAAGATCCCTAAAACTTCTAATGAATATTTATATTGGAACGAGTCAAATAGGTGTTATGGTTGTGAAGGGTATGGCCATAGGGCTTTTGAGTGCCCCACTAAACTAAGGAGAGAGGGTAAGCAACCAATTTCCTATAATGCAACACTTAGTGATAGTGATAAGGAAGAGGGACCTGATTCCCCCACTAAGCCCAACTTTGTGGCTTTTATGGCTAGTCATGTGAGCACCGATAATGAATCTTCCCATGAAGATATACAAACACATGACACTTCCTAGGTCAAAGTTTATGATTCCCTTATTTTTTATGGTTGTGAGAGTGAAGAAGAGATATAGAATGAAAATGATGAGGTTGATGTGAGTGAACTTTAAAATACTTTTCAAGAACTTTGTGAAGAATCCATTAAATTAAAAAGAGCTAATTTGAAGTTAGAGGCGAGTTTAAGAGAGCGTGTCAAGGTCGTTGATGATCGTGTGTTGGTTGAAGACCTTAGGACACGTGAGAGGACTCTTCGAGAGAAGCTTGAATATATAGAAGGCGAGAGAGATAGACTTAGAGGTTTAAAGGAATCAATGAAAAAGGAGCTTCTCGAGTTTGAAGAGAGAAATGTTTTGTTAAAGTCTAGAATTTTAGAATTAGAAGAATAATTAAAAGACTCTAGTAAAGTCAAATTTGATTTGGAGTGTAGGTCAGAAAAACTAGATAAAATCTTAGGCACGGTCCAAATAAAAAATGACACTTGTGGTTTTAGGCTTCGATACTTGTAATGAATCAACTCATAAAGCCAAAACCAATATTTTAGGAGAATCGCCTAGGAAAGCCTTTAGAGATCATTCCTTAGGTAAGTCTTTTCGTCGAGTCTTTAGGTGATCACATTTTGGTCGAAAAGTTCATCTTAGAAAATTTGTTTTGATCTTAAATGGGGTCCTAGAAAATCCCAATGTAAGGCAATCGAGGTAGCCAAGATTCCTACACCCCGAGATAGTCATTCATGATTAGTTTGGGTTAGGAGATCCGACTTGATAGCTTTACAAGATAGAATTTTTTATTCTCATTTACTTTCACATGCTTCCTCACTTGCTAAATCTAAAGGTTGAATGTGTTAGTTTTTTACATACTCTATCTTTTTGTACTTTATAATATATATCATTGCTAGGTGTATGCATGTTTAATCATTTTCTAGTCTATGCTACATGCTTAATCACATACTAGAATAATGATTTTTGTTTATCTTTTGTATTATACTTCTTTCATTTTTAGTTTTCATTAAATGAAAAATACAAAAAGATTTTTGTTTATCATTTGTGTTTTACCTTGTTAGTTATTTAGGTTTTATGAAAAATACAAATGATTTTTGTGTGTCTTTTGAGTAATTATTTTTTTGTTAAAAATTTTCAAAAACTCAAAAAGATTTTTATTTGTGTGTATTTTAGTTTAACACACTCTATGTGTCATATACTTGTGTTAGATCCTTCTTTTTCGCTCCCATGTGGCTAGAACTTTTGGTTAAGATTGTCAATCCTTAAAATATTCTTTACCATGCTTACATAGAGTAGTTGGATTTTGTGTTGATATAATGGATTCTATTTCTATATGCCTCTCTTCACACAAGCACTAGCTCACTTGAAATTATAACTTCATATGTATATTTGAGCTTTGTGAGGTGTTCTCCTACCAATTTAGTCATCTACGCATTATGTGACCTAGGAGGACTAGTGCATGTTAAAATCTGTTGCACGTGAGATTTGTGTGATATAAAAATAATATATATATATATATATATATATATATATATATATATATATGTGTGTGTGTGTGTGTGTGTGTGTCTGCACAGGGAAGGGCTCCGAAAGGAAATATCATCCTTTGCGAGTAAGCCACCGTTTGGAATGGGCCTAAAAGAAATACGTGGTCCAAAGGCCTAAAAATAAAATATGGCATTAAAAAGAAAAATAATTGCCAAAGCCTAGTTTTGATTGATATATTCATTCAAATCTAATATATGCTTATCGAGGGAGATTGGATCGTATATCAACGGTTTACACAATGTCCGTTTATCCTAGTTGTACTTTCAATGTCATGACTCTATTGGTTTGTAGAATCATCAAAATTCTAGGCTTGTATGCATTGTGTATATTTGTTCATTGAGTTCAATTTATACTGTCACATGAGGTTATATTCAAATGTGATGAATTTTGCCTTCAATTGAGAACTCCGTGAACATATTTTAAAGTGATTGGGTCTGAATTTAATTGTTACTAGTTCACACCCCAACACTTCCGTTTCCATATGACACATTTTTTCCATTCGAGTGTGAAAAGTTTATTTTATTTTGTGTCATGTGTGGAATTTATACCTAGTATATGTGCGTGTGCGTTAATGATATTTATTATGTACTCATATACGAGGTATTCTATTTGTCTTTGCCTTGCTTTCTAGTCCATCTATGCTTATACTTCATGATTGGTATCACATGCTTAATACTTTATGTGTCATATTGGTATCATTTTCTTGCATCTTAGTTGGTATCCTTTATTATTTGTATGGATTAGTTATGATTTTGTTGGCCATATGCTTTCATGCTCTTATCACTTTAAGCTTCGTGTTTAAATTAGTTTTTATCCTTTGTCTATTCCTGAACAAAAAGGGGGAGAATGATAGGGAGAGAAATGGTATCTAATCCTATTATAATCATATCTTATCTAAGTTTAGGCGATTTAACTTAGGCGGAGAGCGCTATCTTCTTAGGTTGATCATAGTTGTTAGGTTAATCATAGTTGATAAAGGGGAGAATTAATTTAGGGGGAGTAATTATTTTAATTTCATTTAATATTTTGATATGCTCTATGCATTTGATAGTTTGGTTAAGTGTGCAAGAATTCTTCTAAATGGCAACTTTCATCGGCAAAGATATTGATCCCTGGGTTATGAGTCAAGTTTGGGCAGGATATTTTTTAAGTCTAGTAGAGCTTAACGGCCCTTTAGGATTTTTGTTGGTTTTTGTCCCGGAATAGCCAAAGGGAGAGATTTGTAAGGACACAACTCTCCGATTGAGTATCAATGTTGTGTTGGCTAAATTCCGGACAAAAACATTTGAGTCATAGGATAGTGTTCATGTGTATCCATCCAAGCCTATGACGTGATAGTTGAAGACGTAGCAGCAAGGATTAAAGCAACATCAAATGCCGAGTTTGTTGTGCCTCGTTTTTACGTTAACAAAATGTGTTCCATTTACTCCTAAGGTATGAATGCATTACATATTTATATAGGAGCTTGGAACAAGTTTTATTGGGTGTACTTTTATTTTAAGCTGAGGTTTATTTTCAGAAGGTTTCTTTAAAACTTTAAAATAAAGTTTCTGGGCTAAAAATCGAATTTTAAACATTCTGGAAAGTCGTTTGATATTTTTGTTCGAACGAGTTTGCCAATGATATTTTTCTTATGGCCACTCAAAATTCGTTACAAGTATCGCTCGAACGAGACTTCGTTCGAATGAAAATCTCGTTCGAACGAGGTTTCTGACGGAAATTTTTTGGCAGTTTTAATTTGTTTTTCCCCATGTTCTCACTTACTTTTACCCACTAACTCTTGAAAAAAGTTATATGTGCAGGAACCAAGTTTGAAAAACCAACTTTTGACATTTTCTAAACACGTTTTTGAAAGAGAAAAATTTCTAAGTTCAAAAGTTCATGTTTTAAGTGTTTGCTTTTTAAGAACATTATTTGAAAAACACTTGTGTTTACACCCATAGTTTATTTATTCTAAGTTTCCATATAAATATCTTGCTTGGAGTGTTTGGCACGGGGTTTACTCTACCGAGTTGAAGAGTTCGTTTGGATTTACTTCTATATCCCTCAAAGAAGAAGTCCCGTTATTTTGCTGCGGCATTCTCACATGGTTAAAGGCACTATGTGTGGTTGACAGTGGTTCCTAAAGCCTCATTAGTGGATTCCAAGGTTCCGGTGGAGTCCGAGATTGTCAACTAAGCGGAGGTTGGTACAAGAAGATGCATCAGGGGCTTGAAGGGAGTCGAGTCGAGTTGAGTAAGTCATTTGTCTTGTACTTGTAAAAATACCATACTTAGTGGACTTAAGGCTAAGGTCGTCCGAGGTTTTTTCTAGTTGTGGATTTTTCCTCGTACATCGCGGCGTAGTGGATATTTGTTTATTTTTCTTTTGCCAATTCACATTAGATGCATGCTTAGCTTAAAAATATAAAATTGCTACATTTAATTTGGTGCTATTTAATTTGGGTAAAAGTTAATTTAACTCAAGTCATTAATTTTATTGGATAAAATTTGGTTTGGACTAATTTGCAAAATTGAATATTTATTGTTAGGTAAATTTCTAGGACTCGGGTTGAGTTAATATGTTAAAGTGAAAAATATTTTTGTTGATTAATTTAATTTCACTTTGTGTTTAAGTTTAATTTTAATTTAAAAAAAATTAAAATCTGTTGCTTGTGTTTGTTTAATTGAACCATCTCGCTTCCGCATTTTCAAAGGAAATTACTTTTTGAAATAAAATTAAAAATTTAGGGGTTATTATTTCCAACAAGTGGTATCAGATCATTGATTTGGAAAAGCTGCCGCTTTCACCACCAAAACTAAGTCGGACGTGAATAAGTAAATTATCATTCTTAGCATGAGACATATATGATACATTATAAAATCAATCCATAAGATAATTATTTGAATAAATCCTAAATGATTATAACAACTGAATGATAAAAGACCCATCACATGATAAAACTTCAAATAAATCCAATCTCCAAAAATAATTTAATTAAAACCGAGTAATGATGAACTATGAATAATCCAACTGAAATCCTCTAACAACATTGGAACCGAATGGCCTAATAAAACCCAAATGAAGTCTTATAACAAAATACGACTGAAAAGAAAGTCTAACTAAGTAAAACAATAAAATGAATAAACTCCAGCTGTACCTCCAAACGAGAAACTCCGATAATCCTATGCAGCTTATCCAAAATATATCCTGAAAAAGTTAGTTAACGCACGAGGTCAGAGCCCCGACCATGAATAAATACTACTCCCCTGAAATAGGGTCCGTGAACCCAGACAATAGCATTATATGCAATAAATATCACAATATAATTAATACGAGATAATTAAACACAAGAAAGGTAAATTACTAACCACCCCCAAATATTCTTATAAAATCACACCAATATCATTTTAACTATTCCACAGTCCCAAATTGTTAATTTAATTAAATTAACTCAAATTATCATCGTTCTCACTTTTTATTATGGCGGTCTTCCCGCCCGGGGTGGTAATTTCCACCAAAGTTTAACACCCCCCCCCCCCCCTTGTCAAAACGACCGCTGATCTGTTTAAACTGTCGATCCCGCAATTTGACAAGGTTCCACGCACGACACGACATAAAACGTTGGCTGACCCGTTTAAACTGTCGGCCCTCGTTATTTATGTCCCCCATATTTTAATACCCGTTTTTATCTTAGGCATTAATTCTCAGTTTTACAATTATCATAACCCTACCCTTTTTAACGATGTAAGATCCTCAAAATATCCCTTAGTCCCATACCTAAGGTTCCCAAATACACCTATGTCCTATCCTACATATAGGATGAATCACCAATATAAAACACGTCCTAGTCTCAAGCGTAGGCTAATTAAAAGACGATATGACGTAAAAATCTTCCCCACCCGAAAATATAAATTCCCACGAATGTACAATGACTACTCCCATACCTAGCAAGCATAAATTATAACCAAGCCCTACCCACTAGTTCCATACCTAGTAAGAATCCTAAAAATAATGTTGATCAATATACTAACCAAAAGCCCCTCGTCCTCGCGATGGCAAACGTGAATAAAATAAATCACACAATATGCAATTCATAAGAATAACATAACACTTAATCATAAAAGTCCCAATTCAATTTAATTCAATGAATAACATCATCGTCGTTTTCAACATAATTATTTACGTTCAAAAAGGTTAAATTAATTAACATGCAACAATATTATATACGCCATAATCGTTCTCTTTTATAAGTCATCTAATTTTTATAAGTATGAGTGCATCCCAATAACCATAAAAATATACCCCAAAAAATTCTACATGAGAACCTACACCCAAAATCATAAAAACTCAAAGATCTAACCTACGCACCCAAGGGTTTCAAAGATTAAATCATATTTAAAATTTACATAAAAACAGTCCCAAAAGTAGGGCCCCTTTCTCTAATTAAGTTATTAATTGATTTTAACAAAATACATGATTAAGGATTTAAGCGACACTTAAGACGCATAATACTAAAGAAAAGAAATAGAGTATTCATGCCTAAGATTAAGATGAAGAAATTATGACTACACGGTTCGATTCCTCTCGAAAAATTAGCAAAGAGACATTCTTGAACAATCTTGAGAAAACCTAGTTTAAAGCTTCAAAACGTGGATTGAAAATAACTCTCCAATGGAGTTAAGGTTTTGAGGTAGGAAGAAGATGTAAAAGAGAATATTGCTGATCTTGGAGTTTAGAAGAAAGTATTTTCAAAAGTCCTAAACTCATCACTTTGTTTATATACCAAAAAGAATTTGAGTCCTAATCAAATACAAACACTCAAAAAATTATTACGGATGATCAGACCGTCAGAATGGCTTGATATTTTAGAATATTGTAGGAACGGCGAGATGAAGCTGCTGTGAAAAATTCAACTCGATCGGATGGACGAATTTTTAAACATATTAATTTTATCCTCCTTAGCTCGGATTTTCCCCCGATTTTTATACAAAAAGTTATAATTTCCAAATTTTAATCCCAATTTAAATTCCACTTAAAACCTTATTTTTATATATAAAAACCAACATATTTAATTACTAAGAATAATTAAATCCAAAATTTATTTTTTCTCGAATTTCCTAATTAATTAATTTAGTTAACTATTAAAAACACGGGGTGTTACAAAATTCTCTAAAGCACTCATGAAACCAGGACTTGTTTAGGGACAAAATGAACACAACTTAAAGAACCGACTTTGTTAGAAAACTTACTGTGTGAAGACTATTGATTTGATTTACATAATACACTGAACAGTTCAAGACATCGAGGTCACTGATTAGTAAGTAAATCCATTAGTTTCTCACTAGAGAGAATTCAAGGCCAAAAGCTATCTCTCCCGATACAGAAATTTTTCTATAAAACTCTTGTCGTATCTGTATAGTCTTTTATGTTGATCCAACCAATTTTCATTCATGTGGGGGATTGTTAGAATACATGGCATTTGTGGATTTTAATTAAGTGACAAAATCAGATTTTGATCAACTTTAGGGTCAATTTAATATGGGACCCACACATCTTTCGAGACGATTCGAAATGGAAACGTGTTCTACTTCGCGATGAGTATACTAGGGGTGCACAACGAAACCGAAAATCCAATAAACCGAACCAAACCGGCTGCATTGGTTTGGTTTGGATCGGTTTTTTTGCTCAATGGTTCGGTTCCAGTTCTAAAAAAATAAAACCAATACTTCGGTTCGGTTCTCGGTTCTAGGAAAAAAAAAACAATCCGACCCGAAAACCGATCCGACCCGAACCAATCCGGGACCGCGCCGATTTATAATTACATGTATATTTATTTTATATATTTAACACTTGTAATTTATATTTTTGTGATTACCTGAGTTTCTAACTTATGTTATTGAGGATCAAAATTAATTTTGACATAAAAAAAATTATTTATGAAATACCTTAATCTTCAGATTTCACTAAGTTTGATAATATGACTTTAGAATTGAAAACCGATCCGATCCGATCCGATCCGATCCGAGAACCATTGGTTCGGTATGGCATAACTGTCGGTTCGGTTCCGGTTCCAAAAATTTGGAACCGACCCATCTCGGTTCGGTTCTCGAATTAATCTCAAAACCGACCTAAACCGAACCGTGTGCACCCCAAGAGTATACCATGATTTACTCACATATATAAAACTACAAATTAATAAATGAGAAATTGTAGCTCAAAGTATCCAGTTGGAACATGAAACTTGGTTGAAATATTATGTTAAAGCTCTTGTCCCAAATAGAAAGAATGAGAGAAATGAGTGTAGTATAATAAACCCATTTTGGCTTAAAGGCTTGGTGCCCTTGGGGTGTCCCAACTCTTTGAAGGAGGGAGGACTCACATGGGCTTGTGTTGACTTCTAAACCCACACATGCGCGCACGCCACTGCCGCCCTCAGGTCATATTTTTGAGAATGTTTTTTAGACAGACATATATATGTTTCAATCTAAGTACTACTATTGCAAGTAAGAATGTTGTATTCTGGGAGACGATTACCGCTGAGTCCGTCAAACACCAGAGCAGGGTAAATTTCGTCATAAGGACAGAATGTCAAATACGTGTGTCCGTGACTGCATTCAATCTCACTATGATTTTATATGTTTTTCTTTTTAGATTACTTTTTCTGAATCATTAACTATTTATATATTTTCTAAATAAATTACAAATCATTTTTTATAACACTTATGTAATGGAGTAAATTTTCATTACGATTATAATTATTCCTTTTCAACTACTACTACAACATCAAAGTTTTACTGCATGTGAGTGTTACATAGTAAATATTTAACTATTATGTTACAAGCATAGTAAATATAACTGTGCTCAACAATAAAACAAATTTGAACCTTTTTATTATTTTTTATATTAAACATGCATCTTGTTTAATAGGTGTTAGTAGATTTAAATTATACTAATTTTACAAAAATGAGATTTGTTTATTGAAATTTGTAACTTTTTGCAATGAGAAGTATTTTTATGTTATTTTGGGTTTAGTTGTCACTAACTTGTATGATTAAACATTTTTACACACATAATTAAACACTATTAAAATTTGACTGATATACGAAGACCCTGACATAATACTTCAACCCCGATTAAATTAAGATTTGATGGTAAGTTGGGTTAGTATTGTTTAATCGTTATTTTATTTGTAGATTTGGATGTTAGTTCGAGCATTTTAATTGCAATGCACAAACTTGGAGAATCCACGTTAGCTTGCAAGTTGGTGTCAAAGAAAATTGTTCTCCTATTTTTTTGGGTTTCTGTATCTTTCGCTATTTAATGAGATTGCTAATGTGACTCTTGCAAATCATTTTCCAAGCCATTAAGCTGAATGAGAAGTTTCCAATAATGCATGATACAAATACGCAGACTCGGTAGCCAAAAAGTTCAAATAAGAAAACGGAGGTATGGATGATTTTCTTTGCGAGCGTTCTCACACTGCACCGCAGCTCACCAATAAAAAAATAATTAAATGAACAATCTGTTGGGGAAAAATAGTGAAATGTCAAAACTAATTGTATAATTGTAGGGTGAATATGAAGCAGTCCACGGTCTACCCAGTAGTAAAATAATTAAATGAATCTGCTGAGGGAAAAGGTGAAATTAGAAAATTGCTGGTAGGTTGAATATGATATTTAAGTTTTGTTAAATAATGGTGGCAACTCGTACTTCAAATATTGACTCAAGATCAGCGACTACGCAAAGAACTTATCTAACAAAAAACTAGTAGCAAAATGGGAGGACCATTCAGATTAAAAAAGAGACGACCTCAACTAAGCTTACCACTTACGAACAATGGAGAGCACCAATATCTCTCGAGCTTGGAATGCACTCAATATGAAGAAATTTTATTACTAGGTTCTAGTTTTATTATTCTGTTAATTTAATTTTCATTTTTTAATGTACTATATTGATTTTAGCTTAGGTTAATCTTTTATTCAAATTTTCAATATTTTATTTTTGCAAGTGGTAAATAATTGTTTGCCCCCAGGCACCCGTTAAGTCAATAAATATTTTTCATCATTAAACTTGCGTTCTAATTTATTGTGAAACATTGGAGTTATCGACGCAGCAAGCGTGACTGATTGGTTTTGTTAAAATTAACACAAAATGAAATGGTCGTCCAGGTGGAAACAAAAGATCTATGGGGATTCCCAAGGAATCAAAGTAATCGACCACGTTGGTTTGGTAAAACCCTAGACGGGGTAAACCCCATGCATATGTACATTCTCGTGATACCCCAAAAAAAAAATATAGAAATTTGATGTTTTTGAAACATCAAATTATAAATTCTTATTGATCAATGTTGTTAGTGCGAACCCAATTTCATAGAAGACGTGAGTTCCTATCAATATTATTGATCAATAAAAATTCAGGACTTTAAATAATTTGATGTTTCAAAAATATCAAATTTTTTTCCAAAAAAAATATCAAAGCTAGGCTTAAAGTTGTGTCCTCTTTAAAGGTAAGCACAAGACAGCAGAAGATTCGAAAAGATGAAATTATCATGCATGATAAAACAAGTTAATATAAACATTATATTCAATCAATCACAAACTTGACTTCTTTTCTTTACAATAAGCTTACATACAAAGAAAATTGTAAGAGAGTAATGACAGTGAGATCTATTAATAATTATTAATGGGTTTATAAATAATTATTAATTAGTGAGGCGTGATTCATTCTAATAAAAAATATCTTTAAGGTAACAATATTTGAATAACAAGAGCAAAGATCTAAAATTAACTTTTCAATACAGTAATGATATTTTTTATCATAACAATGCGCAACTAATGATTGAATATTGCTTTTCAATAGCAAATGAAGGAATGGGCCACTTGATAGCAGTGATTCTTTGAGAGTGGAGAAAACACCTCAATATCTAGGCAAAAATAGATAAAGAATACTCTAGTGAGAGAATTTGTGCAGAGTAATAATGTTTTTTTCCTCATGTTTTCTCTCTATTGGTAACTCTAACCCTAGTGCTCTCTATATAGCAAAACATTAGCGCTAGTGTGACACATGTACGCCAAAGGGATATTCCCGTGGGGTAAAATATCTGAAAACACTTTTGTCCTTATCACTATGTGTTATTGTTTACCGCAATTCACCACACCAAAAACAGAAATCTGGTACGATTTAAAACTGTGCCAGATCAAATTTGACACGTTTTTGAATTGTGTCAAAATCAGGTGTTCCAAAATGACCACTTTTTCCTGGCACGATTTAAAAGTGTGCTAGATTTGACCAGATAGGAACACTTCTGGCACACTCATAAATCGTGTCATAATTTGATATTTCTGGCACACTTTTGACATAGTTTATAATTGTGTCAGATTGAGTATATTTTGGTACTCTTTTGACACAGTTCAAAACTATGAAAAAATTTGATATATTTTTGGCACGATTTTGAAATGTGCCAAATTTTTGGATCAAAGAAAAAAAATAATTATTTAAAAATAAGAAAATTAACAAATTGCGAATCTCGCACGTTGTTGATAAACTAATGTACATACAAACTTCAAAATATTACAAATCTTAATAGTTCACAAGCCAAAAAAAATTGGATAGCATTTCCTCTATTTTCTGACATTCTAAAACCTAGCAATATAAAACCTGCGTAATGTAAAGTCCGCACGGCCATAAAATATAACAATAAAATTATAAAAGCCCACAAGGGAATAAAAGTTAACAATAAAACTGCAAAAGCCCGCACGACCATAAAACAAAAAAATAGAATCCTGAATATTAACAACATTAAATAAATAATCCCCTTGTTATAAACCATTGACTTCTTCTATGTTCCAAGTGAATAAAAGCTAACGATAAAATATCCTGGAAAAAAATAAGATAAAAAAAAAATATTAGTAACCAAGTAATTTAAATTTTTTTTTTATTCAAGCTGAAAAATTGCATATACGAGTTACAATTATTATTATTATTATTATTATTATTATTATTATTATTATTATTATTATTATTATTATTATTATTATTATTATTATTATTATTATTATATTCTTAAATCGAAAGTCTTGTCATGGTCAACTTCTACGCGTTACATTAGTTCCATGCGAAATGTTAGTGCCTCTTATGGGGCCATTTGAGGACTGGTTTGAGTTTTCACCCTCAAACGACATGTTTTTAAGCATAATCTACATATTTTCAAATTATCGTCATATTCTCAAATCGGGAAACTCGTGACTACGCGATCAGTTCCTACAAGTTGCACTTGTTCCGTGCGAGGTTTTCATGCCTCTTACGAAGCCGTTTGGGGGCTAGTTTGGGTTTTCACCCTTTAACGGTTTGTTTTTAAGCCTAATTTAGATATTTTTAAATTGTTGTCATAATCTCAAATCGTGAGACCCATGACTATGCGATCAGTTCCTTCGAGTTACATTGGTCCCGTGCGAGGTGTTAGTGTCTCTTACGAGGTTATTTGGGCGCTGGTTTGAATTTTCACCCTCTAAATTGCATGTTTTTAAGCCTAATCTAACTATTTTTAAATCATTGTCATATTCTCAAATCGGGAGATCCATGCCTACCCGATCAATATTTACAAGTTATATTGATCCCGTACGAGGAGTTGATGCCTCTTACGGGGCCGTTTTAACGGTTTTTTTTAAGATTAATCTAAATGTTTTCAAATTATCATCATATTCTCAAAGCGAGAGACCCGTGACTACGCGGTCAATTCCTACAAGTTACATTGGTCCCGTGCGAGGTGTCCATGCCTCTTAAGGGGCCGTTTGGGGGTTGGTTAAGATTTTCACCCATTTAACGACTTGTTTGTGAATAATAGTGATAATTAAACACACTTTCTTGTGTCCACAAAGTGATAATTGATTATGCATGCAGTCTGCATGAAATGTATGACGGTGGGGCCCACAAGGCTTTTGATTTACAAATTCCCAAAAATATTTGTCAAATATTTGGGGATTGTTTTGGATTTTCGCCCTTAAATGACATGTTTTTAAGCCTACGTATAAATATTTGTGAAATATTGTCGTATTCTCAAATCGAGAGTTTCGTGACTATGTGATCAGTTCCTACGAGTTACATTGGTCTTATGCGAGGCATTCGTGACTCTTACTGGGCCGTTTGGAGACTGTATTGATTTTTCGCCCTCTAATGACATGTTTTTAAGCCCGAGTCTAGATATTCATAAATTATCATCATATTCTCAAATCGGGGGTCCCGTGACTATGCGAAAATATTCTAGGAGTTACATTGGTCCCGTGCGAGGTATTCATTCCTCTAACGGGGCCGTTTGGGGTTTGTTTTGGATTTTCACACTCTAATGACATAATTTTAAGCATAAGTCTAGATATTTGCAAATTATCATCATATTCTCAATCCAGGGGTCCCCTAATTGTGAGGTCAATTCCTACAAGTTACATTAGTTCCATGCGAGGAATTCGTGCCTCCAACGGTGCTATTTGGGGTTTATTTTGGGTTTTCGCACTCTAATGGAATAGTTTAAAGCCAAAATCTAGATATTGAATTAAACTTTGTTCAAACTTCACACTTTGTTTGCACTTCACAAAGCTTATAGATTACAAATTTAATTTTTGTTTCATTATGAATAATACTTTATAGCAAATGTTAGTTCCAATCTCTACTTCAACTCAGAGTGTTTACATTAGTTCATAGCAAATCTGATTTGACAAGTTTGCATGAATTTAAATCATGCAATTAAAGCTAACTTTGAACCAATTATACTTTATAGCAAATGTTAGTTCCAATCTCTACTTCAACTCGGAGTGTTTACATTAGTTCATAGCAAATCTGATCTGACAAGTTTGCATGAATTTAAATCATGCAATTAAAGCTAACTTTGAACCAATATTATTTTCCCGTGCTATGCCTTCAATAATATATATATATATATATATATATGGGTGTGTGTGTGTGTGTGTGTGTGTGTGGAGAGAGAGAGAGAGTATCTTACAATTTTCGTCCTTATTAGAGAAGGTGAGAATCCCCTTGATTTTGGTGGTGAGCTGATCATCTATACCTAACGATAAAAATTCAAAATTTATTAGGGGTTTTGTAGAAAATTAAATATTCGTAATCAAAATAAATACAATAATCCTAAAACTAAGAGTTTTCAGTCAAACATCAATCAAAGATTCAAAATGAAACGGGTTAACTAACAGCATATTAGAATCCCAACAATTAACTCCATAAATGGTGTGGAAAAAGACATAATTAAAAGTCCAATACTAATGTGAGAGAGAGAGCCCTAGTGCAAATGAGGTGTGTGCCCCAATTATCTCTGGCTGGTTTTAGGTTCTCGTTATGAGGTTTAGACTTTGTGTGATTTCATGATTTAGATGTCACTCGTGCTAATGGCATGGTTAAAATTATGAATGAATATATGTGTTTGTGACACAATTATGCGTCATACGTGTGACACACTCCCGCATCACCCTTGTACCTGTGTTATGAACACAATCGTTCAAATTTGAACACATTAACATGTACACTATTTTTTTCATACTTTAGCACACGTGTGATGGGATTGTCACATAGGTGTGCTAGGTTCAATTAGTTATGATATTTAGACTTTATAGCAATAATATTTAGCCTTTACAGCATTAATTACTTTCGTGCTCTTATCGAATAGAGACATCTCAGAGAGATTCCCTTTTTATCAGTGGAGTTTTTAAATATTTCATCTCACCTCACTTTTAGTTCAAATATTATTTTTAGGATGAGACTAAATGGTTTTAGTTAAAAGATTAAATGGGTGCATTCGCAAAAATCCTTTTAGCTTTTTGTTTCTTTGCATTCAAGTAATACATATAATGTATTATAATTTAAAACAAAAGCATATTCTATGTTTATTTTTTACCCCCATTAATAACATCCACAACCTAAATATGCGATGCATAATAAAAAAATCAAAAACCTTCAACTCTCCTATTTTTCGATTTGTTTATCAGATAGGCCTACTCTTTGGAACAAATGGATACTTCAGCCACATGTAAATTAGAATGAGCACATATTAAGTTGCTTCCATTGCACTGAGAAGGAAGCGCAAGAAAAACATAAATGGGTTCCCCGGCTTCTCCACATCCTCTAACTTTGGACCAAGCAGTAGGGGAGAGTCCCTTGACATCGACTTGACACCTATCACAGAGCAAGCCATGATTAGGCCACGACGATGGACCCCAAGGTATCATTTTGGACATATCCTCTTTAGTCGAACTTCTTTGAAACTAGCCTTTTTGAACCACTCAATGTACTTATTCTTTTGGGAAGAGAATCCAAACGTCCGCAAAAAAGCGAGACAACCAAAGGGTTGGGTACACGGGCCCATTTAAACATGCTATTTTCAGGATCCTG
Organism: Sambucus nigra; assembly: GCA_949130495.1. Lineage (NCBI taxonomy): Eukaryota > Viridiplantae > Streptophyta > Magnoliopsida > Dipsacales > Adoxaceae > Sambucus > Sambucus nigra. The sequence continues at coordinate 266,640,777 of OX422209.1, read as the reverse complement.
TATGCTTCCTTGATACCACGTTGTGGATTTGTCCAGTACTCAATACTTCCAGCAGAAATGCATCTATCAGTAAAATCAATTAGGAAAGGGAGATCTTCAACATCTCCTTCAACTATCTTGCAATCCTTGAGAGGCTAATTTTTCTTAACCTTAGCAAGCTAGTGAGGTGACTGGTCCAACATTGTCACATTTTTGGCATCAACATGCCTCACTATACCAAGAATGGTGAACCCAGTGCCACCACCCACATCAACCACCAATATTTTCTTATCATAAATATCGGCCTGCTCGAGGGCTTCATTCCTCATATCCTCACTCCAATGCCAAGGATTAATCACATGATAATACACTACAGATAGGAACCTATAAAACCAAAATCCCTCTTTCTTGTGTTGTATGAACCTAGGCTAAGAAGTAGGCCTATGTAATACTCCGTAATTTAAATGACTTTTAAAAATGTGTTATTAATGGATTAATGGGATTTCATTATAAATTAATTAATTTGGGTTTTATCCGAATTGTGGATATTAAAATGAATGATTCTGTATATTACTTAAAGATATTTAGGTAATATATGATTATGATGTTATTGATATTGAGGTGAGTTATTAATTCCGTAATTTAAATTTTTAGTCGGACGCGGTATGGGACGTGTCGGGACAAATTTGTTAAGGTAAAAAGGAAACTTATTTTTACATCAAACTTATGGTCGTTTCAAGTGCGTCATTGCATCCGGAAGGGTTGAAATAGTTAGAAATGTCTATTTGGATGTTGGTTTTGAGTCTCAGGTCATATGGAAATGAAAAGACAACCAAAAAGGGCATTTTAGTCATTTTTATAAGGGGGATGAATAGTGATTTCGACTTTTGTCTTATTATAAGTATTTGGAGATTAGTCATTTTTATAAATATTTCGAATTTTGTAATAAATTGAGAGGTCATCTTCTTAGAGAGAGTGAAAGGTTGCTTGGGAGAAGAGAAGGCTGCTTGGGAGAAGAGAAGGTTACTTGGAAAGGAGGAGAACTAAAGACCAAAGGTCACCACCACCACCAACCACCGAAAGTGACCGAAGAAGGGGAGAACCACCTGTGTTATACAACCCCAAAGGATCAGATCTTCATTAGAGGCAAGTATTTGATAATTGCAATCTAGTTAGTATATTGTCCATGTTAGGATAGTTATGAAAAGATGAGATTTTTCATGTTTGGAAGATAAAGATAGAGTTGTTAATGGATTTTGGAAAATGGATATATATAGGAATCAAACTCATGTTGTAGGTAGATAGTAATCCACGAAATAATCATTAAGTTGTTGAAGAAATTATGAGAATCATTGGTTTATTCTTGAAGATAGCATGTTTATAATTTTTTGGAAAAATGGGATAAATATATACTTTTAATTCAAACTCTTGATGATTCTAGGGTGTTTAGAGCATTAGAAATCATTTACATATATTGATATATCATGTAGTAAGGATTATAAGGAATTTGGGTTGTTAATATAAAGGTTTGAATGATAAAAACTTATGAAACCCGTAGTATAAGAAATACAAAAAACTGGCTGATATCTGGTCGATTGATCGATCGACCCCCTGCCTTCGATCGATCGATCTCCCCAAAATTCATGAGGTTATTGATTTTTAATGCTTGATATTATCCCAAAACTTTTGTAAATCTTTGGTGATTATTAATTGGATATAATGGGACTTAGGGAAGATAAGTAAGCCCTAGATAAGAATCGAATTAACGTGATTGGGATTTAATTGATTAGAATTATGATAATTAAATTGAAAGAAATTTCGATTGCTAGATTCACGTGTTGGATTCTAATTGGTATGCATGGGGATTAAGGATAGGTCTAGTAGGGGAAAATGTTATATCACCTGGGTAGCCTTAGGTTTACAAGAAGGTTTAATCCTAAGTGATGGAAGAGGTGTTTATAAGAGATTAGAAACTATCGATTATAACCCTAATTAAAGGAGAGTTTAATTCGTAGTAATTCGGGAGATAAGATAATATGGACCAGTAGGATATTATTGATGTCTTACTGAATACAAATATTGAGGAAACCCTCTTTAAACCTTGAGTAATGAGTGAGACTCTGGAATAATTAAATTAATGAAGTAAAGTCATAATATTTTTAGTACGTGGGATTTAAGAGATAGGATGCTACGTATGGGAATTATTTGATGGTAGTGTGATTACCTTGTTGATATTATATCTATAGGTAGATGATAATGCCTATTTGATTAATTGATGAATTATGTGTATGACATACCTAGCTTACTTGCTATCGACGGGAGGTTTGCCCGTGAGGGCAGTAATATCCTGATGAATCCATGGGATTTTTGATTTGTCGCTAGAGAATATAGATCTATGTAAGACTTATCGGGGAGTTAATAAGTCCGCTGACTGTGGGTATGTAGGTATGTGCATGACTTATGGATACGAGAACTATGTTCACCTCCAATTTGTGTGTTGTTGTTTGTGGTTCGAGGAATTCTTACCGAACCCTTAGTCCCCTATTCGGCGACCTGCGATACTGGGACGTGATAGCAGAGTATTGCATGCACCACAGCTGCGTTTAAGGGTGCCGTATTATATATGTATATATATAATGAATTAAATGTATGTATATAGAGTGGTTTTTTTAATCTACTGTGTGATAATTGTAGGTGATGGTGAATAGAGAAAAAGAATTGAATTAAGTTAATGAATATTTATTCTTAGAGACTTGAAAAACTTAATTCATATTAATGAGAAACGTATATGAATGATTATACTACGTATGGTATGGGACATACGGGGTTATGATATGGGATATAATCATATTATGGAAACTAATTAGGAGGAACATTTAACTAGGAGGTTAATAGGAAATGTTAAGCGTGCACTCTAGATGAGAAGTGAGAATAACAAGTGAGAGTTTGGATACTAACATGTACATAATAAATGCTTAATTGCACTTGTTAAATACTTGATGTTTTCAAAATTATTTTTACCATCGGGCTCTGACCCGTTTCCTTTCATATTCTCTTTCTATTATACCTTTTATATCAAGTGTCCAGCAGTAGGGACGCCAACCTTAGGGAATTATGACGAGCTATGGAGTTATGGATTATTTCTTAGACGCCTATCTTCATTTGATTCATAGTGATCTCGTATTTAGGGAATGTCGCCCAGAGGAATTCAGTTATCATCTTTCTATCTGAGTCATACAGTCTTTACTAGTGTCATTTTACTACTTTTATTATTGTTGGGTTTACTGTATTGGATTATTACGTGGGAATGTTTATTCCAATTGCATTTAAATTCTTTTGAGTTATCTGTTTAGTTATTATTATGGTAGAATAAAATGTGTAGTGTTATTCGTAAACTAAAAATGATTTTGTTGAATTAAAATTTGGAAAGTTTTTCACACCAGATTAATTGGGTATTGGGTGAGTTCTAAATGTTTTCGACAGTGATGTTGAGAATGAGCTAACTGTATATTTTATTTTAATTTGGTATGGGACTGGCCACCCGGTATTTAATTAGGCGGAGTGTTACAGCCTAGAGGAGGACAAGCTGCATTTAGGTACTAAAATTTTAGTATTTATGTAGTTCCTACCATAAGACACAAGACCCTTATTGGGAAAACACCTCACATGAAAATTTGACCCAAGAAAGGGTAACCTATTTGGACCTAAGCTGCTAGTAAGGTGAAAATTTTCAGCTCTATTAAGCAATGAATAACTCATGGAGTGATAAAAAGAAAGCAAACACCATAAATATTCTAGTTTTTTTTTCAAGTGGTTCACTAACTATCAGCAGTGGATACAAAAATGTAAGTATATAAGAAAATTGCCTTAGAGAATCTGAAATTGCAAGAGTGTGGTGGATAATTTCAAATTCCTATAGGCCCTGTCTAAATCAAATTAGAAGAAAATATTACAGGGTAACTTAGTAACAAATGGACTAAAGAAAATGTATGGATAGAAAGTTCTAAAGGTAAAAACCAATTAATTGAACCCTCACCTTAGAGGAATTAAGTGGAGAAAAAATCACGGGTGCTAGAAATCCAAGTGGTAGTCATTTCGAGGTTAAGATCCTGAACAAAATCAAAACTTATTAGTGTGAGTGATATGGACATGCATAAATGAGTGAATGAAAATGGAAAAGAAAACCCAAAATAGAAAAGTATATATATATATATATATACACTAGTAAAATTCCCGTGCTTGAAGGCACGGATAAAATTTTTCAAATTATTTAATGTATAAACAATTTAGGTCAAGCATTTGTACATTACACTCTTACATTGAATGAAATCGCCACTCAGACATATTATCAAGCATAAAGAAACCACCATTCACCCATATGAAGAGTAAGCAACCCTCATTTATGATCCTCATTTGTGGGAGCTAACTCCAATTCAAGTACAACAACTCTAATTCAGTAATAAGGAGTTAACTATAATATAATTAAAATCAAAACATCCAATAACTTATGAGTGTGGAGAGGAAGAAGGAAACAATACAACTATAAGCATGTGTATGAGTGGGGTGCATTGTGTGTAGAAGGTATGTGCAAAATCTATATTTACAGTAGCTAATATGAATGAAGAATAAAATGGGGTGGAGGACCTAGGCTTGACCATAGCAGCAGAGATCACATATGATTTATATATTTGGGCAAATATATTCAACGTACAAACAACATACACAACTTATAATTCACCTGCTTTGTGCTACTTAATTAATTGCAAATTACACTTTCCACTGCCCCACTACAAAGTGGTTTGTCCCCATATATCAGTAGCTACAGAGACAATTATACATTAATTGAATTGAGGGATTACCTTCTATAGTGCCAAAAACTCCACTGCATTTCGTGTTATGCCAAATAAGGTTTAACTTTATACTCGTGAGAGCACTGTGATCAGAGTTAACATCATCAACTGCAACTTCAAGAGGATGCCTCACCGACCTCCCAATAACTGAATTAACTTTAAATAAAGTTCCATCATTCACAATAGTCGGCCTCTAAGAAGAAACACTGCTATTTTCAGTCACATATATATATTAAACAACAGTATTGATATCATCCTACATTATATAGCCCATCATATCTAGTACAATCAACAAATGAAATATATATTTATATCCTCTTAAACAGAGAGAGAATTAAGTTTTAAATATATGAGTTCCAAACCTCTTAATACTCATATCATAAATATATATTATATCGAAAATAGTAATGCTTACCCTTCCGGTGGCGCGGTCTTAATTTTGTTTGTGTATATCCTAATGCCTTTTGTCTAAATTTTTCATTTTTCTTCTTTCATGAAAATACAAACTTCAAACTTGAGGGCTATGTATAACACATATAGCACATGTAGAAGATGTATAACACATATAGCGGACGAATCAGGGAATCCACATATAGTAGAGGTATAACACAAATATAAAATGTAGCAGATGTATAGTAGATGAATCAAAGAATCCTCATATAGAAGATTAATCAACGAATCCATATATAGAAGATGACTCGTTATTAGTGTATTATTAATAAAACAATGGGAAAAAATGCTTAGAAATCTTCCAAACTTCCAATCCATTTACTATCAGTCCATCGAATTAATTAATGCTCAACTATCTTGATCACTTGTACTTAAAATTAATTATAAGAAGAGAGATTCACATACTGTTAGATTTATGTCTTTTGTGCCGGAATGGAAAAGGATGATTAGCCAATTATCAAATAAGTGAATGCATGAGACTCATAAGTTTCTTGAAATGTCAGCCTTTTTAAAATTAATACAATGAAATGGTGGATATCATGTCGTGCATAACATTTAAATGATAGAAAACTAATAGTCCTCACCTTACTCTACACGTTTTCTCCTTCAGCTGGATAAAAAAACATTACCAGAAGAAACATCATAATAATGGACAGATGCTTTATACCACACTAAACTAGATTGTCTCTATATAAACTCCACCCGTCTCTACATGAAGTCTGCAGTAATTAAGACACAACATGAATGAAGAAAATAAGGCTTAATAATAACAAAGTATTCGTGAACACACATAAAGGCATCTGATTATACACACATTAAAGTACGACAAAACCATAATATGAATATGATAAGTACACGTGTACATCCCTTGTTTCATGCTGACTAATCTCACCTCAACACATGTTCAACCCATGCCATCAACATACATGTATTTTATTTGGGAGTAATCGCTATAAAACAAACGTCCATACCCAATGCACATGCGTAAAATGACTCAAATATAATTCAAAAGATAAAAAGAAATAGAACCCCAAACATGTAATAATCATCATTATAACTGTAGCTGAAATTAGAATATTCATTATAAAGTCAAATTGGTGGTTAAAGGGGACTTCAATATTAAAAAAAATTATTCACCACGATTTCTAATTAGTTAAAACATCTATTCCAAATCATACATCTCCTATCATATACCGGGGGGGGGGGGGGGGGGGGGGAGCTGCTACCACTTTGTAACTTTTAATTTGAATATACATTGGATAAGTGTTCAATATAGAAAATAGATCACGCTTAATTGCAACAGCAAAAACTCAAAAATTTCAAAACAAAAACCTCAAAATATAAATCTAAAAGTAGAGAGAAAGTGTATGCCTGATATAAGTATAAAAACCGACATTAATAGGTCTTAATCTGAAAAAGAAAACATAAACAATAAAAACCAAAGAATAATTAGATCCCCAAATATAAACATAAACATCAACATAAATAGATCTTAAACAAAATGAACAAAATATGTACACAAAACCCTTAATTGCAAAGCCTTAAATTTATCAACAGACAATAGCCGAAATAATTAGATAACAGCCGAAATCATTATAATATGTGTACAAAAACTTCCCTTACCTTAGTAGTGGTGTCATTTGAGAGACGAATGGATGAAGGAGAGATGGGATTTTAGGGCTTACACGAACTTAGTGGGAAGAGTAGAGGTGGAGAGTGTGAGCGAGAATGAGAGAGTGTGAAACCACAGTTAGTATAATGATTTTTTTGAGGGTATTTTATATTTTAGTAAGTGTACTTGATTTTGACACAATTTTTAACTATACCAGATTTTTAATATTAGGGTGTGCCAAATTGTTGTTTTTAATGTAGTGATGTCCCCGTTGTGGAGCGACACCTAGTGGACAAAAATTAATGTTTTAGTCATAACACCAAAAAGTAGTATTTTATCTATTTATAAGACGTTTCTTGGTGAACAATTTTGAAAACTTGTGAGTGATATTGAGGGTCACTCGCCATTTGCTTTATTAAAATGTCTTGTGAGAAAGTCACGAACTGCTCGTCTATAAGTAAATGTGGACTGTGTAATGTGAGTGAGTGCGAGTGACCTCTTGGGTCCCTCGCTTCAATATTATTTATATCTTAAGATATTGAAGTGGTGGAGCCTTGGATTTCTCAAAAAGACTTGCCTCCTAGCCTCCAAATCAAAACTCTTAAGAGCTCCCAACCGACCATCTGCTCGAGCCTTGATTGATCGTCCGAGGCTTCTTGCTAAGTGAAGCCGTGTAAAATAATAAAACTGAGTGTTAGTGAGACAAGTAATCATTCGCTATTTTCTTTGTTGTTGGAGTGGTTGCTCGCAATTTAATTCACTAGGAAACCAAGGTGTTTCTTCTTTACTTTCTCTTATTATGAGAGCTTTGTGACTTGGGGTTACTTGCACAACCCTCTCGCTAGTATTGCTCACATAACTTCTGGAATGAAGAGGGGATGCTCATGCACTTTTCCCCCTTGTAGCTTAGGGGTTACTCGTCTACTTGCTCTTGTTCTGAGGTCTTTGTCACTTAAGGTTTGTCACGCAGTCCCTTATTGGTATTGCTCGCTCAACTATTATAGATGACTTGGGTTTACTCATGCAACCCCCTTTCTAATACTTCTCGCGTAACTTTTGGAGAGTTAAGGGTTGCTCGACCACTTATTATTTTTCTTCTGTTCTTTTTATGGCTTAGGGAGTTGCTCGCGCATCCATTTTGATTGGGTACTTCTCACGAAAACCTTCAATAGTTGTGGGATTACTTGTGTACCCCCTCTACATTAGCCCCCTCTTGCAGAAGTCTCTCGTTTAATTGGAAAGGGAGAATTGTTCATGGAACCTTGTCTTGGGATTTTAAAACAATCTTTTGTCATAATTACCTTTATGTGTTGCATTTAATTCTTTTTTATGCTCAACTGATGGGACATGCCTTTTTATACCTCGAGGAGCCACATGTTATGTTGGGGCGGGCCACGCCTTGTGCTTTGTTATTTGGGGACCCCTTTACATTATCTCCCTTATGTAGAAGTGTATCTTAGTGTCGGGAGACTTATGAATAAAATATTAAATACTTTATCATTAGCATAATTAAAATTATATTACCTTTGTTCTCTTGCTCGAGGATTTCTCTACATTAGCCTCTTTATGTAATATACATTTGCACAAACAAATTTAATGTTCTAGGTGATCCTTTGACTTTGGGGTCCAAAATACCTTGTCTTTTTGTGTCTATACTTTTGTGACCTTTACTTTTAACCACTTGCTCTAAATATTTTTAACCTATCAATTTTAAGGTTGGAGATGTTTCGAGAGCTTTTATCTTGGGTACTCACTCGTCTTTAGAGACCCACACATATAACTTTTTGTACCTATTTGTTAATAATATTTGACACCCACTCACATTAGTTAACTTATTTATGAGTTAATATGAATTAAACAAATATCTGACTTGGGTGCTCGCATACTTTTAGAGCCCAAGGTTAACTTTTGGTATCTTTTCTCTTACATTTACTTTGAACCCATACATTTTGCTTTTCCCATATACCGTGGGATGATCTGCTCGCAAAAATTTGTAAAAAGCATTTTGCGAGTAAATCTTGATATTTTTATTACTTTCCCTAATGCTGCATGACTATCTTCTCGCTGGACTTTTTTATGTAAAACCTTTGGGAGTAAAATTATACTATTGTCTTTCCCTGATATTGTTAGATTTGTGTATTTGCAAGACATTGTGTTTTATAAAATACATATATTGCAAGTGAGTATGAATAATATGAAATATTTTCCCTTGTATTGTGGGAATAAGTTTCTACTCTCGTTACGCCTTGTTTTTTTTTAGTTATGCAATTATAAATGTGCAAGTATATCTTCGTGAAATATTGCGAGCATAGAAATACTTAATAAGTAAAGAAAATATCATTCTTTGTATTTTGAATTTCTGTGATGCTTTGCTTGACATATTTTGTAATGAGGATGTGGACTTGAAGGTGTATCCCCTCAAATATTGCGAGCAATAATAGTCTATTTGAACATAAAATATGTAATTGATGCTTTGGAATTTGAGCGTTTCCATGCCCGCTTTATTTTGTAACTCAGGAAAAAATTCAAAATATATCCACTCAAAATATTGCGATCAGTGTTAGATCCATTAATGAGGAGTTGTTTCCTTATACATTGGAAATTATGTGTTGCTTTTATCTCTATGTTTTGTTATGAGAACGTGAAATTGAAAGTAAATCCCTTCGAAATATCGCGAGCAATGATAAATGCTAAAACTTTGATTTCCTATACTTTGGAAATTTAATATTGCCTTGCTCGCTGTATTAGGTCCTTTTAATAAACTTGAAAGCATATCCCCTCAGAATTTTGTGAGCAAGGATGAACTAGTTAAATAGTTATTTCTATTTGAAAATTTTAAACTGCCTTGCTTGTTGAGTTTTGATGTTTGGACATTGACTTGAAAGTATATCCCCTCAAAATTTAATGAGAAAAAAATAAACTTGTAAAGGCTTATGTCTTGGGTACTCAAATATTTATAGAGTCTTAAGTATAATATGAACTGTATGCCTATTTTGTGTTTTAAATTTTAATACTCGCTTGCATTACTCAACCTTTATATTGGGTTGAAGCTAATACGAAAGTTTATTCGGTTGAATGGTTGCATGGATATGGTTGTCCCAACCTTAAAGTATATCCGGTGACCTGTCAACTAAGTGGGCCACAAAAGAAGTGACATTGGATAGGTAGCCGATCATAGTAGCTGCTTATCAGTGATGATTTGGTTTCCCAAGCCTTTACTTGACTGTCCATATCTTCTTCAAAGCGGTGAAATCAACTTCGTTTGGGTTAGGATATTTCTTCTTCCAAGCATTTGTAAAAGAGGGAAGTAGGTTCAAAAGCACATCAAATACAAATTCAAACAACAATAAACTCAAGAAAATGAGGAGAAGAAAGCCCTAATAGATCATCTGAACTATTATCATGGTAACCTTGGGGAATATAGGACCATTATAGAGGGGTTAGTTATTTGGGATTGTCAAAGATTACAAATTTTTGTCGAGATAGTCATGGTCCCAATATGTCCTAGTGAAATTAGAGTGACTCAAGACTATGGAAAGTTCATCATTTTCGGCCCTTCATTAGTAAACATTTCTTGTCGATAGGACCTATTGACAGAAATAATTAATTTCATAAAGCATTTTGGGTTAGTATAGAACCATTGGAAGCATTTTGGATTAACAACTTAAGATCCTAAATTAGGTCCAAGCCCAACTAGGTCTTTAAGAGTTAGTATAGAACCATTCGAAACTCATTTAACATAAAACACACATTGGGGAGGATTTGAGATCTTGAATAAGAAGGCTAAAAGGAAGATGAATATTTTTGAAGATTAGAGCCATAGTTCTACACCAATTTGAAGGCAAGTTGAATTTGAATTCTCGTATAATTGATTTTTTTTATAAATTATGGCTATTCATTTCTATCAAAATCCGAACTAAGTGAATAAAATATGATTTAGATAATTTAAATAAAATAATTTCATAATTAAATCGATTAAGAATTAATTAGGATTCATTTAGCATCATTTTAATGAATCTTACCAAAAATTGATATGTTTTGATTAGATCTTAAACAGTTTATCATTTCTTGACATAATCCATTCGAATCTTATGTATATTATGTAGAGAATTAAAATAAATTGCCGAGAATTGGACTGTTAGGGTTCTTGAGAGAGAAAATGAGTTTTAATTGAGTTCTTGAACTTTGATTAGAATTTTGATGATATAATTGTGTTTCAATAATATTTTTTATGTGGATACATTGTTTATATGTTATGTGAATCATATATGAAGGTTTTATGGTCTTTAATGGAGGTTTGAATTGAGTTGGATAAGACAACCCCCATTTGTGGTGGTGGTGTGTGTGGGGGGGGGTGGGGGGGGGGGGGGGGGATTTCAAAACACCTATCCCCGCAGTCGACTGGCCTGTCCCCCCGGTCGACCACCCATAAGTTATTTGGTAGTTTCTCTTATATATTTTTTATTTAGGAAGTTGGTGTTTAGGGGTCGGTTTTGGGGATGACTTTTGACGTAAATTGATATATATATATATATATATATATATATATATATATATATATATATATATGTATGACTTATTTATAGTAGGAATTGGATGAATGTAATTTAAAGTAACATATGGATTTCTTAATTACTTTTAAATGGAATTCAAGTGGTTAAATATAGTCGTGAATCGAATTTCAGGGTTAAAATGTCTATTAGTTCTTGTGTTGTTTTTGTGATGCATACCATCTTTGAGTACTCGTGGCGAATGTACTAGGGGGTGGGGATTCCATTAAAAAGGACACGTACGACTTGGACCGCTATGGTACATCGGTGAGTAGATTAGATACCTTAGTCAATTTTTTCCCCTGGGTTACACATCTAGGTACCCATGTCTGAGATGGATTACGAGGATATTTTCATTATATTGCCTTGGGTATGGTAGGCTATATGATTTATGGGTAGAAGTGACAATTTAACCCTTTCTTTAATGGGGAATTAGGTTTGGGATGACCTAAGACTATACTTAGTATGCACGAGTGATCCCTGAAGGTATTAGAGACAGGCCTTTGTTTCTTGTATTATTTATGTGATCCTTAGCATCTAAGATTAATTTAAATGTTTTATTAAACTTTTTGTCGACCCTAAATAATTCGAAAAAGTCTTTGTTGAGTTGAGTTGAGTATTACACTTGGCTTTGATTAGCGTAATGTTATACCAAATTTGAATTGTCATTTTCACATGTGTAGAGTAAAACTTAAACACGGGATTTGGGATCTTAGATGAGCATGATATTAGGATTTTCGCGTGGTGGTGGTGGGGGTAAATCTAAAAGATGTTAAAAAGGTAGAGTCAGATGCATAGTTATGACTTATTTCAACTTCCGTTATACTTTTATTCCTTTTAAACTTGCTGTTAACGTTATGGATTTAACGTTTGAGGACCGAGGTTGCTTGTTTTGTAGTCTTGATCGATAGTATTGCTGTCATTGATCTTCTGATTACAGATCTAGTTTAGGATGTAGGTGTCATTGGCTTTTGTGTCAGTTCTATTAGTTCATTTATTTTCCGTTATTGTAGAGAGATACATATTTGTATTCACACATTTTGTATAACCTATAGTTAGTTGTTTTGCTATATAGATTTGATTTATGTGGATGGTATCAGAGTTATGAAACGATTGCGTTATGGATATTCAGTTTTTCTTTTCTTGTGTGCTTAGAATTGTACTCATTTTTTACACTCTCTTTAATTTAGAACTGATCAATATATTTGTAAATATTACAGGGTATTACATTTAGTATCAGAGCTTTCCAAGTTATAGTGTCATAGTATCTTGAGTGCGCTTGTCGCTTTTACACGTTGCATTCTTTAACTACTTTATATCCTTATCATTTAGGGTTTTTACTCTTTACAACGACGACCACTTTGGGGTGTCGCACCGTTGTTTCCTGACGAACGACTGGGATAATTCAATGGTATCGGGAGGGTTCCCTGTTTGGATTTCGCTTGTGATAAATCCCACGCATGAGTGGACTTCAGTCATAGTTCGGGAATTCTAGGCTTGAGATAGCAATGTCTTAGCGTATTATTCAAGGTGAAATGCTTTCCCTCACCATCTTTGATAGCTTTAGGGTTAATATTTTGAAAATGTCATATGTACGGCCATGAGGTAGCCAATATGAGGAGGAGTTCGACTATTTGTTATGTTTCTCCACCTGGAGAGATTGATACAGAAGAGAAGATGGAGGTTCGCGCTATCGATTCAAAACGAGAAAGAATTTTTGGTATTGATAGAAAACCATGTGTGAAAGGTTTAACAGGTGTTACTAGGTAACCAAATTTTCACCACTTTCACTCAGGCGATTAAAGTTTCACTCCTACATCAGTAGGAGCATCATACTGGTATAGGGATAAAGCCCTAAGATTTGGAAGATCAGGGCCAAAGTGGGACCAATAAGAAGAGATGGTGTAGCATTGACCTGAGTAAGGGAACCTCACTAGCAAAAAGAACCACATAGGTGGAGCAGACCCCAAAAGGTTCCAAGAGTGGACGATGTGATATGTTTTGGCCTGTAAAATCAGGGAAATATTGGCCAGTGGAGACACGACCTATGAGAGTCGGGAAAATGAGGTAACTTTTAGTAGATCTGACCATAAAAGTAATTTTAGTAGTGCTTCTAGTGAGGTTGCCATTTCGATGGTTCCTTTAAAGGAAGATATGACGCTCGTGGCAAGTGGGGCCACCGAATTATTAGATGCCGTAGTGGTAACCAAATTTTGGAGTACTTTCTGGGGATGTTCATGGGTACATTTATGGAGTGCGCGCATGAGTCTTTCTTAGATACCAAGTATTTGTCATTTCTCTTTTAGTTGTGTGTTTACTACAATTTGGAGGTATATGTATTTTTATCTTTAGGATTTATGTATATGTGGATACCCCAGTGGGTAGGGGCAGTTTGTTGGATTGACTTAGTTTTCAACCGCTTTGTTACCTTTTGGGGAGATATTATTGTATTAGTACTAATCTGGCGTGTATAGCTACGTGTACACTTATATCGACTATCGGGTCTAGGATTTTATATGTTATTTTTGGGTTGTGATTTGCTTGGAGTAGTTGTGCTTAGGATCAAGACAAGGTCTGATACACTTGTGTATGTATGGATGTGCTTACATCTAAGGGGATTAGAGTTGTATAGAGGTGTCATCGATGGTCCGAGATTCTTCTAGTCTTCAGTGGTATGGGTGCTGAGATATCACCTCAATAAGAAATTAATTCTTTTCGTAGAGTGGGCACTAGCATTGAATCCATCGTGAGGGAATTTCTTGGGCTTGAATTTGTCAAAGATAATAGAGGTGCTGTGTGAGTAGACACCATAGTTTTTGTGAACCGGTTGAGTATTGAAAAATGGTGTTACCCTGAGGAAGCTCCAAAAGAGGGGTGGGTCACTAAGCGATGCGTGAACCACCAAGAGCATGATAAGGTCAAGATACAGGATGAGTGTTTGTTGTCACGTGTTAACGAACTGTCAAACAGTGGAAGAAAGTGTTTTGACCAATGATTAAAATGTGAGCGAGTTATCACTAGTGGTGAGACCGAGAGGAGGATATCCTAAAGGAAGCTTTCTAGCACAACATGGAGTGGGCATCATTAGTGAATTTTGACCGCACGAAGGGGTGGTTCACTATGATTTATGATGATATCTTGGTGAAGAGGGGATGGTGTAGTAGTGGTGTTCACTACACCCAAATATGTGATTAGGTGTGGTTTATGCCCTGGTGTTGAAGGTTACAAGGATAGGGTATGCAGATAGTACTGGGAATAGGTTATTTCTTCGTCTGATGATAGGAGAGGGTTATATTTTTCAGGGAATTTTTTTCAAGGGGGTCCTAACCTATAAGAACTAGAGTTGACCAAGGCATGTGTTTGATGATTCACTTTACATTATAGAGATAATTAAAATTATTGAGGTAAGAGAGTATAGCCATTTGATTGTGATAGAGTTCAGGGTTCCAAGGGGGACAAGGAACCATTTGGGGTTAGTAAGTTTTTAGGGTGTGAACATGTGGGAATTCCTTGGAGGTTAAGGTATCCATAGTAGGACGTGTTCATATTATCGGTGTTGATGTAAAAAACTAGATCACTCTAATTCTTCAATCACAGATAAATAAATAAGACAAAGATTTTTAAAGTGGTTCGGCTAGGAATAAAGCCTACGTCCACTGTTATGTTATTGCTGAGTGTTTGTGGAATTCTTGATTACAAGTTCTCTCAAGAAATTCCGGTCCCCTTGAATGAGGGTGATACAAGGTATTTATAGCCTTGAGGCTGTACATGAAAGGGTCGATACATTAAATGATATACATATGAAAGGGTAATACATTTAATGCCCTTAGACTTATGCGTCAAGGATAATCATTTAATGAACCAGTTGGACTGTTCGTTATCTGGCAATCAATGCTGTGGCCGAGATGCAGCTCGGACCGTCTGAGTAACTCGGGTATGTTGATCTTCCTGGTATTCAAGAGTTCCTCGGAGAGGTATGTTCCTCGGAGAGGTATGTTCCTCGGAGCCTATGAGTTCCTCGGAGAGGTATGTTCCTCGGAGCCTGTGAGTTCCTCGGAGAGGTATGTTCCTCGGAGACTATGAGTTCCTCGGAGAGGTCTGTTGTTGCCATGTAGATAGCCAGGTGTCTTCGTATGATTGGTCCACGTCAGCAGATTAAATTTGGTATCAACAGAAGCCCCCAATACTTCATGCTTGATAGTTTACTTGAAAGGATGGAGTATTTATTCTGCAGTGTTGCTCGGTGCTCGTGAAATTCTTGATCTACCTTCTTGATTTGTTCAACATAAAGTGCATTATCTTCTGGATGACATATGATGCCGCTTGTAGCTTATCATAATCTTCAAGTATGTTGATTGGTTTGCTAGCCGACATACTGCCTCCTGTGAGCTAGTGGTGGACTTCGAAACATTTTCTTGCAACTTCTTCTTCAATGTTGGTCGAGACAGTAGTAGCAAAGATCTCAGTACTGTAGATGTTGATTTTGATTTCTTCCTCTGCTCGGGGACGATCAAGAGGTTCTCGGGGACGTGCAAGTGCTTCTCGGGAATGGGCTAATGCTTCTCGGATAGATCATCTGTGATGAATATCAGAATGTTGAAAGGTCTTAACTTCATAAACTCCTCTTATATTTTAGATGATCCTCCTGCTGGTGAGGAACCTGTTTCAAAATCAGAGGGAGAGAAACCAATAGAGTAGGAATCTCAATGTAATAGTTAGTACACAATTTAATATCAATGTAATAAATTTGCGTAATTCATTTTGAATTCAGTGAAAGAATTTCATTTTTGTTCGCAAATTTGAATTTGCTATTGTTTTGTAAATATCAAACACTTTATTATTTGTGCTTGCATAACAATATTGTATGGTTCATCGACCAAAAAAGTTACAAGTATTAGTAATGTTGCTTGATCACTTAATAATAAAGTAATGAGTATAATTTATTCAAAGTGTTTCCAACCAACCAAGGTGGATAAATAATGTTTGTCGACCAACTACAGTTGATGGGTTTTTATCCCCGACCAACCATACTTGGTATAGTTTGGAATATTTTGTTCTTTAAAGAACTTTTTGTAATAATGTTACCTCCCGACAAACATAAGCTGTAATGCGAGAGTATATAAAGTCTTACCAACCGTAGTTGATCATGCTGGTCTACACCTCCTAATCAAAGGAGTAGTAGGATTCTTTCGAACTTTTTGGCTCCTTGGAGCATGTCCTCCTAACCAAAGGAGGTTGGCTACTTATAGCACTTTTGCTCCGTAGAGCGCTCCGGAGAGCTTATCCTCCTAACCAAAGGAGGTTGGCTACTTATAGCACTTTTGCTCCGTAGAGCGCTCCGGAGAGCTTATCCTCCTAACCAAAGGAGGTTGGCTACTTATAGCACTTTTGCTCCGTAGAGCGCTCCGGAGAGCTTATCCTCCTAACCAAAGGAGGTTGGCTACTTATAGCACTTTTGCTCCGTAGAGCGCTCCGGAGAGCTTGACTCCGTAGAGCATGGCTCCGTAGAGCATGACTCCGTAGAGCAGTCTTCTTGGTTGATCCTGTAACATCCACAGGTTGATCAGCGAGCAATGTTTGTTTCTCGGGAGTATTAGGAATCCTCCTAACCATTTTTGCATTGCATCCTGTAACATCCACAGGTTGATCAGCAAGCAACTTTTGTTCCTTGAGAGTATTAGGAATCCTCCCAACCATTTCTGCATTGCATCCTGTAACGTCCACAGGTTGATCAGCAAGCAACTTTTGTTCCTCGGGAGTATTAAGATCAGTAAACTCCGCTATAGCTTGTATTAATGGCATGTCGGCATGCATGGTATGGGCCTGGAAACACAGCCTCCTTCTTCTACTTGCTTTAATTAATGCCACTGCCAATTTTTCCCGCTTTGGGTATCTGATCTTTGCACCTCTTCTTTCGTTTTTGGGGATCGCAACCCTAACAGGGCTTTGATCTTGTCTGGATTTGCTTCAACGTCTCGCTGGTTGATGATGTACCCGAGGAACATTCCTTCTCGTACTCCAAATGTGCACTTCGTCGGGTTGAGTTTCATTTGATAATTATCCAGTTGATCAAAAGTTTGACTCAAGTCAACCAAATGATCAGCAGCTTTCTTGCATGTCATCAACATAGACTTCCATACTGCAACTGATTTTCTCGGCAAAAACCTTGTTCATCAGCCGTTGTTATGTCTTCAGGTTTCATTTTAATCTAGTTGTAGCCAGAGTAAATATCCATGAGCAGTTCGTGTCCCGAGGTAGCATCCACTGCCTTGTTGATATCGGTGAAATCAACACACATTCTTCATTTATTGTTTTTCTTCTGCCCGATGAGGAGATCTAGATATCTCTCTTGCTTGGTCTTCATTTTTTCTTGTATAGCTTGATTCTTCTCGGGGCTGGATACTCTTCTTCTCGTATGTCATGTCAATAAGTGGCTCAGCTTCTATCCACTTAGTAAAATAATCTACTGTGATGACGAGGTATTTGAATCTTCCTCGAGTCGTCGGCAATGGTCCAACCAAATCAATCCCCATATGGCAAATGGCCAAAGGGAGTTATGGGTGTCAACAATGCTTGTGGAATTCTTCGGATGGAGGAAAAGCGTTGGCACTTGTCACATTTCTTGGCATAGGCTTATATAGTTAACTCTCATCGTCGGCCAGTAGTATCTCTGCGTCATCACCTTTTGCAAAAGTGTCCGACCTGCTACATGGGCTCCACAGGACCCTTCATGGATCTCTTTAATCAATTCTTTCACCTCGGAGGAATGTACACATCTCTGCAAACCTGCCATAATTCCTCGTCTATATAAAATACCATTAGTTAACACATACCGAGCAGCTTTATATTTCAGTTTCTTGGCAGCGCGTTTATCCTCCGGTAATTGTTCCTCCTCAATATATGCTCCGACTTTCTAATACTTCAATTGGTATCGTTCTTCGCAGCTCGGTACAAGTAGCTGACGCTAATCGGGCCAGTGCATCTGCTCTAGCATTCTCCATCCTCGGTATTCTCACCAATTAAATAGCATCAAATTCTGTCAATAATTCCATCACCTTTGCTTGATACTTGATCATCAATTCTCCTTTGGCTGCATATATTCCCAACATTTGGTTCAATTAATTGAGAATCACTGAAAACAATTACTTGCCGTGCCTCCATGACTTTCGCCAAATGAAAACCTGCTATCATAGCATCATACTCAGCCTCATTATTGGAAGCTTTGAATTGGAATCTTAAGGCATACTCCATGTCAATATCATCTGGGGTGTTTGAAACAATCCCTGCTCCACAACCAGCTGTGCAAGATGATCCATCTACATATAATCTCCATGTAGGTACCTCGTCTTCAAATTTCTGGTCTGACAGAGTTCCTCGGGGGAATACTTGTCGCTTTCTTTCATCATGTCGTGATACTTCTGAATACACCTCTTGAATTTCAATATACCTCCTGAACTTCAATATTCCTCCTGAACTTCAATATATCTCCTGAACTTCAATATTCCTCCTGAACTTCAATATACCTCCTGAACTTCAATATTCCTCCTGAACTTCAATATATCTCCTGAACTTCAATATACCTCCTGAACTTCAATATTCCTCCTGAACTTCAATATATCTCCTGAACTTCAATATACCTCCTGATTAGTCGGGGTTGAATTTGATGCTCGACTGCATGATGATATAAGAATGTGCCACCAAATGAACAAATATATCTGTAATATAAGCCCCCAACTGTGGAATGTGAACTTTGAATGAGATTTGTCGACCAATACCAACCGGAGTTGGATTTTATCTACCAACCGGAGTTGGATTTTTTCTACCAACCGAAGTTGGATTTTGTCTACCAACCGGAGTTGGATTTTTTCTACCAACCGAAGTTGGATTTTATCTACCAACCGGAGTTGGATTTTATCTACCGATCAGAGTTGGTGGTAATTGATAATAAATGATGAAGACTTCCTCGGAGCTGACCAACAGATTGTTGGGAATAAGATAATATAAATGCGGAAGACCTCCTCGGTGCTAACCAACAGATTCGTTGGGAATAAGATAATATAAATGCTGAAGACCTCCTCGGTGCTAACCAACAGATTTGTTGGGAATAAGATAATACAAATGCTAGAGATCTCCTCGGCGCTGACCAACAGATTCGTTGGGAATAAGATAATATAAATGCTGAAGACCTCCTCGGTGCTAACCAACAGATTCGTTGGGAATAAGATAATATAAATGCTGGAAATCTCCTCAGCGCTGACCAACAGATTCGTTGGGAATAAGATATAATAAATGCTGGATACCTCCTCGGCGATGACCAACAGATTATTGGTAATAAATATAATAAATGCAGGATACCTCCTCGGCGATGACCAACAGATTGTTGGTAATAAATATAATAAATGTTGGAGACATCCTTGGAGCTGAATAAGATATAATAAATGTTGTCGAGCTCCATGCTGAAATGAGAATAGAATATGTATCCAAATAGATATAAAGAATAATTAAAAATAATAAAGTGCCTCGCCGATCAGTCGAGGTAGAATCATATAATGCCGAACAAGAATAAGATCTTTCAGAACATAATAATATGGCCGATAATGTTGTCAGGCCTGAATATAAATAAGAATTATCCGAACGAATGTTGTAATTCTCCTTAAAGCTGAATAAGTATCCTGTCGAGGCATAATTGCAGAATGCCGAATAAGAATAATATTTTCCAGAACATAAGAATATGGCCGAGAACTTTGCTGGGCCTGCATATAAATAAGAAGTACTCCGACCAACTTTCCGTTGGGGGTGAAATATAATAAATGTTACAGTTCTCCTCAGAGCTGAATATGATAATAAGTATCTCTCCGTGCGCCATGTTGAGATGAATATAGAATATGAATCCCAATGGATATATAGAATCATTTGTGCTGGAGCAGATATCTGGGCCCGAATATAAATAAGAATTACCCCGACCAACTATCCGTTGGGGGTGAAATATAATAACTGTTGTAGCTTTTCCTCGGAGCCGAATATATATAGAGAGAAGAAATTTTTCGAGTTCCATGCTGAGATAAATATAAAATATGAATCCGAATGGATATAGAATAATTTGTGCTTCAGCATTTGTCGGCATTGAATCTTGTGCCTGTAAAAATTAATAATTTGCTCTACCATATGTGTAGGCTGAATTGATTAGTCATGAGAATAATTTACTCATCCAATCAATATATGATATGTATCAGCATAAAAATTTCAAAATATGAAATAATATGTTTTATGCCAAATGTGTGTGAGATGGATAAATTATTATCAAATATGCATCATAAATAAGACGTAAAGTTTTTTTTTTTAATCTCCAACAACTAATCAGGTATTAGTTGCTGTTTAAAAATATTTTTGGGGTGATCATAAGTTAAAGAAAGACTTAAGCCCCCTACTTGTTCCCAAGCCGAACTCGTGTTTAAAGAAATATCAGGGGTGCTTAGCATTTTTTAATACCCCAAGATTTTACTGTTGCCGACAAACAACATGGATGTTGCCGACCAACATTTAAGGATATCTCAAATTATTTCTTGAGTCTTTAGATCAAAAATAACATTCAATGTAAAATTTAAGCCTTAAGAACGTTAATTAAATGAATAAATATATAACCCACTAGATCGTGTGATTTCGACGAAGAAATCTTGTGATGTGATGAACGAGGGGCCAACATATCAAATTTGTGCCCAGACTTTTTTACAAGAGGTGGGTAATGATTTTTCAGGTGAGAAAAATTTATTTTTTATATTGATCCCTTTATATTCCCAAATTTATATAAAAAATCAATAAATTTGACTTTATTGACATAAATGGAAGATGAACCAAATTAAATATATAATTCATAAAAATGAATGCAAAGAGTCTCAAACTTGTGAATGCAAAGAGACTCAAACTTGAAGAGAGAGAGAATATATATGGGTCATGATTTCCATGAGAAGACTTTTCATTGTCTTTAACCTTTTCCCATTCTTTTATTAAAAATATGATAGGAATTTGAATAGACCTCAAAGATCTTACCAAATTTATTTCAAAATCAACAATGAAAATGATCAAATTTTATCACCGTCGTAAATATTGGCATATGTAATCATTTAACATATTTATTTCATGATATAAAATTAAAACTTGAGAATCAAGCAAAGAATTATGATTTATGAAATCTACTATTTTTCAGATTTCTAAATAAGAATTAATCTAACAGTTATGATTTAAAAAATCATGATATGCAACATTTTGCAGATAACAAATGGATGATTAATTCATGTATATAAACATAAAAATCATGATTGAATCAAAAGATGTATGTATAATTGATTATACGTATAGAAAATAAAAACTTAGCTTTTGGTGGAGAACAACGCTTGTAACACGTTCCCACAGACGGCGCCAATCTGTTGATGTAAAAAACTAGATCACTCTAATTCTTCAATCACAGATAAATAAATAAGACAAAGATTTTTAAAGTGGTTCGGCTAGGAATAAAGCCTACGTCCACTGTTATGTTATTGCTGAGTGTTTGTGGAATTCTTGATTACAAGTTCTCTCAAGAAATTCCGGTCCCCTTGAATGAGGGTGATACAAGGTATTTATAGCCTTGAGGCTGTACATGAAAGGGTCGATACATTAAATGATATACATATGAAAGGGTAATACATTTAATGCCCTTAGACTTATGCGTCAAGGATAATCATTTAATGAACCAGTTGGACTGTTCGTTATCTGGCAATCAATGCTGTGGCCGAGATGCAGCTCGGACCGTCTGAGTAACTCGGGTATGTTGATCTTCCTGGTATTCAAGAGTTCCTCGGAGAGGTATGTTCCTCGGAGAGGTATGTTCCTCGGAGCCTATGAGTTCCTCGGAGAGGTATGTTCCTCGGAGCCTGTGAGTTCCTCGGAGAGGTATGTTCCTCGGAGACTATGAGTTCCTCGGAGAGGTCTGTTGTTGCCATGTAGATAGCCAGGTGTCTTCGTATGATTGGTCCACGTGATTAATAAATAAGACAAAGATTTTTAAAGTGGTTCGGCTAGGAATAAAGCCTACGTCCACTGTTATGTTATTGCTGAGTGTTTGTGGAATTCTTGATTACAAGTTCTCTCAAGAAATTCCGGTCCCCTTGAATGAGGGTGATACAAGGTATTTATAGCCTTGAGGCTGTACATGAAAGGGTCGATACATTAAATGATATACATATGAAAGGGTAATACATTTAATGCCCTTAGACTTATGCGTCAAGGATAATCATTTAATGAACCAGTTGGACTGTTCGTTATCTGGCAATCAATGCTGTGGCCGAGATGCAGCTCGGACCGTCTGAGTAACTCGGGTATGTTGATCTTCCTGGTATTCAAGAGTTCCTCGGAGAGGTATGTTCCTCGGAGAGGTATGTTCCTCGGAGCCTATGAGTTCCTCGGAGAGGTATGTTCCTCGGAGCCTGTGAGTTCCTCGGAGAGGTATGTTCCTCGGAGACTATGAGTTCCTCGGAGAGGTCTGTTGTTGCCATGTAGATAGCCAGGTGTCTTCGTATGATTGGTCCACGTCAGCAGATTAAATTTGGTATCAACAATCGGAGTGGACAAAAGGAATATTTGGAACAAGAAAAACCATAGTCAGAGATTCAGGTGAAAGTTCATGTGTTATTAATGACTTTTTTAATGAGGGAATAGGGGAAGTAGCAGGTTTCCAATAGGGAGTAGGAAACCATTGGAGAGTTCCTCTTAGAAGACTTAGTTATGGAGAGGTCGGTGTCATTTTACCTCACCTTATCACCATTAGGGTGTACGATGCTTTTCCACAAGGGTGCGAAGGAAGAAATCCTTGATTGTCAAGTTGGTATTTCAATGAGTATATTAGTTTGGTTAGGAGTATAGCCGAACGCGATGTAATGATTAGAGAGACCAGATGATATGGTAGGTCAGGGATGAAATTGATTTTTTTTACAATAATGGGCATCACATAGATAAGATTTTTTGGATTTTGGGTCGTGAGGTGGAGTACGCCGGGGGAGATATATTTGGTCGATGCTTTCATAGTCATGGTGATGGTTATTCCGACCATTATTTCACAGGTAGCTCAGGCCCAGTTGGTTAATTCTTTTTGTCAAATAAAGGTAAAAGATCTAAAAGTCGGCAAAATTCCTTCCTTTACAATCAGATCAAATTGAGGTTTCAGTTCCAGGGATGTTTAGTAGTGCCTGAGGATCCAAAAGTGAGAAAAACGATGTTATTTGAGGCTCATGGGTCACGGTACAAGGTGAATCCCAGAGGGAACCAGATGTACGAGAATATGAGGTGATCATATTAGTGGGCCAAAAATGAAGAGGGATATTGCTGATTATGTGTCGGCATATGCTACTTGTAAGTTTGTAAAGGAGGAGAACCAACAATCGATAAGAGAGTTACAATCTTTGGAGGTACCTTAATGGAAGTGGAAGATCATCTTAATGGATTTTATTATCGGGGTACTGCGGTTGCAACACGATCACGATTCTATTTGGATTACTGTGGATATATTAGCGAAGGTGGACCATATCATACCCGTTAGGACTGATTACTCCACAACGAAGTATGTGACGTTATTCATAGCTGAGATAGTGAGACTACATGGGGTGCCACTAGACATCATGTCGGATAGGGGTAGCACTTTTGTCTCCTATTTTTGGAAGGCATTCCACTTTACAATGGGATGTCAGTTGAGTTTGAGCACAAATTTTCACCCACATTCGAATGTCCAGACGAAAAGGATGAATCAGGTGAAGGTGGATATGCTCATGATTCGCGTGTTAAATCTCAAGGGAAATTTTAGTATACATTTATCGCTTGCTGAGTTCGCCTACAATAATTGCCATTAGAAGACGATCGTGATAGCACTGTACGGACAACCATGTTGTTTGCCTAGTTATTGGGCAACATCAGAGGAATATCAGATGTTTGCACCAGACATTATTAATGACACTTCTCATAAAATGGCATTTATTTGGGAGAGAATGAAGACAGCCTAGAACTACTAAAAGAGTTATGGTGATAAGAGGAGGAGTAAATTAAAGTTCCTAGTAGGGGATCAAGTGTTGTTCAGAGTATTTCCAATGAAATGGGTGGTTAGATTTGGAATGAATGGGAAGTTGGCTCCCCGATATATAGGTCCCTTCATAATTATTAAGAGAACGGTCCCTGTGGCATACTGTCTAGCATTGCCCGACCACCTTCAGAGGGTACGTGACGCTTTTCACATATCCATACTGAGGAAATTATTAAGGCATGAGGATGAGTATCAGCACATAAATCTAAATGGGCTGGAAATATAATGAGATGCTAGTTATTAAGAGATATCCCAGCGTATCCTTAACCGTAGAGAGCATATCCTACAATCAAAAGTCATTCTTCTAGTGAAACTTTAATGGGGACATCATAGAAAGGAAGAGTCCACATGGGAATGCTAGGAGGATATACGGGGCGAGGTTTCCAGAGTCATTCTATCCAGGTATATTCCAAATTTCGAGGACAAAATTCCTTGAATAAGGGGGAGGAATGTAATATCCTATATTTTCCCTATATATAAATAGAACATTACGTGTGCTTGAGTGATATGTAATTCCACAACTTACTTATACGTATAAAAATAATTTTTGAAATAAAGAGACGATAAAATATTAATAAATATTTTAATCATAATTCAAGTAAAATATAGATAATCTTGTTGATAATTAGGATATGTGTCATTTTCTATTATTGATTATACGGGTTAAGAGTATTTGAAATGAGCATTTTGGGTTAGCTACTTAAGACCCTAAATTAGATCCAAGCCCAGTTAGGTCTTTAAGAGTTAGTATTGAACCATTAGGAAGCTCATTCAACACAAAACACAAATTGGGGATTTTAAGCTATTGGAGAGAAAAAAAGGCTAAAAAGGAAGAGGGAGGATTTTAAAGATTTGAGCCCTCGTTCTATACCAATTTGGAGGCAAGTTTAATTTGAATTCTTGTATAATTGAATTTGTTGTAAACTATGCCTATTCATTTGAATAAAAATCCTAACTAAGTGATTAGAATCTGAGTTAGATAATTAAATCAAGTAATTTCGTAGTTAACACAATCAGGAATTAATTAGGATCAATTTAGCATTATTTTGATTGAATTTTCCTAAAAATTGATGTGTGTTGATTATTTTTATTTGTTCGTTATTATTTAACTTGCATGCATTTCTACGTATTTGATTTATGAGATTTAAACATTTATTGGTGTTCTTTTCCTTAATAGTTTTATATCCCATATTTATATGGGTAAGGGTTATTATTATTATTTTATCATACGTAGATGTGTGTATTTTTTTAGCGTACTTGTGATTTTACTGTAGCAAATTTATTTGGTGAATTAATTTATAATAGGGGTGGGCATGGTCCGATTCGGTCCAGTTTTTGATCATTTTAAGTATCAGACCGAATTATTCGGGCCCATATTTGAGAAGATTGAACTCAGACCAATTTAATCGGTTTAACCCATTTATTCGATCTAGGCTATTTTCGGTCCGATTCGGTTAATAATCGGTCCGCATTTACATTTATTTATTTATTTTCAATAAAAACTTGTAATTTGTTTGTTCTTTTTCAGGATGTTTTAAACCTTATAAAATGTTGTTTTGAAGGCTTCAAATGTTCTGTCTTGCTTTGGCAATTTTAAAATGCTTCCTGTTTAGCACCTCCAAATGTGATGTATTGCACCTATGGGGCTGTTTTCAATTTTTATAAGACATGAATTTTTTTATAATCTAGTAAGGTACTTACCCGTGGGACTGTTTTTATAAGACATAAAAATTTTCAAGTTTTTAATTCGATTCGGGCTATTTTTCACAACAAATATAGCAACATACTTCAAAATTAAAACATTCCAAACACTATAAGAAAATATTACATGTCCATCATAACCAAATTTAAATTTAACATTACAAGTCCCATAATCTATAATAAAAATAAAATAGCTTCAAAAGTAAGTTATTTTCCGTTTGTGTTGCACGAGATGAGTTCTTGGTGGCGCCGATGAACCATGTAAAGTAGCATTAACCGAATCTTCACTCACTCCATCCATCTACACATGAAGGGAAAAAAATAACAAAATATAAAATCAATAAACAGAAAAATATCAGTTATTTCAAACCATAAATAAATATATTTGAAACGAAACAGAAAAATATACAAAGTTATAAAATAATAACAAATCATTTTAGTGTATTTTTTTGGTGAACAACATCAGTTCAAAACCAACAAGCGCTCCATCTTTTGGAACATGAGTTAGGGACCCTAGTGTATTTGAAATGACAACAAATTAGTTCAATTTACAACAAATCACAACAAAACAGTTCAGTGTACAACAAATCACAACACCAGTTTAGTTGGAGACACATGAGTTAGGGACCCTAGTGTTTAGTTTATTTATACAATAAAAAATCAAGAAAAAAATAACAAATAGTTAAGGTAAAGTAATATACCATTGGATCTTTAGTCGTCGTCGCCGGCACAGCTGCGGATCTGATGCCATTTCCATTTGTGTTAGGCTGTGTTGAGGTACAGCTTTCAAACCAGACCTGTGTTGAGGAAGTGAAGTGTTGATGGAGGAAGTGATATCCGAATCTGTGTTGCGCCGGATCTGTGTGTTCAGCGGGACAACCTACAGGTGTGTCTCCGAATTGAGCCGGAGTCGGTGTTCTTTTTCTTCGTGTAGTTAGAGAAAGGGAAATAAATGTGAGGTGAGATAGAAATGTGAGGTATGCGACCGTGTAGTGTTTTAAAAGTTTTTAGGGTTTAGTTATATAAGTCTAAACAAACATATTTGATATATTTGATATATATATAATTAAACGGTCCGGTCCGGCCCGGTCCTAAGACAGAATTTGTAATAAATATTTTAGGTCGAACCAAATTTTTTGGGATATTCTTAATTTAGGATCGAATTATAAAAAGGCCTATAAATGTGGGTTCGATCTAATCGGGTTGGTTTTTTTTGTCTACCCCTAATTTATAAGAGTATTTAATTAATTATCCCTTTTGGCTTTACTATTGTTGCTACCCAAGTTCGGATGTGAAACGAGGTGGGTTAGTATCAGGTTGGTAGCGAACTGTAAAATTTATGTCAAATATTGTTGATGGTTTCTCTAGTTAGAAGAAGAAACATAAATAAAAATAACATGCACAACATTTGATTTGGTACGTGGAATTCAGAAACACTAGCTGGCAAGTGTAATGAACTTATGGATACCTTGAAACAGAAAAAATCAACATAGCATGCCTACAAGAGACTAAATGGAGGGGAGAAATGGCTAGAGAGATAGTAAAAGGTTATAAATTATTTTATTTTAGTAGGGAAAGATAATCGAAGAAACCGCGTAGGTATTTGTTGTTGATCACTATATGAAAAATAAAGTGGTGGATGCTAAAAGATGGGGTGATAGATTAATGAATGTTAAGATTCTTTCAGATAAAAGAAATATTCTTTCAGATAAAACATATTTTTAGGAGGTGAATTAAGTGGACATGTAGGAGTAGAATGAGACGGTTATTCAAGGATGTACAAAGGGTATGGTTTTGGTGGGAAAAATAAAGGAGGAGAGGTTATCTTTGAATTTGCTAAGGCCTAAGATCTAGTAATAAAAAACACATTTTAAAAAAAAAGGGAAGAACATTTAATAACATTTAAAAGTGGCGAGAACAAAACTCAAATAGATTATTACTTACTTAGAAGAAGAGACTTGAACACATGCAAAGACTGTAAGGTTATACCAGGTGAAAGGATAATAAGTCAGCATCGCTTATTAGTAATAGATTTAGCCATTAAAATATTTAAGTACCAAAAGATAAAATAAGTTATCAAAATATAAAATGGAAGGATTTAAAAGGATATAAAGAAGTAAAATTTTGACAAAATTTCTTGTTACACATGAAGTGAAATTGGAATGACAATATTAACAACATTTGGTCAATAATAAGAATGATATTGATAAAATAGGTAAGAAAATTTTAGGTGAGTGTTGATGTAAAAAACTAGATTGCTCTAATTATTCAATCACAGATAAATAAATAAGACAAAGATTTTTAAAGTGGTTCGGCTAGGAATAAAGCCTACGTCTACTGTTATGTTATTGCTGAATGTTTGCAGAATTCTTGATTACAAGTTCTCTCAAGAAATTCTGGTCCCCTTTGAATGAGGATGATACAAGGTATTTATAGCCTTTAGGCTGTACATGAAAGGTTCGATACATTAAATGACATACATATGAAAGGGTAATACATTTAATGTAGCGTGGGCGTCAAGAATATAATTATTCAATGAATAATCGAACAGTTGTCCGTCTGGTAATTAATGATACAGCCGAGATGCAGCTCGGACCGCCTTAGTTGCTCGTTGATCAAGAGTTCCTCGGAGCGCTAGAGTACCTCGGGGTGTTAGATTTCCTCGGGATATCCTCGTACCTCGGAGAGAACATGAATAGGTCGAAGGAAATGAACTTCCTTGCTGCTATTGTGCCACGTAGATTGACACGTGTCTTCGTATTATTCGTCCACATCAGCATATTAATTTTGGTATCAACAGAAGCCCCCAATGTTTCATATTTCGAATTTTGAGGAGTATGGGACATTCTTTCTCGGTATATGGCGATATTAAATGACTTTCCTGGGTTTCAGGAACATTGTATTCAAATTTCCTTCTTATTTCGCAGCTTCCGCCTTTATTTTGAATTTTTTTATAAGCGCTTCGATCTCCATGCAGTTTTTGTCCTTTTAGCCGCCGGAAGTTCAGTAGTTTATTTTTGGTAATCATTTCTTTCGCCGCTTCCCAATGTAGAGTATTTAAACTTCTTAGGTAACCATACCGTCTTCTACGTTTTCCACTTTTCTGCATTCAAGCTTTCTATTTTCTCCTTCTCTCTTGTGCGTTCATCCTTGTTTTCGTTCGTTGTCAACATACGTCCTTTCTTCCTGTAAGATCTTCTTCCTTTCTTCTGTATCTCTTTTATTCAATATGGTTTATATTGTGGAGTCTATTGAGAAATTTCGTTCTGATTTTTCCATTCCTTCCTGGGTAACTCTAGAGGTTCTTTCTGAGCCTTTAGATTATTTTTGATTGGCTGAGGGACATTGGTTCCCCAGTCTTTTCATTGCTGAATGTGGTTTTTCCTTTCCACCGAACCCATTGTGTCTTGAGTTTTGTCAATATTTTGATCTTGTCCCAGCAAAAATAGCCCCCAATTCATGTAGAATAATTAATGGGGTGCACAAATTAAATCTAACTCATGGGACTCGTATTGGGATCCCTGAAATTATGTATTGCTATAAATGGGCTACTCTAGATAATATTTATTATTTAAAAACTAGGTTTCTGAATAGGGCTCTTGTAGTTAACCTCCCTGACTCAAATAGAGATTATTTTGAGCATGGGTTGATCATAAAAAATTGGCAATATGCCCCTTTAAATGGAGATGAAGTATACAACGGACCCAAATGCCCCCCATATGGCAATGGGATAGGTTTATTTTTCATTTTATTTTACTTATGAAATTATGCTTTCATCATGTTTGATAAAATGTATGATTGATATTTTGTTATGTATTTATTTGCAGTTGATAGCAAAAGAAAAACTCCAAAGGAATCAGAAGTTAATATCAAGCATCTGAAACTTATCTGGGGTTTGCATAAGAACATTGCAGGCGAGCACATTAGGTCTGCATCATATTTGCTACAGTATAAGAGTTGTACAACCTCTTATATTGCTCGTCCTGTTGAGCCAGCTTCCACTCCAGAGGACTCTTCTTCAGATTCTCATCTTCCTTTAAGTCAAAGGATGGGTAAGAAAAGAGCTCCTCCTGCTCTCTTTGATGATGTTACTTCTGTTGCTGGGGCCAAGAAAAGCAAAGCTGATGTCCCAGAGGGGACTAAAAAAATGGATGCTGGGTCTTCCAAAGCTACCGAGAAGCCCCCAGTGGCTCCGAGCAAGAAAGTTGCTCCTGTAGAAATAATTACGATCTCTCTGACCAAGACTTCTTTGGTTGAAAGTGCTGAACTCCCGTTGAGGAGATTGAGGAAATCTTCCTCCGTTAATCTGGATAAAACTGCCTCCTCTCTACCTGCTGGTGGTACTGATGTTCCAAACATCATTCTTCCAAGTTCTGCAATGAGCTCGGTCATACCCGAGGTCCATGGAATTGATGAAAAAATTCCTAGGGATATGCTGACATACCTAGCTGCTCGTCACCTTGCTTCAGTAAATTTCTCATACTTTTGGTTTTTCTTTCTTTCTCTGAATGCTTGCATTTTGTATTAACTTTACTATTTTTCTCATCTTTCAGCTGGTGAACTGTTTCAATAATATTGTGAAGAAGGATGAAGCTATTAAAGCTTCAAGCTCCTCGTCAGGTGTAGAGGATGCTTTGTTGGGTTTGACCCAATCCTTGAAGGAGTCTCGCCAACAGTATGTTGAGGAAAAAGCTGTTTGGGAGAAAAAATTGGCTGTGGCTGAAGCTGATAAGGTGAAGATGGCTGAAACCTCCAAGAATTTGGAGGATAAAATAAAAGGTTTAGAGGTTGAACATCAGGAATATGATAGCAAGCTGAAAAAGGCAGAGGAAGAGTTATCTACCCTGCGAGATATCAAGGTCAAAAAAGAGGAATTGGATGTAAAACTTTCCTCGGAGAAATCAAGAAGAAAAGTTGCAGTCAAAAAATCTTTTAGTGCTGGCTGGGAGAAAGGATGGGATAAGGGGATTGCTGCTATGACATCCCAAGTCCAATATGGGAAGTTGAAATACTTCCACGATGGCTGGGTAGCTTCTCTGCAAGAGTTGAAGGTCAAAGACGATTCTGAGCTATTCCAACGACACCTCCCTGGTCCTCCTCCAGCAATTGTGGAAGAAGAAGAAGATGAGCCTGTCTCAGATGAATCTTCTATGGCTATGGGTGACCCAGTCTATGCTTCTCAACCCTCTGTCATCGAGGACATTTCTTCTATGCCTCCTCCTGCCGAGAAGATTCCTGCTGATCAAACCGTTGTTACCACCGAGCAACCGAGCTCCTCGTCCCAGCCTCCCGAGAAAGTCTTGGGAGACAAGGAAAAGGTGTGAAGTTGTTCAGCATTATTTCTATATTTCATTACTTGTAATCGAACAATGTAATCCTTTTGTGATCTAATAAAATACATCTTTGCTCATCTCTGTTGTTGATGATTTGTTTTTTGTTGTTTGTTGTCTTTTTCTCGTCTTTAGTTTGTTGCTAGAATGGAACTGATATCTTCACATGATACCGAGCTGATGCAGCAATGTCACCAATATTATAAGGCTGGTCATACAGACCTTAGTACATCAGAAATTTCTGACATCTTTGGCCATGATGCCTCAGAACAGGCAATTGAGGCTTATCGGTACTTGAAAGATTTACTCGACCGAGCTGTGGCCAACAATGTAGTCTACTACGACTTGATTGAGGAACTTCATGGTTCCATAGAGGATCTTCAAAATCAACACAATGCATCAATGGCTTCGTTGCACAAGGATTATGAAAATAGATATCAACAACTTTCTTCTGAAACAGGCCATAAAAAGATCATTGCTGGATATGATATTAGGGAAAGGACCCTAAAAGGTGATGTTGAAGCTTGCAGGCAGATTGCCGAGATCCTGGAACAAGAAAATAATAATTTACAGAAAAAGTTGGCTCAATATGAATCTGCAGCGTCATCTTCCACTGCTCTAGTGCCCGTTACTGATGAAGGTTTATCGTTCTTAGAGGTTGAAAATGCCAAACTAAGGCAAGAACTGGATAACTTGAGAAAGTCTGTTATTCCTGTGACTGCTCGGGGACGAGGAAGAGGTTCTCGAGGATGAGGAAGAATTGTCGAGGAGCAAAGTTCTCCAGTTGCTTCTCGGAGCCGATCAAGAGTTCTTAGTCGCAATGTTGAAGAGGCTCGCACTCAGTCTACTTTGGAAACTCAAGCATTTCAATTGAATGCTAAGGATCGTGCTCTGTCTGAACTGTCCAAGAAAAATCTATCCTTGGAGGATCAACTTACTGCAATTAAGTCTGCTTTACATTCCAAGGATCTTTTTGTCAAAAATCTTCTCGAACAATTGGATAGATTAACCTTTCAATTTCACAAGTAGCCCAGGGAATTCTGGATGGCAGGATATAATGAAGCTCTTGTTCATTTGGATGCTCGTATTGAACATGCCAACAATGAAGGTTATAAACAGGGGTGGTTGAATGCACTAGGTATGTTAAAATTGGAGCAAGGGCATTATTTATGGGATTATCATGCTCCAGGGTTATTAGACTTGCCTGTGCCACCTTTCAAATTGGATATGGCCTGGATCCCAGCTCGTTCCATTCCTCGTAGCCTAATTTCAAAATACTTCGGTGATTATAGCCTTCATTCCCAAATCGAAGTATCTCGTCCAGAGCATCTAATGGATACACCTTCAATAATGAACGTCAGAATGCTGAAGGACTTGAACTTTATTAATTCTCCCCTTTGCCTGGAAGATCCTCCTGCTGGCGAAGATCCTGTCTCAAAAGCAAAGGGCAAGAAACCAATATAATAGGAATCTTAATGTAATAGTCAGCACATACATGTAATATGTAAGTTATTTTGAATTTTTAATGAAAGACTTCATTTTTGTTTATAGATCTGTATTGGTATTGTCTTGTGTTTATCAAACACTTTACATTTATGCATATGTATCTGTTAAAAAGATAACAATATTGTGCTGTTCATGGACCAACTTAGTAAAAAGAATTACCAGTATCAGTAATGTTGCTCAATCACTTAATAAGAAAGTAATGAGTATAAAAATGTTTAAAATTTTTCCAACAAACCAAATACTAGTGTTGTACACTACGCTGCTTGATAACAAGAAGAAGACTATAGTTCAGAACCGCGATCATAAAAGGTCAAGAACAAATTAAATACTCCTTTGGTTAGGAGGCGACACTAGTGTGACCAACTACGGTTGGTAAGATATCTAGTGGACAGCTCGAAAGAGCCAAAAAACTACTCCTTTGGTTAGGAGGCGACACTAGTGTGACCAACTACGGTTGGTAAGATATTTAGTGGACAGCTCGAAAGAGCCAAAAAACTACTCCTTTGGTTAGGAGGCGACACTAGTGTGACCAACTACGGTTGGTAAGATATCTAGTGGACAGCTCGAAAGAGCCAAAAAACTACTCCTTTGGTTAGGAGGCGACACTAGTGTGACCAACTACGGTTGGTAAGATATCTAGTGGACAGCTCAAAAGAGCCAAAAAGTTCGAAAGAACCACTACTACTACCACTACTACTCCTTTGGTTAGGAGGTGTACACCAGTATGATCAATTACGGTGTTGGTAAGATACAAATATACTCTCAAATTACAACTTATGTTGGTCGGGAGGTAAGATTATTACAAAAAGTTCTTTGAAGAACAAAATATTCCAAAACATACCAAGTATAGCTGGTCGTGGATAAAAACCCATCAACTGTAGTTGGTCGACAAACATAACATGTTTGTCGACCAACTACAGTTGATGGGTTTTTATCCCCGACCAGCTATACTTGGTATGTTTTGGAATATTTTGTTCTTCAAAGAACTCTTTGTAATAATCTTACCTCCCGACCAACATAAGTTGTAATTTGAGAGTATATTTGTATCTTACCAACACCGTAATTGATCATACTGGTGTACACCTCCTAACCAAAGGAGTAGTAGTGGTAGTAGTAGTGGTTCTTTCGAACTTTTTGGCTCTTTCGAGCTGTCCACTAGATATCTTACCAACCGTAGTTGGTCACACTAGTGTCGCCTCCTAACCAAAGGAGTAGTTTTTTGGCTCTTTCGAGCTGTCCACTAGATATCTTACCAACCGTAGTTGGTCACACAAGTGTCTCCTCCTAACCAAAGGAGTAGTTTTTTGGCTCTTTCGAGCTGTCCACTAGATATCTTACCAACCGTAGTTGGTCACACTAGTGTCGCCTCCTAACCAAAGGAGTAGTTTTTTGGCTCTTTCGAGCTGTCCACTAGATATCTTACCAACCGTAGTTGGTCACACTAGTGTCGCCTCCTAACCAAAGGAGTATTTAAGTTGTTCTCTCCCTTTTATGATCGTGGGTCTGAACTATAGTCTTCTTCTTGTTATCAAGCAGCGTAGTGTACAACACTAGTATTCCCCGAAAAACTTTCAACAGAAAGAAAATGGTGAAACATCCTCGTTTTATTCATAATGAAGGAAATGCTTTAAATTTTACATTACTGATAATACTTGCGTAGGTGTTCAGCATTCGATGCATTCTTAAATTCTTCTCCCTCTAGAGTTGCTATTCTGTAAGTTCCTGGACGAACAACCTCTGTAACACGGTAAGGTCCATGCCAGTTTGCTTCGAGTTTATTGTGCTTCTGAATGACCCTCTTCAGCACATAATCTCCTTCCTTTAGATCGCATTTCTTCACCCTTTTGTTGTAGAACAGAACTGTTCGTTGTTGATAAGCAGCATTTCTGATGGATGCCTCTTCTCTAACCTCCTCGAGCATATCCAAATCCAGTCTTCTCATTAAATCTCTGATTGGGGAATTAAAATTCAGCACTCTATGTGTTGGGAGACCCAACTCGGCATGTATTACAGCCTCACTTCCAAATGCTAACATGTATGGTGATTCTCCAGTTGCTGCTCGGGGAGTTGTTCGGTAAGCCCACAAAACTGATTGTAGCTCATTAATCAAATTTACTTTAGCATCACTTAGCCTTTTCTTCAACCCATTTAATAATGTTCTGTTCGTCACCTCAGTCTGTCCATTTCTTTGAGGATGGCCTGGTGCTGAATGAAATTTCAGAATGTTCGACTGATGACAATAGGCAGCGAACTCCTCGTTATCAAATTGTGTTCCATGGTCTGTGATGAAAGTATGAGTGAGACCATATCGACAGATGATGTTCTTCCAAATGAATTAATAAACCTTCTCATACGTCATATCAATCAGTGGTTCAGCTTCCACCCACTTAGTAAAATAATCCACTGCCACGACGAGGTACTTGAACCTTCCTCGGGTCGTCGACAATGGTCCAACCAAATCAATCCCCCACATAGCAAATGGCCAAGGTGAAGTTATGGGTGTCAACAATGCTTGTGGAGTTCTTCGGATGGAGGAAACGCGTTGGCACTTGTCACATTTCTTGGCATAGGCTATACAATCAGCCCTCATCGTCGGCCAGTAGTATCCCTGTGTCATCACCCTTTGCAAAAGTGTCCGACCTGCTACATGAGCTCCACAGGATCCTTCATGGATTTCTTCTACCAATTCCTTGACTTCTGATGGATGTACACATCTCTGCAAACCTGCCATAATTCCTCGTCTATACAAAACACCATTAGTTAACACATACCGAGCAACTTTATACTTCAATTTCTTGGCGGCTAGTTTATCCTCCGGTAATTCTTCTTCTTCAATATATGCCCTGATAGGATCCATCCAAGATGGTCCTAAATCAAGGGTTATTATATTCACCATCAGGTCTTCTTCTATGCTCCGACTTTCTAATACTTTAATAGGTATTGTTCTTCGTAGCTCGGTGCGCGTAGCTGACGCTAATCGGGTCAATGCGTCTGCTCTAGCATTCTCCATCCTCGGTATTCTCACCAATTAAATGGCATCAAATTCTACCAACACTTCCATCACCTTTGCATGATACTTCACCATTAATTATCCCTTAACTGCATATACTCCCATCATCTGATTCACAATTAATTGAGAATCACTGAACACCATTATTTGCCGTGCTTCCATAAATTTCGCTAAATTTAAGCCTGCTATCAAGGCCTCATACTCAGCCTCATTATTGGAGGCTTTGAATTAGAATCGCAATGCATACTCCATGTCAATATCATCGGGGGTGTTTAAAACAATCCCTGCTCCACAACCAGCGGTGCAAGACGACCCATCCACGTATAATCTCCATGTAGGTAACTCGTCTTCAAATTTCTTATCTGTCAGAGCTCCTCGGTAAAATATCTTCTATTTTCTTTCATCATCCCCTGGTATCTTTCTCTCCTCGTCGATCATTTATTCGCGCCCTTTTACCAACCGTAGTTGGTTTGGGTTTGAATATGATGATTTTTCTACATCCACGAGTCCTTTTACCAACCTTAGTTGGTCTGGACCTGTGTCTGTTGATCCTGTATCGTCCACAGGTTGGTCAGCAAGTACCTTTTGTTCCTCGAGGGTATCAGGGTATGTGAATTCTGCTATAAAATCTGCTACAACTTGCCCCTTTAATGATGATCTGGGTTCGTACATAATATCATATTCACCAAGTTCTATTGCCCAATACATCAATCTTCCTGATTTTCTGGCTTGTGAAGGGCTTGTCTTAATGGCATGTCAGTATATAAAATGATTGTATGGGCCTGGAAGTATAGCCTCATTCTTCTACTCGCCTCAATTAATGCCAGTGCCAATTTTTCTAGCTTTGGGTACCTGATTTCTGCACCTCGGAAAGCTTTACTTGTGTAATAGATAGGTTTCTGGACTCCATTCTCCAATCTGATCAATGCTGAACTAACTGCATTCTCTGATACTGCCAAATACAAGTACAGCTTCTTTCCAGTTATTGGCCTGGACAACAATGGTGGTGCTCCCAAATACTTCTTCAAGTCTTGAAAATCCTTTTCACATTCATCAGTCCACTCAAAACTTTTTCGCAGTGTTTTGAAGAATGGGAGACATTTATCAGTTGCTCGGGATACAAATCTGTTGAGCGCTGCAACTCGTCCTGTAAGACTCTGTACTTCTTTCCTCGTCGTTGGGGATCGCAGCCTTAAAAGAGCTTTGATCTTTTCTGGATTTGCCTCAATACCTTGTTGGTTGACGATGTATCCGAGGAACATTCCTTCTCGTACTCCAAAGGTACACTTCGTCGGGTTGAGCTTCATTTGGTATTTGTCCAATTGATCAAAGGTCTGGCCTAAGTAAACTATATGATCAGTAGCTCTCTTGCTTTTGGTGAGCATGTCGTCGACATAGACCTCCATGTTGCGGCTGATTTGTTCAGCAAAAACCTTGTTCATCAGCCGCTGATATGTTGCACCTGCATTTTTTAAACCAAAAGGCATAACATTATAACAATAAGTTCCCCTTGGGGTAATAAAAGAAGTACTTTCCCTGTCTTTAGGTTTCATTTTGATCTGATTGTAGCCAGAGTATGCATCCATGAAGCTGAGCAGCTCATGTCCCGAGGTGGCATCCACTAGTTGGTCGATTCTGGGCAATGGAAAATGATCTTTTGGGCATGCCTTGTTAAGATCAGTGAAATCAACACACATTCTCCATTTATTGTTCTTCTTCTTTACCATTACCACATTTGCCAACCAATCTGGATATTTCACATCTTCAATAAATTGGGCTTTCTGGAGCTTCTCGACCTTCTCTTGTATGTCCTGGTTCTTCTCGGGACTAAACACTCTTCTTCTCTGCTTCACAGGCTTGATCTCCTTATTCACATTGAGTTCATGACATAAGAAGTTTGGATCTATTCCTGGCATGTCTTCATGACTCCAAGCAAAAGTATTCTTCCTGTTTCTCAAGAAAGTTATCAACTCCTATTTTATTGAAACATCCAATGACGATCCTATCTGGGTTACTCGTTCAGGATGCTCGTCGTCCAGAATAATATTTTCTGTAGATTCCACCACCTGCCCTTTTACGAGTTGAGATTCATCCCTAGGGTCAAGAGTTTCAATTTCTGTGCCTTTATCCACTTGGTAAGTAGTGGTCTTTTTCCTTGATTCTTCAAGTTCCTCTTGCTCGGCAGACGAATAATAGCATTCCCGAGCTACTTTTTGATCACCTTTCACAACTCCGACTCCAAAGTTTGTTGGGAATTTCAAACACTGATGTACTGTAGATGGAACTGCTTCGAACTTCTTTAATCCAACCCTTCCCATGATGATGTTGTAGGCTGACTGCACATTCTTATCCATCACAAAGAAGCATATTCTTTCTGTTCGACAAGCAGGCCAGGTTCCAATGAATATATTCAACTTGATTGTCCCCAGTGGAAATACTTTCTCGCCAGCAAAACCCAGTAGGGGTCTATGATAAGGCTCCAATTGAGATAATTTCAAATTCAAGCTATCAAAGCATGAATAATACATGATGTCTGCTGAACTACCGTTGTCTACTAACACTCTTGAAATCATTACCTCTTTCATCCTCATTTTGATCACCAAAGGATCGTCATGAGGGTAAAGAACACCTGCCAGGTCGTTTTTGAAAACCCAATGACTAACTTCTCTTTGTTTACTTTCCTTGGACGATCATCCTCAGCCAGATTTATTCGCTGAATATACGAACAAGCTTGAGCCTCCCCGAGGTAAGCCTTTCTTTCTGCAGTAAGGTCTCCTCCTCCTGCATCTCCTCCTGTAATAACATTACAATCAAATGACCCAAAACGTATGGAAAATACCTCTCGTTCAGGCTGCCTTGGCTTCTTGGGAAGATCAGGGTCATCATCTGGATCATATTCGTGGTCCCTCTTCTTTTTCTCCTCTGCACGACGAGGAGATCTAGATCTTTCTCTAGTTCTATCATCATTCTTCCTCTCACCCCTGCGATCTACATATTTTGATAATTTTCCTCTTCGGATGAGCGTTTCAATCTTGTTCTGAAGGGCTATGCAATTTTTGGTCATATGGCCATGATCTTTGTGAAACTCGCAGTATTTGGCTTTATTCCTCAGATCAGGATTTATCCTCAGTTTTTCTGGCCACTTGATTTCCTCGCTGTTCTTGATTTCTTCTAAAACATGATTAATACCCATTTTCAATGGAGTATAATTATCGTACTTCTTTAGGACTTCCCATGACGTCCTATTATTCTTGGAATGCTTGTCACCACCATTACCTTTCTGATCTTTCTTCTTAGACTTGTCGACCTCCACCTTAGTTTCTTTATCCATATTCTTCTTCGCAGACATAGCCTCCTCGGCATTCATGATTTTGGCTGCTTTTGCCATCAATTCGGACATAGTTTTAGGTGGATCTTTGGCCAAGGTGTAGTACAGCTTGTTAGGTAGTAAACCACTCATCAAAGCAGTGATCGCTGTTTTTTCTTCGTAATCTATGACTTCCAACTTCTCGTTATTAAAACGAGTTATGTAATCTCTAGTACTTTCACCTGATTTTTGCCTAACACTTAGCAAATGTGCTACTCGCTTTACTGGCTTTGCTCCAAAACAGAAATTGCCAATGAACAGCTCGGCTAACTGAATAAAAGTTGAAATCTTACCCCGATGAAGATTATTGTACCATATTTGTGCAGATCCGGTAAGAGTTCCCGAGAATGCTCTACACCTCATCTCGTCGGGGACGGCATAGATGTCGGCAGCAGCTTGGTATTGTTCTATATGAAGTACAGGATCTGTCTTTCCATCGTACTTAGGGGTCACTACAGGTGCTTTGAATTTCGATGGTGTTGGAAAATCCACAATGGCTTGCACAAAAGGTGTCCCTTGAACAAAAGTTCTCTGTAAAGGGTTCCTCGCTTTAGCCATTTCTCCCAGTCTCTCCTCCAACCGTTGAATGGAACCTTTCCATGCTTCATTCCCTTCCTCAGGCCGCCTAGTCCGAGCAATTGATTGTTCTGACATAGCTTCCTGAGATTTATCTCGACGAGTAGCTGGTCGTGATTGTGCTGATCCTTCTCTCAAACCTGATGGTGGCCGTAAACTTCTCGATGGAGCTCTAGGTGGACTCATATTCCTCCTTGGTCCTAATCGACTGAAAGGAGACACCCTGCTTAATCTTTCTAAAGCGTTAGTTCTCTCCGGAGAGAGAGTGATACGTTGATCTGTATCCGTGGCCCGTATTGATGAAGTTCGCCCAGGTTGATAAGAAGAATCATTTGATTCTTCATTGCGATATGACCCAATACGTCTGGATCGCGATTGCCCACGATCACTCCTTTGCCCTGAATATGTAGGTGCACCGCCTTGAAGAGTTTGAATGAGTTGCCTCATAGATTCTTGCATGGTGGTTTGTCCTTGAGCCAGATTTGTCATAATTCCGGCTAGATCTGGAGATGCAGATGGATTTGGAAGATTTCCAGTATTTCCAGCATTTCGATTACTAGATACTGGGTTATCTGCCATTGATGATAAATGATTTTTTATGAAAAACGATAATAACAGTCGATTCCCACAGACGGCGCCAATCTGTTGATGTAAAAAACTAGATTGCTCTAATTATTCAATCACAGATAAATAAATAAGACAAAGATTTTTAAAGTGGTTCGGCTAGGAATAAAGCCTACGTCCACTGTTATGTTATTGCTGAATGTTTGCAGAATTCTTGATTACAAGTTCTCTCAAGAAATTCCGGTCCCCTTTGAATGAGGATGATACAAGGTATTTATAGCCTTTAGGCTGTACATGAAAGGTTCGATACATTAAATGACATACATATGAAAGGGTAATACATTTAATGTAGCGTGGGCATCAGGAATATAATTATTCAATGAATAATCGAACAGTTGTCCGTCTGGTAATTAATGATACAGCCGAGATGCAGCTCGGACCGCCTTAGTTGCTCGTTGATCAAGAGTTCCTCGGAGCGCTAGAGTACCTCGGGGTGTTAGAGTTCCTCGGGATATCCTCGTACCTCGGAGAGAACATGAATAGGTCGAAGGAAATGAACTTCCTTGCTGCTATTGTGCCACGTAGATTGACACGTGTCTTCGTATTATTCGTCCACATCAGCATATTAATTTTGGTATCAACAGTGAGACTAAAGGAAAAAAGATTCATTAAAAAGGAGACTTGGTGGTGGAATGAGGGAGTGCAACAGATCCAAAAGAAGCAAATAAGTTTTAAAGAATGGCACAAGAGTAAAAATCAAGAAGACTTAGAAAGGTATATAAAATTAAAAAGTGAAGTAAAAAATATTATCTGAAATGTGCAACATAATGCATTAGATAATCTTAATAGTAGATTAGGTAACAAGAAAGGTGAAAATGAGATATATAAATTGACAAAGAATAAAGATAGATTGACAAGGGATATGGGTCCAGTTGAGAGTATTTTAAAGGATTATTAAATGAAGAATATCCCAAAAAAGATGTAGAGAATATTGAATCAAATATAGGGATGGTGTATCCGATTACTGAAAATGAAATACACTTATTAATAAAGAAAAGTGGAAATAAATAAAGCGGTTGGCCTAGATAGAGTACCTATATAGGTGTGGAGAACCCTTGAAAGACTAGGGATAGAGTGGTTAATGTGTTTATATAATAAAATTTTAAAGGAAGGAAATGTGCCAGATGAGTAGTGGAAAATCACCATAATACTTTTGTATAAAAATAAAGGAGATATACAAAAATGAGATAATTATAGAGAAATAAAACCGATGAATCACACCATAAAGTTAAAAGGTTATAGAACAAAGGTTAAGAAATGAGTCAACTATTTTGGATAACCAATTGGGATTTATGACAGGAAGATCCACCACGGAAGCAATTTACATATTAAGACAATTAATAAAGAAATGTAGAAATAAGAATAAAAATTCACATAGTCTTTATAGACTTGGAGAAGGCATATGATAGAGTACCTAAGAATATGAAAAGAATCCATATGAGTTATATTAAAGTTTTTGAAGATATGTATTATAATACAAATACTAGAGTAATAACTATTTGTGGAGAAACCAATGATTTTACGATTAAAGTGGGTCTACATCAAGGATCGACTTTAAGTTCTTACTTATTTTTTACAGTATTAAATGAGATTAATAAAGACATACAATAAGGTGTCCCATGGTGTATGGTGTTTGAGGACGATATAATTTTAATAGACACTTCAAAAGAGGCCTTAGGGGTGAGTGTAAACACTTGGAGAAATACCTTAGAGTCTAAGGGACTGAAAATTAGTAGAAATAAAATGGAACATGTGGAATGAAAATTTAATAATAAGGCATATGATCGCATAATGTTAAAGATTGAAGACAAAGTGATAAATAAAACTAATAAATTTTGTTACTTAGGTTCAATAATTCAAATTAATGAGTATATTGATGAGTATGTTACAAGTAGAATAACGACTGGTTGGATGAAATGGGGACAAGCAAGTGGAGTGTTATGCGATAATAGAATAACTAATAAATTAAAAGGAAAATTTTATAAGACAATTGTTAGGCCAGTAACCCTGTATGTAGAGGAGTGTTGGGATTTAAAGAAAAAATATGAGTAAAGTATCCATATTAGTGAGAAGATGATGCACCAATGTATGATAGGAATCACTAGAAAGTATAAGATTAAAAATAATTATGTGAGAGACAAGTTAGGAATAGCTTCCATTAGTGAGAAATTAAAAGAAAGTAGACTTATATGGTACGAACATGTGCTGTGTAGACTAGTAAATGCACCTATAATAAAATGAAGATTATTGGAAATAGAGGGTAAAAGATAAAGGGGTCGTTCTAAGATATCTTTGGAAGAAATTATAAGAAAATATCTTAAGGAATTAAATTTGAATGATAATATTGCTTATAATAAATTAGAATGGAAAAGGAGAATCTATATGGCCGATGTGATGGGATAAAGGCAGGGATGATGATGATAATGATGATGATGATGTAGAGAATTAAAATCAAATTATTGAGAATTGGAATGTTAGGGTTCTTGAGAGATAAAATGGGTTTTAATTGAGTTCTTAAACTTTGATTAGGATTTTGATGATATAATTATATTCCAATCATGTTTTGTATGTGGATACATTGTTTATATGTTATGTGAATCACATATGAAGGTTTATGGTCTTTAAAGGAGGTTCGAATTGAGTTTGGTTGAGTTGGAGAAGACAACCCCCGTAGGGGGTAAAATTTCAAAACATAGAAGCATGTGGTCAATTGAACCTGTCCCCATAGTCGACCATTTCCATCAATTATTTGGCAATTTCTTTTGTATTTTTTTTTTTAATTTAGGAAGTTGGTGTTTAGGGGATCATTTTGGTGATGATTTCTTACTTAAATTGATATGTATGACTTGTTTATAGTAGGAATTGAATGACTTTTATTTAAAGTAATGGATAGGTTTCTTAATTACTTTTATATAGAATTCAAGTGGTTAAATCTAGTCGAGACTCAACTTACGTGGTTAAAATGGTTATTAATTGTTGTGTTCTTTATGTGATGCATGCCATGTGTGAGTACTAGTGGCGAACGTACTAAGGGGGGATTCCATTAAAAGGGGTACGACTCGAATAACTATGGTACCTTGATGAGTAGACGAGATGCATTGGTCAATTTTTACCCCTGGGTGACTCGTCAAGGTACCCATGTCTGAGATGGATTACAGAGATATTTCCTTTAGATAAGCCTTGATATGGTAGGATATATGATTGATGGATAGACATGGCGACTTATCCCTTGCCTTGAAGAGGTCTTAGGTTCGGGACGACCTAAGGCTATACTTAGCATACGCGAGTGATCCCTGAAGTCATTGGAGAAATGCCTTTGTTTCTTGAATTACTTATGTGATCCTTATACTCTAAAATTAATTTAAATTTTAATAACACTTGGCTTTGATTAGC
Source organism: Sambucus nigra (assembly GCA_949130495.1). Lineage (NCBI taxonomy): Eukaryota > Viridiplantae > Streptophyta > Magnoliopsida > Dipsacales > Adoxaceae > Sambucus > Sambucus nigra. Next base: position 266,596,724 of record OX422209.1, on the reverse strand, counting down.
GTAATGTTATCCCAAATTTCAATTGTTATTTTCACATATGTAGAGTAAAACTTAAACATGGGGTCATATGAGATTTAGGATCTTAGATAAGCATGATATTAGGAATGTCGGGTGGGGTAAATCTAAAAAATATTAAAACGCTAGAGGCGGGTACATAGTTATGTCTTATTTTAGATTCCGTAATACTTTGTTCACTTTAAACTTGTTGTTAATGTTATGGATTCAATGTTTTAGGACCGAGGTCCGTTTCACAGCCTGGATCGATAACATTGTTGCCATTCATCCTTCTATTGGAGATCTACTTTACGATATATGTGTCATTGGCCTATGTGCCAGTTCTATTAGTTCATTTGTTTTTCATTATTGTAGATATATATATATATATATATATATATATATATATATATTTGTATTCATACATTGTTTATATTATATATTTAGTTTTTTTGGCATGTAGATTTGATTCATGTGGATGTTGTAAGAGTTTTGGAATATCTTGCCTTATGGATATTTATTTTTGATTTTAGTTTATTTCGTTCTTGCTTGCTTAGAATGGTACTCACTCTACACCAAAACACGTAGATTGTCATAGTCAACTGGTCATGATTCAGAGTCGTGACAAGGTGGTCACTGTCTAAATTCGTGACCCATAACCAAAACTTGTAACCAACCACGTGACCAAACCAAAGAGTGACACCAATAGGTGATTTGTCTTGGTTATGGACCGTGACAACAGTGGTAACTGTTCTAGATCGTGACTAATTCGTGACCCTTTAGGCATTAAATTTCCTTGCTAAAATCGTCACTATGATCATGATTTTTGACCGTGACCCACCCGTGACCCGTACCAGTGAATTATGATCACAGTTCTGAACCGTGACCCCCCATCCCTAGTTCAAATGGTCACCTTTAGTTAATCATGGTTGTGGACTATCACCATTTCTGATATTTAATTGGTCACAGAATGGGTCACGGTCAAGAACCGTGACCACTATTTCAGTGTTTTATTGGTCACAATATGGGTCACAGTTTTGAATCGTGACCATTTATAGCTATAACTTAGGCTTGAATTGGTCTCATATTGCATTTCTCTCTCTTTCTCACCCTCCCAACCTCTCTCCACAGGCGATTCAACCTCTCTCTCTCTCTCTCTCTCTCTCTCTCTCTATATATATATATATATATATATATATATATATATATATATATATATATATATATATATATATATATATATATATATATATATATATATATTAGTGTGTGTGTGTGTGTGTGTGTTTTAGTGTCTTTCAATATATGTGTTTATATGTTTCAGTGTGTGTGTGTGTGCGTGTGCGTGTGTGTTTGAATGTAAGCGTGTTTCGATGTCTACGTGTATTTTAATGTGCGTGTATGTGTGTTTTCAGTGTGTGTGCATGTGTTTTTAGCATATGAGTTTCAATATATATATATATATATATATATATATATATATATATATATATATATACGCACAGTGTCGGAGTTATAATGCACGAAATTATTTGGAGCTCAAAATATTTTTAAAAATATTTCATAAAATATAATAAACTCAAATTGTGTCGAAGTTTGAAATGCACGAAAAATAATTTTTAAAAACCCTCAAGTTAGTTAAAAGTATTATATATACACATTGAAACATTAAATTTTTAAATATATAAATCCTTATCAATGTACATAACACACATGCACACATACACACACACACACACATGTGTGTGATTATTCTCATATGTTTTATATTGAAATATGATCGTATTTATTGTTAAAAATTGTATATGGAAACCTTGATTTAGAATTGACTTATTAAGGTTTTAGACTTGTTCTTGGATTTATGATAATTGAAATATATATCAAGTAATTTAGATATAGTTAAAATTTTAATTATAATATGAGAAAGTTCATGTTGGGTATAGTTATTTCTATATTTCCGTGAGTAGTACCCTTGGAAACTCTAAGTATGAAAATGTAAAATTATTTCCCTGAGAAGATTTAATTCTTTAATATCCCATGATAAGATGTTTTTGGGATTATGTTCTTGGAATTATATTCTTGTTAAATTATGTTCTTGGAATTATCTTCTTGAAATTATGATATTATGTTCTTGTTAATTTATGTTCTTGGAATTGAGAAACAGGTAATTATGTAAGACACTTTATTCCTTAAGACAATCAATCAAGTAAACGATTTAGAAAGAGTACGAGATAAACTTGTGTTGGATTGTTGGGTTGATGGTTGATGTAGCTTATGTTGAATGATGATAGTTGGATACGGATAATGGATACTTAAAATGCACAATCTATGAATTTTTCATAATAAACCTTTAACTAATTATTTATCTTAATAACCACCATATATTAACGACTACACACACACACACACACACATACACTCATAAATGCAGACATACACATACATGCCCATACACATGCACACAGACTCACATACACATACATACAATAAATGTTTAGAATATAGTCATTTGGTTAACTTGTTGCAACCGTGTTTACCCATTCCTTAAATGGTTGTTGTTTGGGTGAACACAAATTGATGGAAGGGGTTGCACAATTGGTGGACAAATAGTAATTTTAGGTTTAATTAAATTAAAATGAACTTAAATTAGACTTTTTGTGTAAGATTGATTGGATGGAAAACCATAATTTGTTTAAGATTAATTAGAGCCATTACCTTTTCGACTCATATTCACACCATTTTGTAAAATGTCTCACAATAGTAATTACTTTCAACAAGAGGGTGTAATTTAACCACACTAAAGCATCTTTCCATAGTGAGCGCCATATAGATGGAACTCCTATTGATAAGTATGGGAACAAGAAAATTAAATAATTTAATTACCTTACAAATCGTGGAGTTGATCTCTCGTAAGAGTACCTGTTCGATCGTTGTTGATGTAAAAAACTAGATTACTCTAATTATTCAATCACAGATAAATAAATGAGACAAAAGATTTTAAAGTGGTTCAGCCTTATATGAATGGCCTACGTCCACTGTTATATTATTGCTGAGTGTTTGGGAATTCTCGATTACAAGTACTATCAAGAAATTTCGGTCCCTTTGAATGAGGGTGATACAAGGTATTTATAGCCCTTAGGCTGTACATGAAAGGGTGATACATTAAATGATATACATATGAAAGGGTAACTAATTTAATGCTCTTCAAGCGTGTTCGTCAAGATGATAAGCATTCAATGAATAGTTGAACTGTTGATTATCTGGCAATCAATGCTGTGGTCGAGATGCAGCTCGAACCGCCTTAGTTGCTCATCGTCCAAGAGTTCCTCGGAGGACAAGAGTTCCTCGGAGGGCTGGTGTTCCTCGGAAGACTGGTGTTCCTCGGAGTACACCTGTTGCTCGGAGCAAAGTATGTTGGTCGGGGGAATGATCTTCCTCATTGCTATTGTGCCACGTAGATTGACACGTGTCTTCTTATTATTCGTCCACATCAGCATACTAATTTTGGTATCAACAATCGTATTTAGCTTTCCTTGCGAGAATGCTGGAGTGAGGCAGTAAATAATAGATTTCTTCTGCATAATTCCGACAGTGCACTGACATTCGTGACACTATTAGAAAAAGGCTAAAAAAATATTCATCCATTGTGGGATAAAACTCCATATAGAGATCAATCACCCAGTTTGTGACGTCTCGTGACATATGCATATTAAAAATGAGCTTGGATGTATGAGTTAGGTTTGTTCAAAATAAACGGTGTGTCAAATAGACATCTGAGTAAGAAGTTATATCGAATTTACAAATCGAGGGCAAAGATGTCTATCCTTATAAGTAATATTTTATCTTTTAGTACACCAATTGTTTTTATTTGATTGGTTGGAGATGGAAACAGCTTTGGTTGACTTCAACTCCTGAATATCATCCCTTTCTTCATTATTTTGAACCCTTGGTTCAGTTTGGAGAAGTTCTGGCTTGACGAGAGAGAGAAGGAGGAGCTTAAGGAAGAAAATGTGATAAGAAAAGATAGGAAAATTCTAATAAAATCATAAAAAGTGTTACCAAGGTATATTTATGTGTTATTCTTGTTTTATCAATGAATTATAATGGTTAAAATTGTGTAAATCATCAATTGTTGATTAAACTTTAATATTCCTTTGTATATTTATGTATATGTTCATACTTAAAGCAAATGGTATGTGTAAGCCATATTGTTTTGTGTATAACTCCTTTGTATTTACACTTATATATATTTTTGTATACTTACTGAAATTGAGTAATTACAATTGGGGATGCAACGAAACTTATATATACAAAAATATTTTGAAAAATTAGAACTGAACTCCTTGTGGTTAGATCTTGGTAATGGTTATACATAATTATTGTTTGCAAAATTTGTTTAGATATACTCGGAGTTTGATAAACCTTTGGACATAGCACATGAACTCTAAAAATTATGAAACTTTAATTTGGTATTACTCAATATATGTATTTAAATAGGGTTTAAAATCATAGAAATTTATGATGTAAATTATTTTTGAAAATTCTTGGAAGTTGATTGAGCAATAGAGGAGCATGTAGTCAGATTTATTATGTCGTAAAAAATGGTCATATCTTGCTCTAGGAAGCTTGAAAAATTACATTATCAGTGCTGTAAACTATGTTCCGATATGTTTTTATATTGATATGGTTGGACATCTGTATTTGTGCAATCTACAAATTTAGAATGGTTAAGAATAGATGATGACAATTTGATGCCATACTAGATACTACATGAAAGAATGTTCTTATCTCCTCCATCCAAAGGGTATTTTGAATACTATAAGAACATGATTTTATAATTGCTCATAGCTTAGTTATTTTGGCCTATCCCGTTATAAACCAAACATTACATCCTCATATGCTTCCACGATCGTTTGAAGAAATGTTAGTGACTGAGCATCGTTTTAGAGTTTCAAGCTGTTGGAATCATCACGAACACTCTATGGAAGTATACAAATTTTTGGTTTTGATTATTTCTCTGTTGAATTATATTTTGGGGTGACTTTTAATCTCGAGGCATTTTTTCATAAAAGTTTTTTAAAAATATATTTTTTAATTTTTCTGTTCGTTGGAACGAGATTTAACAAAGAAAATTCTTTCAAAGAAAACAACAGTTTTGAGACAAATATAATTGTTAATGAGGGCAAGAACGTTTGTGGGAAAAGATGAGGTGAGACATTATGAATGCGAGAGAAAGGTCCATAAATCCCACGATTGTGCCACTAGGCTAAAGAGACATGGTAAAGGCAAAACTTCATAAAAATACACTCTTAGCGATAGTGACATTGAGTCGTTGGATTTCGGGGATGAATCATTGCATGAACCTAATTTATGTGTGTTCATGGCTAGTCAAGTTAGCACTTCTAGTTTGTACCATGCAGGTGAGGATAATTTTAAACGTTATAGCCTTAACACTTTATCAAACCATTGTGGAGAGAGTGATGATGATGATGAGATTTTGTGTGAGGGAGAAAGTGGAATAAAAAAGCGTACATCGAACTTTACAAAGAGTTTTTAAGAACCAAAAAGCAAAATAGATGTTTGAATCTTACGGTGTTTGATTTAGAGAAGGTGGTGATACCTTTGAGGGAGTGTGAGGTGCCGGTGAGTCAAATCGAGAAGTTGAAAATTTCTTTGTGTGGGCAATAGATTGTTGTTGGTAAGGAGAATACCAATTAGACCAATATTGTTTTAAGTCTTATAAGAGATCTTTAAGCATTATTGAAAACTTGTGAGAAACTTAAAGCTCGTGTATACAAACTTAAGAAAGATCTTGAACGTTCTCAGGAGGTCAAGGTCACTTTTAGAGGACACATCTAAGAAGGTTGAAAAGTTTCTCCTTACTCCCACTTTAAGTTTTAATAAGAGAAAATGAATAGGTTATGACGGTGCATCTACTTCTAATGCCGCACCCGAGCCACTTCCTGAGTTTGTGATGGATCCTGATAGCCCCCATCCTAACCCACTTAGGAGACCAAACCAACCAAGGAGAGCATGTCCTAGGTGTTTTGATCAAGGTAGAACCAAGAAGGTTTATATTTTCTCCCATTGCAAGCAAACAGGTCACTTTAGAGAGTTTTTTTTAAGGTAGGGAGAGTTTCTGACACGCGTGTTTCTCGATATGCTCCCACATGAGTTCACACACATGTTCCTGCACGAGCCTCCACATATGTTCCTACTCATGCTTACACACATGATTGTAGAGATTTCAAGAGTCTTCGAGATCAAGTAGAGTGTTTGGTCAAAAATTAGCAAAGTTTGATAGATGAATTTAAAAGAATGCCTTTCATATTAAAAACACCTCCCACACCAATGATATAGTTTGGGTACCTTATCTAGTATAGAGTGATTATCATGTTCATATATTTTATCCCTATTGATATATTATATTAGTTTGTTTATGCTTTTGGTATATTTTGAAAATAAAAAATCGATTTGAAGAAAAACATTGAAAAATTCCAATTTTTTTTGAAAAAGACGTAAAAAATTTTGTTTTTTTCTTTTTCATCGTATATGGATGTACATTTAAGATATTCGGATAACCCCTACATTCCATCCATTCATGTGATTTTTTTATGGTATTTTGAGATATGGCTTCGTTTCTTTAGTGTGCTTAATAATGTGTGGATAGCATTTCGTTGATCATTGATGATTAATTTCTTTATGCTAGACTCTTTATCACCTTTATTGTACACATGCATGAACTTTTTGAACATTGTGCTTGCTTATCACGTGTCGAATGCGATGTTCTTATCTCAATAATGCTTAATAACGAACCAAATGTACTAGAGATAAGTTTTTCTTGTAAGAACCATTGCCCGGATATCATTTCTCAACAAAATTATTATATATTAAGCAATGGAAAGGGGCTATGAAAGAGCAAAATTCTCTTTGCATTAAAATCCACCATTTGCAAAAAAATCCTAAAAGATTAACGACACACAAAAACAGAAGTGCATGGCTAATTTTATTTTTTTCATTGATGTTTCGCTACATCTTATCATTATGATATATTCAAGTATTGAGAGTTAATTCTCATATATTTGATATTTTGAGGATGTTATAAAGCATAATATCAATGGGTTTGCACAATGGAATATCTTAAAAAGCATTAAATAGTTTGGTATTATTGATCTGAGAAGCATTTAAATTCATGGCATGTTGCATAACCCGAGTTAATTTCATTTAAGTTCAACATTTTTACACCTAAGGTTGAAATTGAGTTATTTCTTTATAAGTATCTCATTAACTTCGTGTGCCTATGTTATGAATGCCTATGTTGATTTGCCACTGAAAAATGTTCACACAATTACATTCCGCTTCATGATTAGGCTATTTTCGTGCTATTCCATGGTATTATGTATTTTGTACCTATATGTAATTTTTATACTTATACTTGTTATACTTGAAAATTTTGGAAAATCTCAAAAATAAATATTTAAAAGACTTTCGAAAATTCATCGCATGTGCTTAATTGATTATCTTTATGATATTATTTCTTTTGGATTAAGGTGATGCTTATTATTCATGCTAGTCTAACCCTTTGTCTATTATGGATAAAGGGGCAGAGAAAATTTTGGGAGAGTTTATTTTTTTTGTAAAAACTCGTACACATCACGGTGCTTTTTTATTTCATGTCTGTAGGTCTCATCCACTTTGACGATGATCTCATGAACATTTGATGATGATCTCATGGACTCCAGAAGATGAAGAATTTCAATTGAAGACAAAGTCTCGAATGTCATTCCGTTTTGAGTTTGGGAGGACATTAAGATACATTATCTTAGGGGTTTTATTATTTAGGTTTCGGCGTATGTTTTGTATTGGAATAACTAATGGGGGACATTTTTAAGAGAAATATTTAATAATTGCTCATAGCTTAGTTGTTTTGGCATATTTCGTTACAAATTGGAGCTGCAAACCGAACATTGAATCTGCATATGCTTTCATAGTCATTTGAAGACATGTTAGTGACCGAGCATCGTTTACGAGTTTGAAGTCGTTAAATTCGTCCAAACACTCTATGGAGGTATGTGGATTTTTTGTATTGATTTTTTCTTAGTCTAATTATACTCCGAGATGATTTTTAAGCTCGAGGAATTTTTTCATAACAGGATTTTGAAAATATTTATTTTTATTTTTTTGTTTGTTGGAACGAGATTTACATGTCCTTAGAATGGGATTTTATTCTCGTTAGAATGAGGTTTAATACCATGGTAACGAATGGTTATTTTCGTTAGAACATATTTCAAATGAACTGTAAATGAAAGGGGCTATGTTTAGCAGACATGCTCTCTTTGAAAGCTCATTGGAAAGGCATTCTAACAATATAATATTTTTTGTGAACGAGATTAGATTTCGTTAGAACAAAACCCATGTTTTCATTTGAACGAGGTTGCATTTTCGTTTGAACGAGTTTGCTGCCTCAATATTCATGTTTCTTTATAAAAAGGATTTTTTTGGACTGTTTTTGACACACCCCAACACCGTTACTTATAATTAAGTTTGAAAGTCAAAGTGAGTCCAATCATAATTACCTTAACCAAAACATAAACACGAGTATCCTTTTTTTCCAGTTATTAACATGAATTAATAAAACTAAAACTTTTCACAATTTTTGAGGTAATTGTGCTTATTCAAACTTACTGAAAAGATAAGTAGGCTTAAATTACACCTTTTACGTTTGATCAAAATTATGATTTTATGCATCCCTTGCTAATCCCACCCATATCCTAGATTTGGCAATAATACCACAATACCTGAAAAACATAAACATAGGAACCATGAGCAAAATATCTCAACAAATGCATTACTACTAAACTATTGCATAAAACTAAATGCAATAAATCATATCCCCATGATGATATATACATAGCTCATTCATAAAAAATGACCAATTATATACTTATCCGGCCCATTCATAAAGAATAACTAATTATATACTTATCCGACTCATTCATGAAGAATAACCAATTATGTACTTTTTTGGCGCATTCATAAAGAATGACCAATTATATACTTATATGGATCATTCATAAAGAATGACCAACTTATCCGAATCATGATTCACATATCGTGTCTGCAATAGACAATTCTCCCCCATTCCGGGTCGGGGAGTAACCTCCCATTTTGGTAAATCAAAATGAACAGGTTCATATTCATAACATTATGATCATATCCGTAACCATACATAAATACATCTTACCAGTGAGTAATATTATGAGCTTACCCATAGCCATGTATAAATGCATGTTACCATTGACTACACTCACCTTGGCCACTTAAGGGGTTTTCCCCCTTGACTTTGCCTGAAAGTTTTCAATAGGTTATCCTTCCCTTCCTATCATTCTTACAATATTAGTGTAATCATAATAATATTATCAATCCAAAGAATCACTTAAAAGCAATTCAATTCATGAGCATCATATGATCCCATTCAAAACATTTATCATAAATGAAGTATCATCTAATTTCATGTTAAGATATTTAACATATCCAATTCATAGTCCAAACATGCTTTAATTCATTCTTGGAAATCCAATTCTTATCATATTAGGTTCCCAATACAAAAAACGACACATCATTTCAAGGTTCTTAGAGCAGGATATGACCATTTCTTTATTACAAGGCAAATCGTCCCTATAGGCTCCTCTATCATTTAGTCAAATTCCAAGAATTTTCATAGTTTTTATATCATAAATTTTCATGATCTTCCACCTAATTTCAATAAACGTATTTAATAATACAAAATTAAAGTTTCATAATTTTTACAACTCATTTGCTATGTCAAGAAAATCGTCAAAAACCTAGTATGCATACTTACACTTTCGGGGCAGATTCTATACTTACACTTCAAACTATCCCCCAAGATTCAATTCTTGGTATTTTTACCTAATTTTCGGATATAATAGGTATATATAATTTTAGTTTCATATCCAACTTGAATAAATCGATTACATTATGTCTTCACAAAGATACACAAGTTTGATTAACAAAATGATTTCGCACTTAGTTGTATGAATTCAACATGCTTCACACATACAACCTACACATACCCATATACATACAACAAAAAGTATCCCCTTGTCCCCAAATATGATATTTAATATCATATAAAACAACATATATCATGTAAAGAATGAAATTTATAAGTTAAATCTTACCTAAGCACCCTTGGATACATAAGTTTATTTATTTCTCGATTATCTTCCTTAATCCTTCACTAATTCACCCTATCCTCTCTTTGTTTCATAGGAATCTAACCCACTTGAAAATCCCGATGTACATAAATAATAAGGGAGTATTTAAAGTCTTTAAGTCGGCATAAGGACAACTCCCCTTGGTCCAATCAAAATATGACATGTGGCGCCTTATAAGACAAAATATCATTAAAAGCTAAATGACTACTTTACCCCATGTTCGTAAAAAGATGATTTCTTTTCACTCGAATGTACGTTAGATTCACCATTTATTGTGTTACAAACCTAACTCACATATCTAGAACTATCTAATTTTCACCTCAAGTTAATTGTTCTATTATAATGGTCAAAACTAGTCTCCAACTTGAACATTCCAACCAAAAACTTCAAAAATTTGTGTTTATAACTAATTCGATATCTCATGAGTTATGAAGGTAGGATTAGACTAAACATAATAACTTAACATTATATACACCAATAACACAATATCCCCATCCTATAAGCTAATAAGGATTTAAATATGATTTATCATAATTATATCCAGGTTGTCACAGTTTTACACAGAACTTTGAGCAAAAATATTTTGCTATACATGCACCAAAAGTTTTCATCTTTGTGTTTCATAAAAAGAATTTTGTATTCCAAATCATACATCTGTTAGTATGATTTGTTGAGTTTTTGTCAAATCAAATTTTTATACAATACATCAAACCCTTGTAGAGTTTACTCTATTGTTGGTTGTGGAGTTGCGACTCTATGACTAAAGAAGAAAGGATATCGCATCCGGAGGCTGATCAGTGGATACCGATGGAAGAGATGTTTCTTGTGGATGATTCTAGACTGTGCCGTATATATTGAAGATTTGAAGACTTGTGTATTATACTTAGTGGATCTCTAAGTAGTCTGTAAGTCATCGAGTTTGTCAAACTCTATAACAGTGCTGAAATCTAGGTTTTGCCCAAAAGAGATTTTTCCTCATATTCTTCTTTTGTGCGCTTAGATTGATTGTGCGATGGGAACATTTAATTTGGATTCTATCTTTCATGCACACCTAATTATAATCAAAATAAAATTTGGTTAAAAATTGAATCTTTTTGTACGTAACCTAATATATGGAATATCCATACGACCCTACGTTCTCAAATACATTATATATTATTATATATGTTGAGAAGTATACTTTTATGTGTATTTGGTTTTATTTATAAATTCCTTATAAAGTATTTTTTGGGGTTGAATGTTTATAACTTTACTAACATGGATACCATTGCATTATCTTTACTTGAGTTTCATAGAATTCTACTTAAGTGGGATTTTGTTGTAGTTTTATAATCCTTGAAAGATTTATAAATAAATTAATATAATACTTATGATTTGAAGTAGATACTGATTTAGTTGAATTGGCCGATTTAAAGTCTAATCCGCCAAGTTCAGCTCCACTAGAGAGAAACACAAATATATATTTGAGAATCCAAGGAGAATGTAATAATTGAAAAGACGTATATGTACATTGTTATAAAAATGATAATTACATTATTTGGTTTATCGAAATGATAGGTTACTCCCTAATCCAAAATGGGGGAGGATTGTCTATTATAGATATGGGATTACTCCTCGACTAGGAATGGGGGAGAATTGTCTATAGTAAACAAGATATGTGAATTATGGTTCAAAAATTTGGGTCATTCTTTATGAATGGGCCGGATAAGTTTGTACATTAGTATGTGGATATGATTTATTACATTTAATTTTATGCAATCGTGTAGTAGTAATGCATTCATTGAGCTATTTTCTTATGGTTCCTATATTTATGTTTTTCAGGTATTGTGATTTCACTATAAAATCTCAAAGATCGGGTTGGGTTAGGAAGGAATGAGTAAAATAATTATTTTGTTTAAATGTAAATGACATAATTAAGTCAAATTATCCTTCAAGAAAGTTCGTATAAACATAAGTATTTTATTATTATGAAAAGTTTTTAGTTTTATGGATTTTCATTGATAACTCTATAATTAAGACTTGTGTTTATGGTTTGGTTAATTGAATTATGATTTGACTATCTTTGACTTTCAAGCTTAATTATAAGTAGCTTGGTTGGGGTGTGTCAAATATGCTTCCGCTCCGTTGGTCTCGTGAAAAATTTCATAGATCTTTAAAAAGTAATACTGATGGAAATCAAACACATCGAGCATGTTTTAAAAGATGTTGAAAACGTATATACATATATACATATAGTCGTAAATCGCACTTTCTTACATACGTCGCAAATTTTTTTAATCATAGGAAATGTCGAACATTAATGGAAATAGTCAACTAAATAGTAGAACACTTCCAATTGGGCGCTCTCCAACACCCCAACTTCAATTCTGTAAAACCCGAAGGAACGCGGTGTGTGATAATTAATTAAATAAATTTGTAAGTTTCCAAGTAAACCTTATTTAGTTGGAGTCAAAATAAACCAAATTTATTTAGCCCCTAAACATGCATCTATGAGTGTGCGTGTGTCAATCCATAAATAGATAAAGCATGCGACACAAATATTAAAGAAAAATCCCCAAAGGGCAAAACCTTTTATTTCTACAACTTTGAAGAATTCACAAGACCATTGACTTACATATAACCTGATAATCTCCCACAAGTGTAACGCACGGTGTCTTCGTCAAACCTCCAAAGCAATGGCTAGAAATAATGTCCGCTGGAATCTCCCGCAAGAACTCTAGGTGGTTAGTAATGAAGAAGAAAACGTCTTCTCCACAAAAGTGAACTTTATAAGGACTCCCTCTACAATAGCACGTAGCTCTGTAAGGACATAATTTTATAAATATCCGGGGTAGAATCTAGGAATTTACTATTTTTTCCTAGATCACAGTTTGTATGTCTGATACCACCGCTACATTCGGCATGTCAACACGATCATCCTCGAAGGCCTTTATCCGAATTCAATGCATCCATTATCTTCACGTGCATCATGCTTCATGAAACGTGCAGCTCAGCTCATTCCCACTACTCCACTATGCTTTATAGGTAAAATGGTTTTTTGGAAGCTTTAATATTTGCATAAATATTTGGGAAATTTTTAGAAAATTATTTTTTGAAGTCTGGATTAATTTTTTATCAAAACCAGAATTTTTTCTAAGTGTAAAAGCGAAGTGCCTTGAACGCCGAGCTCACTCAAACGACTTTGATTATCATTCGCGCGAGATAGGCATGTCGCGCGATCTCGTTCGAACGACTTCTATCCTTCGTTCAAGCGATATGGCTATCTCGTTCGAACGAGCCATCGCCTCGATTTTTGTATAAATACATGTACACCCTCTACACGATTTTCAAGTCTTTTTGCAATCTCAAAATTCTGCAAAAATAACCCAGAATAAGACTTCATTTGTTTAAGGTTTTCTAAACCTTTTTTATTCACAAAACCATTCCCATATATGTGTGTGAATCTTTAAACCTTCAAGAAGATCATTTACTCACCAGAAGTAATTTGTGAGGAAGACGTTCTCCTCTTAATTGCAGCTCTACTGGAAAGGGATAGTTCCAGTTGACGATATCAGGACCGACACCTGAGGGTATTTCTGTGTCACATATTTTCATTGTAATCCGTGTAAGTCGTTTTCTTACAAAATTATAGTGAAAATAAAAGGTTTTTCCCCTTTGGGGGATTTTTCCTCATTTGTGTGTGTTTGAATGTTCTTGCTTGATTTTTATCATCATTAATCACACGTAGATACATGTTTAGGACTTAATTGATAAAAACTGAGTTTAATTAAATAACTTCCTTATTTGAATGCAAGCGCACTCTTCTCAAATTGGTATCAGAGCCAGTTACACAATTTTATCGTGTAATTTTCCACAAAATGTTTCTAAGATATCAATTTTCTGAAAAATTTACTTTTGAAAACGAGTGTGTTCATAATGGAGAAGTTATATAATAAAATGCTAGTTTTTTACGGGACAAACTATGCATACTAGAAAGCCTGCATGAGATCTGCATTGAAAGCCATTGATGAACGTCTCTGGATTTTGGTTGAAAGAGGGAGGACACCTCCCTCCGTCATTCTTGAAAGCGTGACCAATTTAAAACCTGTTACTACATGAACTAAAGAAGAATTTAAATGGTCATCTTCTAATTCTAAGGGTTTAAATGCTATTTTTAAGTGTGTCACACCTGATGAATTCAAACGCATAATGACGTGCACCACGTCAAAAGAGGCATGGGATGTTTTGCAACTTACTCATGAAGGAACTAATGCTGTGAAAGAGTCTAAACTGCAAAATTTAACAACTCAATTTGAAACAATCACCATGCTTGAATCTGAATGTTTTGCTGAATTTTATGCTAGACTTTCTGATATTGTTAACACTAGCTTTAATCTTGGTGAACACAATCCTAATGCTAGAGTTGTTAAAAAGATTCTTAAATCACTGCCTAAGCGTTTTATTCCCAAAGTCACTGTGTTAAATTTTATGGGTAATTTAAATACGCTTAAATTGGAGAAAATTGTAGGAGACTTGTAAACGTATGAAATTGATATGTTTCCTAAATCTGTCAAGTCTAAAGATAAGGGAATTGCACTTAATGCTCGGGAGATAAAGAGTGAGGGGTCGGCAAGAAAGAGGGGGGAGTCATCTATAAAAAGGGAGATAGATACGTCAGATTCTAAGTGTGATTTTGACTTAGATGATTTGGACCTATTTGCTAAAAATTTCAAGAGAATTCTCAAATTCAAGAAAAATGATAATTTTAAAGATAAAAAGAAGTTTGAAAAGAAAAATGAAAAAGATTTTAAAGATCCTCCTAAGGAAGAAAGTGAGATATGCTTTGAGTGCGATGGTAGGGGTCATAGAGCTTTTGAGTGTGCTACTAGGCTGAACAGAGAAAAGGGCAAAGTTGTCCTTAATGTTACCTTAGTGATGAGAGTGAGGTCGAGTCGGTGGATTCTGGAGACGAGTCACCGCATGAGTGTAACTTCACCGCATTCATGGCTAGTCATGTGAGTTCTTCTTGTGCTCCTCACGATGATGAGGATGCTGCTTCACAAGGACACCTCGACAGTGAGATTGATGTGAGTGAGGGGGAGGATGACGCAAGTGAGAGCGAGAGTGATCTTCAACGTGCCTACGCCGAGCTCTATTCTGAGTCATTTAAAACTAAAAAACATAACAAAGCGTTAGTTCTTAGGATCAACACTTTAGAGAAGATTTAAGAAAAGAGAGAGAGAGAGAGTCCTCCACCTGCACTACCTTAAGAGAGAGAAAGTCTGCCTGTGTTGAGAAAGAGTTTATTTAGAGAGAGAGAGAGAGTTATTTTGAGAAAGAGAGAGGGGACTTGACTAAACAAGTGGCTAGTATTATGAGTGAGATCCATTCCTTTGTGGAGACTCGAAAGAAACTTGAAGCCCTTGTAGCCCAGCTTACTCATGATCTTGAGAGAGCACGGGAAGTCAAGGTACAAATCAAGGACAGATCTGGGAAGATGGGAAAGATGCTCCTCGGCCCCTCTTTAGGTTTTGGTGATAGGCAGGGAATAGGTTATAATGGTTATTCCACGTCCTAAATTGCACCTGGACCAGTTCCTGAGTTTACTATGACTCCTTATGGCCATCGTCAAAATCATCGAAGGAGAGTTCGACCAAGAAAATCAAACCAAGGTCCACCTATGACTGTGTTCTTTTGTACATATTGCAAAATAAAAGGCCACCTCAGGGAGTTTTGCTATAGTATAGGTCGGACACGATGTACTAATACTCCACCACATCATACTGATGATTTTACTAGTCTGAGAGAGCGAGTTGAGTTTTTAGCTGCCACATCACAGAGTTAGATGGATGAATTTTGACGGACGTCTTTGCCGTCAGTGAATGCTTCTCACATTCCGATTAAAACCAACAACAACAAAGGTAAACAAAAGTTCATCACTTCTTGGGTACCTAAGAAAGATAAAAAGACCTTTGTTGTTCATGTCGCTCTCAAAGCGCATAATACCTCACAGTGGTATTTTGATAGTGGATGCTCCAGACATATGACAGGTGATGCCTCATTTTTTACTTATCTTGAGGAGTATAAGGATCACCTTTGGAGATGAGAGGAAGTCTAGAATTATAGGATGTGTTACTGTAGAGTTACCAGGATTTTCTAAGCTAGAGAATGTTTTGTACGTCAAAGGTTTAAAAGCAAACCTGCTCAGCATTAGCCAGCTGTGCAACGCTCACTTTGTCGTAAAGTTTGACCGGGACACTTGTAATGTATATAATCAAGCCGGTAAACTTTTAGTGCGAGGGGTGAGGACAGAGGATAATTTCTATGGGACTGAGCCCATGTCCTTACTTGTCTGTAACAGCGCCACGATCACTCCTATGGATCTGTGGCACCAATGTCTAGGTCACGTGAACGTTAGAGATTTATCTAGTTTAATTAAAAAGGAACTAGTACGTGGCTTACCATCACTTGGAAAGCCAACTTCGACGGTTTGTTGACCCTGTCAGTTGGGAAAACAAATTCGTAGCCCCCCATAGGAAGTTGCATTCCATTACCACCTCTCATATGCTTGAGATTATTCACATGGATCTTATGGGTCCTACTCGTACTGAGAGTCTGGGTGGTAAGAGGTATATCCTCGTGATGGTGGATGATTTCTCCAGATACTCGATTGTAGGTTTTTTGAGGGAGAAATTCGATGCTGTGAAGTTTTTAATGACCAAGTGTCGTGTCCTGCAAAATCAACACGGAGTCACTATTAACAGAATACGTAGTGACAACGACACTGAATTTAAGGAAGCAAAGGTAGATCTTTACTGTGATAGCATTAGGACCAAACATGAGTTTTCTGTTGCGAAGACTACTCAACAAAATGGGATTATTGAGAGAAAGAATAGGACAATCCAGGAAATGGCTAGATCTATGCTTCTAGGTCGTAAGGTTTCTAGGAGATTTTGGGCAGAGGCAATGTCTACTGCATGCCACACGGTGAATAGGGTTTACCTGCATCCACACACACTTAAGACGCCTTATGAATTATGGACTGGCAAGAAATCCAACCTTGTATATTTTCGTATTTTTGGGAGTAAATACTACATCCTATGGGATAGAGAGAAATTAGGAAAGTTTGATTCCCGAAGCGATGAGGGAATACTGTTAGGCTATTCATCAAATAGTAGAGCGTACCGAGTTTTTAACCTGAAGAGCTCTAGGGTTATGGAGTCAATAAATGTCACCGTGCAAGATGACGAACCTTCGACGTTTATTGATCCTAGTCTTCAGTGTGAGGATGAGGATGTTTTTGGTAGTAATTTACTTGTACCTCACCCACACTCTGAGGACCCTACTCCTGTGTTAGTGGACACACCTTCTTGGGTTCGTAAGAGTCATGAACCTTCTGCCATTGTTGGTGATCCCACTCAAGGGGTTAAGACTCGTGCTCAGCTAGAGAATGTTGTTAGCCATTTTTACTACACGTCCTAAGTCGAGCCCAAGAATCATAAAGAAGCACTCAAGGATGAACACTGGATATCTTCTATGTAGGATGAGTTGCTTCAATTTAAAAAGAATAATTTTTGGAAACTTGTCCCCTGACCTAGTGAGACTAATGTGATAGGTACCAGATGGATTTTCAAGAAAGAATAAAATGGATGAAAATGGTACCATAATCATAAACAAGGCTAGGTTGGTCGCTCAAGGCTACACACAGATAGAAGGTGTAGACTTTGGGGAGACATATGCTCCTGTTGCGAGGCTTGAGTCCGTCTGTTTACTACTCACCATCGCATGTCATCTGCGCTTCAAGTTATATCAGATGGATGTCAAGAGTGACTTTTTGAATGGCATTCTACAGGAGGAGGTTTACGTAGAACAACCAAAAGGGTTTGAAGACCCTAAGCACCTGGAGCACGTCTACTATCCGAGGAAAGCCTTGTATGGTTTTAAGCAAGCACCCCGTGCTTGGTACGAGAGCCTTACTTCCTTTATCTTAGCCCGTGGCTTCAAGAGAGGGGGAGTTGATATGACGTTGTTCAACAGGAGAGATGACGGTGCTATTTTGGTTGCCTGAGTCTATATGGACGACATAGTCTTTGGATCCACATGCTCCTAATATGCTCATCATTTTGAGGAGGAGATAAAAAGTGAGTTTTAGATGAGCATGGTTGGTGAGATTACTTTCTTCCTTAGTCTTCAGGTTCGTCAGCTAGAGGATGGGATGTTCATCTCCCAATCCAAGTATGCTAGAGACCTAGTGAAGAAATTTGGTTTAGACTCCGCTAATAATGCACGTACACCTATGAGTACCACTACCAAGCTTAGTAAGGACACTTCAGGCAAGGACATAGAGCAAACCTTGTATCGAAGTATGATAGGTAGTCTTTTCTGCTTGATTTACAGTCATCCCGACATAGCCTTTAGTGTTGGAGTCTGTGCGCGATATCAGGTGTCCCCAAAAGAGTCACCCTTACTTGCTCTAAAATGTATTATCAAATATCTGAGTGGGACACTCTCATACGGTATTTAGTATTCCTTTGATACCGATGACCGTTTTTCCGCCTATTCGAATGTCGATTGGATGTAGATGGTTGTAGGAGCACTTCTGGTGGGTGTTTCTATTTTGGTTCTGTTATTTTCTCCTGGTTGAGCAAGAAGAAAAATTCCATCTCTTTGTCCATCGCGGAGGCTGAGTACATCGCCGCCGGGAGTTATTGCATGCAACTCTTGTGGATAAAGTAAATGTTGGAGGATTATGGGATATCACAGGACACCATGACTATTTCCTGTGATAACACGAGTGCGATACACATATTCCGCAATCCAGTCTAACATTCGCGCACAAAGCACATCAGGATACGCGAGCACTTTATACGTCAGTTAGTTGAGGATAAAATCATATACCTGAGTTTTGTACCCACTGACCGTTAGTTAGCCGATATTTTCACGAAACCCTTAGATGCCCTTAGATTTGAGAGTCTTAGGAAGTCTTTGGGGATTTGCACAGTTGACTGAGGGGTTGGTCTGTGTCTAAGATATGATGCTTTTTTATGTTCATATCATATGCTTCATATTGCTAGATTATTTGATATGTATTTCTACTTTGTTGTACAGATATTTATTTTTTTGAAAAATCCTAAAAGATTTTCTTTTATAAAAATTTTAGAAAAGATCAAAAAGATTTTTGTATTTTATTTGCACATTTTATGGATGAGCATTTAAGATAGCAGAGTCACAATTTCATTCCATTTATCCATGTGACTGTTTGATAGCGATTTGAGACGCTATATCATTTCATACATGTGATTTACATCGATTGGAGTCTTTGAGATGTGATTAGTGATATCTTTCTACATGTTTGACTCCTATCTCCTTTATTGCACACATGTACGGCTATATTTGATTATTGTACTTGTCTATCACATATTGGCTTGAGTATTTCCATCTCAATTCTGTCTATACAACTAACAATATGCGATAAAACTTGACAAGATTTAAATGCATGTAATAACCATTTGGTGAGACTGTGTGTTTATTTGACAACGGAGAAGGGCTGCAAAAGGTTCATTTAGCCTTTGCGATTCTAAGCCACCATTAAAAAGGACCTAAAAATTGAGAAATTTTATTATCCGGGGTCCAAAGAGGTTAAAAGAGTACGAAAAAATTAAAGGTAATAAAAAACAATCTATGCCAAACATGGGCCATTAGCTTTCACCATCAATTCTCCAAAGTTTGAGAATTTAGAATGCCTCTATTCAAAATATATATATCTGAGGGAGTTTGGTTGGAGAATATCAACGGGTTTGCACTTCCTTGAAAGTCCTGAAAAAGCATGCAATAGTTTTGGACGTTATTGGTGTGGAAATCACTTTGAGCTTTGATTTGATGATTTGATTGAGCCAATGTCTCATATTACCACCTTTTTACACCAAAGAAAGATTTTGAGTTCATTCGTTAGGAGTATCCGATATTCATCGTGCACCAATGTCATGTTGGTATGCATTAATTTTCCTATCGAATTTGATCACACCCCTACATTTACGCTATCATCGACTTGGTTGTTTTTGTGTTCTTTCATTGGGTGATTCTTTGTTGTATATTATGTGAGAAATTTTTTGAAAAATAAAAAAATAATAGTGTATTACCTTGTAACATTCTTCATGTGCATCCATTTATGCTTCTCATATATGTCTATTTGGGGACATCATAAAAAGGGGGAGAAAGAATTATGGGGTAGAATTGTTTTGGTGATTGGATTGATTTATGAATGATTTTCTTAAGCTTAATTGATCATTATTATTTGCATATCATTATATTTCAAACTATTTCTTGTCACGGGTATTTGCTTTATCTCATGTGTGTAGGTACAACATTGTACATTATTGGATTGCACACCCTGATGAGAAAAGCTTTGGGAGTTTCTGAAGAGTTGAAGATTTGGAGACATGCCAATTTAGTATTCTCAATTTGAGGGTTTAATGGGGATATTATCTTATATGTCATTTGATTGAATAATTCGGTTTTTTATGTATGTACTGGCATAGACATAGGAGGAGATTTGTAAGGACATAATTTTATAAATGTCCGGGGTAGAATCTAGGAATTTGCTTTTTTTCCCTAGACCACATTTTGTATGTCTGATACCGCTACATTCGGCACGTCAACACGATCATCCTCAATAACCTTTTATCCGAATTCAATGCATCCATTATCTTCACGTACATCATGCTTCATGAAACGTGCTGCTCAGCTCAGTCCCACTACTCCACTACGCTTTATCGGTAAAATAGTTTTTTGAAAGCTTTAATATTTGCAAAAATATTCGGAAAATTTTTCAAAAATTATTTTTTGAAGTCTGGATTAATTTTTTATCAAAAGAAGAATTTTTTCTAAGTGTAGAAGCGAAGTGCCTTGAACGTCGAGCTCGCTCAAACGACTTTGATTGTCGTTCGCGCTAGATAGGATGTCGCGCGATCTCGTTCAAACGACTTCTGTCCTTCATTCGAGCGACATGGCTATCTCGTTCGAACGAGCCATCGTCTCGATTTTCGTATAAATACTTGTACACCTTCTACACGATTTTTAAGTCTTTCTGCAATCTCAAAATTCTACAAAAATATCCCATAATAAGACTTCATCTGTTTAAGGATTTCTAAACCTTTTTGATTCATAAAACCATTCCCATATATGTGTGTGAATCTTTAAACCTTCAAGAAGATCATTTACTCATCTGGAATAATTTGTGAGGAATCCCTTCTCTTCTTAATTGCTGCTCTACTGGAAAGGGATAGTTCCAGCCGATGACATCAGAACCGACACCCGAGGGTATTTCTGTATCATATATTTTCATTGTAATCCGTGTAAGCCGTTTTCTTACAAAATTATAGTGACAATAAAAGGTTTTTCCCCTTTGGGGAATTTTTTTCTCATTTATGTGTGGTTGAATGTTCTTGCTTGATTTTTATCATCATCAATCACACCTAGATGCATGTTTAGAACTTAATTGACAAAACTGAGTTTAATTAAATAACTTCCTTAATTGAACGCAAGGGCACTCTTCTCAAGCTCTCTGGTTGTAGAGTTCTCCCCACAAAGATTAAACCACAGCAAAGGTGTGTTCTTTAAAACCAAAACAATTCACTAAATCACATTGGGATTTTTGTGAATTGTAAACAAAAAGGGATTAAACCCTAAAAGAAGAAATCAAAAGGATTCTGCACTTTCGTAAGTTTATGTTTTTCAAAATGCTAGGACTTCTTAATGAAAACGAAACCATTTAATAAGTATTTATAGAAAATCACGTTGCCTCGGTATTAGAGCTCATTCGAATGAGATAAGCATGTCGCTCGAACGAAGGACACGTGTCGCTCGAATGACTTCTCACGAGATGTCTATGTTGTGAATGATAAAATCAGGTCATTCGAACGACCTATCAAACGAAATTCCACACATGCTTGTAGATGATTTCGATACGAATGCGTGGCCGCTAGTTTCGTATTTTTTTGATTTTTTATGAATTAGTTATGATTTTTCTACAGAAATGTGTCCGAGAACAAAAACTTTAAAAAAATATTTGATAAAAATATACCAACATTTTAAGTGAAATGCTAAGGAATTAAAACTCAACCTTACCAAAGTAAACTTCGTGGAGTCTTTTTGATGAAGAACTTGATTAATTCGGATTTGTCTTGATGTAGATTTCTCTTGAATGCTCTTTGACGGTGTAGCGGTATATGACATAATAAATTGATAACGTACTTATAAAAATATGTCCATACAAATCCTCATCTCCTCAAGGTTATCAAAATTCTACTCCGCCAGAGATTCAATCTACCACTCCAACTCCAAGTTATCAAACTCCTTATTAATTTAACACCCCCAACTCCTGCTATAGAGGAATCCCAAACAAACCCTAAAAATACTATTGGATTCTCCTTGGGAGAAAATCATCTAACCAATAATAAAGTCGACCTTCAACTTTTTAAAAAACACCGCATGTATCTCGAAAAGATGACTATGGCATTAGAGGTTCAAAAAACTGAAAGAATGTTGATCTTAATGATGTGTGGCAGAAACTTAATAAGACCTTTTTATTTCCAACTATTTTGAAAGAAATGGTTTTTACCGAGTAGCTAATCAATTAAAAACCTATTAGAAGAACCTTCGAAATAATTTTTTCCTGAAGGGAGCAACGAGTTATGATATTTTAGGGTTGAAAGACAGAGTTCCCCATAATGTTGAAATGCCCACTGACAAATGGAACGACTTCTTGGAGAATGAGGACAGGGAGGGAAAATTGACTAAGAGGGAGAGAAATAAACTAAATAGGTCAAAGAGAGTTAATGTCCACAAATTTGGGGCAAAATCTGTTATACCCCTCCCTAAATAAATTATTTAGGGAGGGGTATTACAAACTTCCCTCCTTAGGGAATTTCATCCTAGAAATTCTTGGTTTCTTCCATCTATAATTCAGTTACCTATGACCAGTTTTCAAACCTAGGCACCCTCAACACTATGGTTGAAACCCAAAGATTTCATATGAGGTATTGGAAGATTCTGAGAAAGATAAAGAAAATATGGAATATGTCAAAAAACGGGTTGTGTAATAAATGTGTTTATGCAACCCAACTTAAATGAATGCAATAAATATTCTGATAAAGGTAAAATGGACAAGTAAATGCGTAAATATATCAATGTCCTTAAGAGAATGAAAAAGGGTTAAAGAAAATGGATCAATGGGTGGTTAAGCAACCTAAATGGTAAACCCATACTTAACACAAGAATGGATTATAAACAGGTTTTCAAAAATTAAATAAGTATTTTCTAACACGGTGAATGCATGTGTTGAAATGGTGATTTTTGATGAAAATACTAAAGTGTATGAATGGGTAAATTCCCGGTAAAGGAAAGGTTTTGATAAATTAAGTAAAAGGGTTTCAAACGCCGAACCGAGTGTGTTAATTAAAGTGGGAATGCCAAGTATGAACAAAGAAAGCCTTTAATAAGATTAGGGTCAATTAATCTGGGCAAATAAGGTTTTCGAAAGTAAAACGTTTAATACATTGGCATGTGTTTTCAAAGGTACACATATGAAAATATATATACATATTTACGCATGCATGTGTTTGTAGTGTGTGAGTATTCCCTTCTACCATTCGTTTTTATATTGCTTGTATAAATTCCACTAGGCATAGACTCACATCCTCGCTTTGTTACGGCAGGTTGGGTGCAGGTTCATATTTTGAGGGCATTGTATAGGTAAGTGTTCTTTGTTTAATTTGTGTTAGTAGCTCTGTTTACTTGGATTTGGGGTGCTCCCCATGGGTCCCACACATATTTTATCCTAAAATTGGACTCGTATGCTAAACAAGTGAAACGTTAATTTAAAATAAAAACTGGACTAGCAACATTATCTAAGTTGTTTCACTGCATTTCCCACATAATGTCCGATTTGGATCGGGTTGACCCATGGGTGACCTATAAATTTGGGTCGTGCCGTTACAAATGGTATCAGATCTCTAGGTTCAAGCTTCCTTTCGGGTGTGATGTGGTGAGGTCGACATTAGATTTTTTGATGTTGGTATTGGTTTGGGCTAGTCACACTAGTTTGGTGATGGTTAGAGTTCATGTCCTTGATGGTAAAGTCTAGGAGGTTTGCACGATAAGTAAGTTAGTGTCAAATTTCATACGACTAAGTAGTTTTATAAGTCGCTTATGAATTTCTGATTTAGCAAGTAAATGATTTACGGGTGTCCACGTAGGCTATAAGTGGTGACACCTTGGTTTTTAGTGTGAGGCTTTTGTGTTCCAACCTTGTTGACGTAGGGTCTTTGGAGATGTTGTTAGAATGAGATATCACCCATTGGAAAAGGGGAATTAAATTACGAATAATCAACGGTGGGGATTGATTGTTATAGTGTCATAATTATGTAATGAAAAACCATGATCTAAATTATATGTAGCCTTGGATGTGACACATATGAGAGGTCAATATCGATGTTAAAATTAGGCAATTTTGATCCTTGGGGTAATGCGTGATCAATAATAAGGTCAATAAGCTTATAAATTGATGTAGGCTAACGTTAGAGGATAAGTCAACCTTCGTCGATAGGATGCTATCCTTATGAGTGAACACTTTAGTGGTTGTTGGTCTGTGAATGTATTTACTAGTGTTATCTCCATGGGGAGAAAGTATTAGGTCCCTTAGTTATGGGCTTGAGTTTAGTATGTCCCGATTCTTGTGCCTTAATTATAGTGGGTCTAGATAATTTCGACGATTGAGGTAACCTGGGAGTAAAACTAATAACCGTGGTGACTTAATGTTAAATAAAGTTGTTTTAATGTTTATAATTGGGCCTCTTAAGGCGTCATTAGGGCGGGCCTTGGTGTTCACTGGCAATACCCGACGTTCCATGTCCTACCAGAACTTAGATGTTTTAAATTTAGAGTTTCGTGATTTCAGTGTGGCCTTAAGAAATACGATCCCTTGTGGTGTTTATAACAGGAGCCTTGGTGGTTATAGGCAATACCTGACATCCCGTATCCTACCAATATATATATATATATATATATATATATATAGTTGTGTAACTCGGTAAGTTAGCACGTAGTAAGGGATTGCATAGTAAGGCAATTTAGTTATAATTATGTGGCACTCATTGAGGATTAAATGATATAAACTTGTGGAATTGAATTGAAAACTCCCTGGAGATATATATTAAGGTTGATCTGATGAGATATTATAGCAAGTGATAGTCATTCCCTGTAAATAGTGAATCGAAGTTGTGTGGCACAAGTCATGGTATGACTCGTGGTTTCGGGTACTAGACGTGTAAGTTGTTTAAAGAAATAATTAAGTTTGACATCGTCGCCTATGAGGCATTGGGAATCATTATCACGTTGAAGTTTACATAAGTGATGGTAGACCATTGATGATTATAGTACGGTTGGATTATGCCAACTTATGATGGTGCCTTAGAGTTAGTGCTACATTTTTGTTTATAAGCCTGTGTCACGGTATGACCTTTGAGGATGATTGCGAGAGTTGGTTGGTCAATTCTAGGTGGTGCGCCTAGGAGACTTAAGACACAATGATGTTCATTACGACTTTTAGAGATGGCCTTCAAAATGAAGCGTTAGATTTAATTATAGCACCCAAGTGTGCTACTTGTATGGTTAGTAGTGTCCCTGTCAAGGGAAGTCATTTGGCATGAGTAGTGTTGAAGTTGACATGCCGTTAGGATGGTTATGATTTAGTATCGTATAGGCAGTGCTAAGAATGGTGGGAATGGTTCATAAGTTGCATGTTTGAGATTGTGTGAGTGATTTGTTTCACCTGATAAGAGCGGTCGCACAAAATAGGGTTAGTTATCGCGTGTTGAAATTATAAAGGCCTAACAGCGATAAGTCGGTAGCTAATGGTAGGTTTCAGGAGAAGTAACTTCACATTGATCTAAGATATCTGTACTTGGTAGTAATGGATAGGTGGCGTTAGTTATAAGAAGGGAAGCCAAGCGTCCAGCTTCTCGAAGGAATTAATTTTGTATTTTGTCCATTCGGCATGAATATATGATTCTTGAGTAGAATTCATCAGGGTTTAGAGTCCAAGCCAAGGTACGTGGCAAGGCTACGGTGCTTAGCAGGTATCGGTAAGGAGTTATACAATTAAGGTAGACATTGTGGGTTCGCACTTCATATGGGTCAATTCTTTGTCAGAAATTGATTATTTTTCCCTTGACGTGGTGGTTACCTAATTCATTACAGTCCCTATGTTTTCGTTGATCCCGACAAGGTGAAATATTTTTACTCAATTTGATTTGAGTGTAGCACTGTGTAATCTCAGTAGTGGTGTGGGCTAGGCCGATTGAGACCGAGGCGTCATGGTATATGAGTGTGCTTTTCTTCGAAAGCACTTTGTTCCCCACTAGTTTGTGTGTGCGCGTCGTCTCGCGCTGTTGCATGTTGTTTACATTGTGACTTATTTGTTATAGGTTAACGTGTTTTGTTAGTTAACCGATATAACTAGTTACGAGTTGACTATGTGTTCAGGGATCATGACTTGAGAACATTCTGAATATCAGGATTTGATAGAACATTAGGTGCTAGCATTGCACTCTGTTAAGAACTATGCGGGCTGGGGATGTGATTGCTTGTATATACTTATGAGGTGATACCTAAGGGTGACTCTAGGTTAGCGTAAGAGTCTCATGGGGAATATCGAGCGGGTGGATGAATATGATATATTGTCTTGTGATCATCGATGCGAATAATTAGAAATGTTGAGGGTGTACTAGCCTAGGCTAGGTGTGATCCAAATTTGTTCGAGGAAATGTAGAGAGTGAATCCTAACATGGGAATGATCAATATTAATGAATTTGTTGTTGGTATTGCGACATTTGATGAGTATCAGTCATCTCGAGGTTTTGGTTAGATAGACATGTTAAGCATGGTTGAGATTTTAAAATAAGACCTGGGGGGTTGTCTCGATTAGGTTAACGATAATGATTGTTTAAAGTGAAATCTATAGGTTTCGACCATCGTGTTGAGGGTGCGTAGGTTTGGAAACTGGTCGTAGGTAACTGGATTATAGATTTGGAGAAACCAAGAATTTCGAGGATGAAATTCCCTAAGGAGGGAAGTTTATAATACCCCACCCTAAATAATTTATTCCAAATTTAATCGATACGAGGACTTGATGATAATTATAAAAAAAAAATGGGTAATAAATTGTATTAAATAAAGAGGACTATTGGGTTATGGATTACATATAGAATCCTTGATTACTAATTAATTAAATTTTATATGCCTCTCTTAAGGTTGGAAATTATTGAGGCGTAAGGTGCAAATTTAAATAGATAGAATAATAATAAAAGAAAGAAGGCTAAGCTCCTAGTTCCCCATCTATATCATATCTTATCGTGTTAACTAAAAGGAATCAGGTACATTGAAGGAACGGACTGAGAATATATAGGAGAAGTTAGGGCCTGAGTTGGGACGTCATCGCTCAAATGAGAGTTTGTCTCGTTCAAGTGATGGGAACGTCCCTCAAAAGAGAGACTAAATCATTCAAGTGACGCTACACAGCAATCTCTCTCTCTCTTCGTTTTTAGCAAATTGCGACGTTAATCCACATTTTCTACCAGCCCGAGGGTCTGACATCTTGGGTACGAGCGGACAAAATTCATATATGTAATGGGTCAGGGGCTTTATCTCGGGAATCATATCAAGGAAAGAGATAGACGTGAAGTGCACCAGACTTCCATTTATGTTGCCCAATTGCCAACCCTTGGATTTATGCATTGTCAAGGTTGGAGAAGGTCTTGCCCGATATGGGGGCTTTCGTGAGAAAATGAGGTTTCTAATTTGGGTGGAAAATCCATTTGCTTCAATTATAAAAAGAAGAATCGTGTAGTGGGAGGAAAAAGAAAGACTCAACCAGATTTCTAGAATCCCTTTCTCTCTAAGCCTTAGAGCTCCCATGGAGCAAAACGCTTCTGCCCAAACTTCTATCACTCACTCCATGAAATAACTAGTTCCCTACTGTCAAGATATGGCCACGAAATACATAGATGTTGTTTTATTGGGTATGTTGATGCGTATTTGAGAATGCGGGTATTTTAGAAGAAAAAGATGAATATTGTTGAGGGTTTGTAAAAGGTTTTATGGAGTTTACATGGAGGATTTTGGTGGATCATTTTGTGATTCCCTTTAAGGCCATTTTTAGAGGTGGGGGAGTTACCATCTTTACCACTACTATCGTCATTTTTGGAGCTCATCAAGGTGGGTAAACTACCTTTGATTTATGCTTGTTTAGTATTGTATGATTTCAGCATGTTTAGTTACCTTTATTAAACTAAATATATGTAGGATTGAAGTTAGTTTACATTTAAGTGCTGGCAAGTAGTCATCTTATCATTTGTATGAAAATGGGTTTTAAAAAGGGACATATACCAAATAGTCCCTCAAACATTTTTTAATACTCATTTAGTCTAAGCCTTTTTATTTTGCCTCAAAAAGTCCTTTGCCACATATTTTGGAAAGGGAGTGCCACTGGCGCGGACCTCTAAAAATAAGAGAATATTGAGTGCTTGAGGGACTAAATGGGTTAAACTAAAAATATGTGTCATTTTTAAAAAATATATATTTATAGTAGAGACTATTAAATAATTGACCCTTTTAAAAAAGGATGATTTAAAATGGGTTCAAAGGGTAGAAATTTTCAGAATATATGTCTCAAACATTTTTATGTAAGAAAATGTGTTATAATGATGTTTTAAAAGGAAAGAATGTGAATTTAGTCAATAAACATGTATTTGGTTCGTTTGAACCATTTTGTGGTATTAAAGGATTATTTCATATATCAATAAATGAAGATAAATAAGAAAAAGATATTTTCATGTTAAATGCATATTTAAAGTATGTAAGATTCATTTAGAAAGAAAAGTTGGTTAAATGTTAAAATGTGTAAAATATCTGATTTTATATAAATTGTGGCGTAAAAGTGGATAATGAAAGTTAAAGGGGTTAGATGTCTGAATAGAAGTGAAGTCGGTATTAAGATGCAAATTTCACAAATAAAGTGTGTATTTCAAATGTTGAGAAAATGGGACTTTAAATGTAAAATGGTGTGATTTTACATATTAAACATGTTAAAGTAGAAAGTAAGAAAGTATGGTAATTGTGATGTTGAACAAGTGTTAAAATGATTAAAAGGTGTTTAAAATGTTAAGTTGGAAACTAAATGACCATTTTGGAAAAATAACACTTGTTAACGGATTGAATTACAAATTTAGCACGAAATGGGGTAAATTGGTAATTTGCTTAAAGTGGGACATTTTTATGAAATAAAAATGTTAATGAATGTTTTTATATTAGTATGGTTTAAATTGAATTAATTCCTAAAGTCATAAATGATTTTGGCATAAAATCGATGTGTGTGTGAATAAAAGACTTAAAGAAGAAAGAAATCATTTTTTACAATAGTTAATGGAAAAATGGACTATTAAGTTCGGGTTTAGTCTTCAGCCGGGTAAAAATGAGGAAGTGGAATAATGTGGACATTTGTTAAATTTTAAAGCACATAAAAGGAACTCGGATGACACTGAAATAAAGTAAGAAGGGCCTCCTTAAGTCACTGGCCAGAGCATATGGTGCGCATAGCCGGCGATGTGGAGCCTATTGAAGTATGTGGTATTAGAAGATTCTGAGAAAAGATTAATGAAATATGGAATATGTCAAGAAATGGGTTGTGTAGTAAATATATTAATACAACCCAACTTGAATGAATGCAATAAATATTCCGGTAAAAGTAAAATGGGCAGGTAAATGCGTAAATCTATCAATGTCCTCAAGAGAATGAAAAAGAGTTAAAGAAAATGGATCAATGGGTGGTTAAGTAACCTAAATGGTAAACCCATACTTAACACAAGAAAGGGTTGTAAATAGGTTTTCAAAGATTAAATAAGTATTTATTAACATGGTGAATGCGTGTGTTGAAATGGTGATTTTTTATGAAAATACTAAAATGTATGAATGGGTAAATTCCCGATAAAGGAAAGATTTTTAATAAATTAAGTGAACGGGTATCAAACATCGAATCGAGTGTGTTAATTAAAGTAGTAATGAACAAAGAAAGCCTTTAATAAGATTAAGGTCAATTAATCTGGATAAGTAAGGTTTTCAAAAGTAAAACGGTTAATACATTGGCATGTGTTTTTAAAGGTATACGTATGAAGATATATATACATATTTACGCATGCATGTGTTTGTCGCGTGTGAGTATTCCTTTCTGACATTCATTTTTATATTGCTTGTATAATTCCACTGGGCATAGGCTCACACCCTCGCTTTGTTATGGTACGTTGGGTGCGGGTGCGTATTTTGAGGGCGTTGTACAGGTAAGTGTACTTTGTTTAATTTACATTAGTAACTCTATTTACTTGGATTTGGGGTGCTCCCCATGGGTTGGGGTCCCACACGTAGTTTATCCTGAAATTTGACTCGCATGCTAAATAAGTGAGACATTTAAAATTAAAATTGTACTAGCAACATTATCTAGGTTGTTTCATTGCACTTCACACATAACGTCCGATTCGAATCGGGTTGACCTACGGGTGACCCATAAATCCGGGAGAGGTCGTTATAAAAATCTTATTTGAAGGATGAATGGGTGGAATGGACCAATGGAACTCTGAAAGAAGGAAAAAATCTATTGGGTCAACATGTACTTGCATGCCCAATGGGATAAGGGACCAATAAATTCCTAAAATAAATCGGCTCTAACTCTTGTGATTTTGAATTTATTTATCATATATATATATATATATATATATATTGTGACACCCCGCCTAATTAAATACCGGGAGATCACTCCTTTATTAAATTAAATCAAGGTGAACAATTATTTCATTCTTAGCATCACTGTCGAAAAATATCTTTTCCAATTTAAACACCCTAATTAATTAAGCTAAGTGTCAAAACCATTTTTAGACATTAATTTCCAAAATTTTATTTTATAAACCAAGATTTAAAACTTTACACAATACAATATTAAAGAATCACACTACAATTATCCTGGAACATATAATCCAAATAATTTAAACATTCAACAACTCAATCCCAACATTAAAACTAAAGGTAAAACACACAGACAGTAATAAATCCCAAAGTGACAATACTGGAAATAAGCAGAACACAAATGTCCAATAAAATAACTGAATGATGGAAAGGGCTACACATGCCCAACTAAATGAATATGCTAGGAGTGGAATCGAATAAATGAAGTCGTATAAGCAAAAGGCCTGCAACTACCACCTAAGCTGCAATGCGTTCCTTCCAAAGGATCCTATGCAAGACGCCCCTGTGGCTGGGTACCTGTAATATATACATATATACACAAGAGAGAAAGGAAAATAGAAACGGGTCAGAGCCCGATAGTGTATATGATTTAAAATTTGTTTAGCAAGTATTTAAAATGTTTACAGGCCAATGCAACAACATATTAGTGCGGCACTCTCTTGAGAAATTCTCACATCTCTTCTAATGTGCACGCCTATCGCACTAATCTCCCCAACAGGTTATCTCATCTTATATCGCACTAAACTTTCCAATAGTTTAACTTATCTTAGGTTACTCGTAAGATTTAAAACTGAACAGTATAATTGTTTAAAAGGAAATTTTTCATTTAGTAACAAAGCTCTCATTTTAACTTTATTTATTAATAAAGTTTCCCAGTGTCATATTATACATTTCAAAAAGTATTTCCAATTTGAAGTCCAGATTCATTTCTTACTTACCATAACACAGTAGGCAGTTCCAAATTTCAGAATTTCATATATATATATATATATATATATATATATATATTAAACACTAGTATAATATATATATTCTAACAGCACCCCACATAAAAATTATGGTGCGTGCATACTCTGCTATCCAATCCCCATATCTCTCGTACTAAGGGAAATACAAGTTCGAAATCACTCTCGAACTGTATTAACACATAAACAAACAATATTGAGGCGAAGCATAGATTCCAAGTCTATAAGAGGATGCACATGCCCCCACGTCTCTTAGGACCGTCTGAACTATCGATTCGATAGCTTGTACCAAGGATTTCTATCTTCTAGGGTATGAGTTAATATCTCCCATAAAGGTCCCATCGAGATAAGACTATCCCAGCGCGGTAACCTCAGGGATAGCAAGTAGCGCGTGCACGATTTTCACACATAGATAGTATATGCACAATCACATAGTCATATATATACAACACTTATTCACAATTCTCAATTTGGTGTACCCACAATTTATAATTACAACTTCTTGTTCTGAAGACATTTTACTCACTTATCCCGTATAACGGACTCATATCGTTTATTACGGTTATCTCTCTCTCGTGATCTTTAAAGTAATCTCACCGTCCCAAATACTGAAATCGTCACACCTATACAATCCCAAAAACTTTGTACTAATCTGAATTCCTCGAATACTGGTTTTCCTCACTCAAATTAACTGATTTCTAAAATAGGGGTAAAATAGGAATTTCCCTAAAAATTAAAAATCTCGCTCGAACCAGAATGGTTCTCGCTCGAACGACTTGTACATCTCGCTCGAACGACTTCGCGCGACATTGACATCTCGCTCGAACGACTTTGCGCGACATTGACATCTCGCTCGAACTACTTCGCGCGACATCGCGCGAACTGCACTGTTTCTTCTTCAACCTTTGGCAGATACGTTTTTCACCATTTTTAAGCCTAAAAACCTCTATAGTTTAATCCCAAATGTCTCCTCTTCAATCCCAATCAATAATACCATGATTATATAACATTAATAACTTCCTAGAATCATTAATTCATCAAAAAACATTTAGATTACATGAAATCCCCAAATTAATTCGTAAGAACCCTAATTCCCAAATTTTCAATTAGAGAACCTAATCAACATCAATTCATTCATCCGTATAAATTTCAAATTTCATAATACAACCTCTACATATGAAGGGGTTTCCAGATTATCATATATATCATTACTACATGAAATTTTTCCTATCTCCAACATGAGTTTTCTTCTATGAAACTCATCCTAATCATCCCTAGACTAATATGAATGATGCATTAACGAAATTAAACAAGATAAATACTTGCCTGGAATTTTCAAAATTCTGATTTGCGGACGATTTTGGTGTGGTTGCGTTCCTCGTCGCGCGATCTATGCGTTGGTGGTGGTGGTGCAAACGGATGGATTTTGGGCCTTGGATTGCTTTGAAAGCTCTCTTCTTCCCTCTCCTATGGCCGTCAGTTGTCTTTGGTTGTTTTAACCCTAGAAGGCAACCTTATACATCTGATATAACCCTTGAAATTTCGTGGGTTTAATTACCCAAAAATGTAAAATGCCCTCCCGGGGTGCTAAATAGGCCTAAAAACGTCCCGAGACCCAAACTAAACCCCGGGTATACTTTTCTGACTATCTCGACCCTTCCGGACACTTTGGCACACTCAAAACGACCATATGAGCAACTTATAATATATTCACTTTTATTAATCAATATTTAGTCCCGACGCGACATGGGCGCGTCCCGACTCAAATTTTCAAAATTGTCATTCTATTCACTCGTGACCTTTAATATAACCAATATTATATATTACTTTGCTCATTAGTAATATTCAACAAATTTCCCATAATTACTAACTCTTATCACGTTAATAATTATAACATAATTAATTTCCGGATTTATATTAAATAATTAATTCACATTAAATTTAATAAATCCCCAAATTAATATAGCATAAAAATACGGGGTATTACATATATACACACACACACACACACATCATAGTAAAATATTGTTAAAATCATAGTCCTAAATATAATATTATGTTACAGGAAATGATACAAGGTATGTCGAGCAGTCACTCTGAGTGCAACCCCTATGACATTGAAGCAGATGCCCTAACCAAGGTACTTGGGAGGGAAAATAAGGGGAGGACAAGAGGTGTGGGCTCACGTATGCCAAGTAGAAAATTACAACATAGTGTACCAATAGTGGATAAGATCTCTTCGATGATGATTCATATGTAAAGAGAGGCAAAAGACCATACCAGGAATAGAGGAGAGGTGTCAGAGCTTCAGAGGGAGGTGGACATTGTTAGCAACAACATGACAATCATGACGAATAAAATCTAGAGGTTGGTCCGATTCTTTACTCTACAACAAGGTTACCCCCCTCAGATGCCTCCTCAAACATTCCCCTATCCTAAGCCTCAAGGTTTCCCATCCTAAATGCCTCCTCCCGAAACATTTCCCTCCTAAATTCCTCCTCCAGCATTTCGTGGATCATCGTCATCTATGTATGGTGACTTTGGTGAGCCGTATTAAATAAGAGACGTGTCCAATAGCAGGGTTATTGGTGCGTGCACGCTCATTTCCGTAATTATGAGAACAAATATCTCCAATCACTCTTTGGCGATGGGTGAGACTCATATATTGGTTGATACAATATATGATATTTGCGAAGATGAGTTTATGTACTTTGACCACGAGAAAGGGCCTTTGTTAAGAAATTATCAATTTTTTGTATTACCTGGTCAGTTCATTTGTTGGACAAGTCTAATCGTTGTATAGTGTTTTCTTTTTAAACACATTTATTATATTTTAATTATCTCGGACATCTGTTTGGTTTTATTTGAAATTTACTAAATGATGGAGTCGAATGAATTTTCTTTGAATTTGTTCGGGTTTAATGAATTTGCTTCAATTATAAAGTGAGAGTTCTAGTATCTAACATGACCTTTGTTTCAACATATATATAGGTGACTTTAATTTTAAAGATTGATTAATGGATTTCCCACAATACAAATAGTGGATGGGAGAGAGTCATAAAGTATCTGATAAACATGTAAAGGGTGTTCAAAAATTTATTAAATATGTAGATAAAATTCTTAATAATGTTAAGATTCCATATCTGTGAAACCGTTGTATAAATGGAAAATTTAAGTCTTTGGAAGACGTTGAATTGCAATTACTAATGTAAGGTATAATGCCAGACTATAAGATATGAACATTCCATTGGGAAAAGAATGTACCATATGTTTTGGAAGAATTACCGATACATGACCGTGTGATGGAACCCCACCAGGTGGAAATGGTGAACTATTCCCCATCACATCGTCCTTTGACCGATCTAATTGATGATGCTTACGGAGTCCACCACCATCAAAACCATCAGCCTATTAATACGGATAATATGCATTATGACTAAGTCAATGAAAATGTTGATGCGAAATTACCGAAATATCGGGAATACATACAATTAAAAGTCGATCTGGCTAGACCTTTGTATAAAAATTGCGAAGAATATCACTTGGTATTATAAGCATTGATCGGTTTGCATAATTTCAAGATTCAATTTAGGTTATTGGGAAATAGCGTAACTGTGATTCTTAAGTGGGCTAGAGACATTCTCGCAAAATATAATACATTACCATATAGTTATCGGAGTATGAAAAAGAGCTTGAAGGGTTTGGGTTTGAAGTACAAATCTATTCATGCATGCAAGTATGATTTCATATTGTACCGTAATGAACACAAATTAAAGGAATGTAAGGAACCAAAATATACGGTTTGTGAGAGTCGAAAAGACAGTATAATAAAATTTCATAAGTGTTCGCAAGTTCCATTAAAGGTATTAAATTATTTTCCCATCGATTCACTGTACCGTGGATATCAGAGGAAATGATATGGGATTCCTGAGATAAGGTGGGTGGGAATCTCATGCGTTATCTGCTTGAATCACTCATCTGGAAGCTTTCAAACACACGACACCCTAAATTTGCAAAAGAACCAAGCAATGTACCTCTTGCATTATCGATCGACACATTAAAACCTTTCAATAATTTAAGTACTAATCATAGTTATTGTCCAGTCCTCATGGTGCTTTTAAGTCTCCTTCCAACATTGTGAATGAGAAAAGAGTTCACATTATTGTCGTTGTTGATACCCGGCCCAAAAGCTCCCAACGAAAATATTGATATTTTCTTAGCCTCGTTAATTGAAGAAATTAAAAGGTGATGGGATTAAGTGGTGAGGGCGTTTGACGCTCACAAGGGTGAAGAGTGCGTTTTACACTCACAAGGGTGAAGAGTTCACAGTTAAGCAATGGTTATACGGATGATCCATGACTTTCCTGCCTATAGGACCTTAATCAGTTCTAATATTCATGGTTATTTGTATGTCTCATCTGTGGGGAGGACACTCAATCCAATTGGTTACATCATAGTGGGAAGATGAGTCATGTCGGTCATCGTATATTTTTGCCAAGTAGTCACCCTTTTAGGAACAACAAGTCTACTTTTTACCTGTCGATTAACAACATAGGGTAGAATTAACTCGACTTTTAGTTTATCAAATTGAGAAGAAGGCAAAAGCTGAGACTTCGAGGAATAAGTTTATAGGCAAATACCCTCATTTTGTAGGCCAAAAGCGTAAATCTAGGGATAATCTGTAAGATCCTTGTAAAATGAAGGCATGGTCTAAACGGTCAATCTTATTTGACTTTTCATATTTGAAAGAGAACCATTTAAGGCATGAAATTGATGTGATGCACATGGAGAAGAATTTTGCGAAACATCTGGTAGGAACATGTCTGGGTAGATCTCATTCGAATGATGGAGAAAGGGCGCAACGTAATCTACAGGAGATAAAAAAATTGTGGTTAAAAATTGATCCTACAACTGGAAGATATTCGATTCCCGCGGGTGCTTTCCTTTGACTACTAGTGAGAAAAATATCTTCCTAGACACATTGTTTAATTTGAAGACTCCGAATGGTTGTTTCGATAATTTGCACAAAATTGTAATCTACCAAACAAATGAACTGAAATAATGCAAGTCTCACAACTGGCACACCATTATCCAATTAATCCCTTTATTGTTTAGGTATTCTTTTCAGAGCAAAAAGATTTACACGGGGCAATTATACAGATTAGTTTGTGCTTCACCTTACTGTGTGTAAAAATGGTAAATAAGATGCACATTAAGGTTACAAAAGCCACTTTTGCTGAGGCCATTTATGTCTTAGAAAAGTATTCTCCTCCATTGTGCTTTGACATCAACGTCCACATGCAAGCACATTTATACGATGAGGCTTTGTTATGTGGACCTGTCAAGTATCACTAGTTGTATCCTTTCGAGCGATTGATGAAAATCTTCAAAGACTACGTTAAAAATACACGATATATTGGAGGATTAATTTCAAAAGAATACATGATAGTAGACTCATCGTTATATACCCAAGAACATATGACGAAACAAGGTTTAGGAGGTTCAATACTGATGGGGAACGACTGATTGAGGAACCTGATGAGTTTGAGGATAAATTGCCTTTCGATAACCCTAAAGAGGCGAGACTCACCAATATACAATACGAGCAAGCATCTCGTTATGTCTTTGGATCCCAAGACAAAGTTGAAGATTAAATAGAGTTAGTAACTACATATATAAGTTATTTTTATTTGATTGCTTGTATTCTTTATATTACCATTTAAACTCTACAATTTCATGAACACATTAAGGAAGTATGAGCGTGAAATGGTCAGAAATCAAAAGATAAGTGATTTTAAGGCATGGGCATAAAAAAAAGGTAATTCCAACATGTTATGTTGTGGTTATTTATGTATTTGTTGTAAAACATGGACTAATACAAAATCATTAAATGAAGCCTTTTAAAAAATATAATGTGTCTTCAAGGCTTTCACACCTAGACAAAGGTCATCGTTTCCTTGCGAAGGAGTTTAAAAATTCTTCATCAATAGTTTTAATTTTGTCTCATACCCTTGTGAGGAAAAATTACAAACGCAAAACAACGGAATATCATTTTCTACCTCGAATTCTTGTGTAGCTAGAAAAAGCGATAAAAATCCAAAGGGCATAGTGTTGACCTATCATGAGATTGCCCAAAAAATCCTGGAACTAGATTATTTAGACTTTAAAGAAATCATCTTCTATTGTGGGTGGGTGAAGGTGGAGGACACTACGAATGGTTGCAAAGTTAATACTTCCCCAAAACTTGTAATGGTAAATTTATCTAAGATGAAGAGTAAAGGTCGCTTGATCAACGAGCCTATTATTTGTGTCTTTCAAAATGTCAAGAAGGTATTGTAGTGTAAATGCATAAACGAAAACAATTGGTCTGCTATTATGCATGCACCGAAGGATTTGACTACTCAAACAGACGCATCAAAGTCCCCTCTAGAGTTCTAGTCTACTCTTGATAACAATCCTAATTTTGTCGTTCTTTTAGTTGATTTAGATGAAGATTTGGTTTCGAAACATTATATTATTGTCATTTAGTTAACTCTTGTATGACAACCCTATTTATATCATATGTAATGGAACAACCCTCATATTTAATTACATTTGTGTATCTTCTACTCATATTTTTAGTTTTCTTATACTTACTTACCCATTGCTCATATTTTGCAAAATATCATTATGTAGATCTTCTTAACTTTTGAATTCGACACTAATAACAAATCGTCAATCTGAGGTAACCATACAAATGGTAACAAATTCCGTTGATGTTCAATATATGTGTGGTTGCCTCGAATGGTGGTTTATGTTACGTGATGTTCACCAAGACACAAGTCATCAAAATCTCTTATTGGTAACACTAATTCCATTTTTTTTATATTATTCCATTTTTTGCTTATATCACTAATCTTACATTCACATATATTTTCATAAATAAATAACCAAAAAAAGGGATCTATACCCCAATTCTCAATTTAGAGTGTTCTCACAATTTTTTACACATTCAACAAATTTCACATATAATTTTATAATTCAAAAAAGACACCCTAGATTTGAATTATGAGTTAGACCTCAACCTTATTTTATCTTACAAACTACATGAATTTGATGTCATTTGGAACATTTTAAAGTCTTGTTTGCTGGCCTAGTTGGAGAAGGTGTATCTTGAAGTCTTGTTTCAAGAAAGGATACAATCACTGCATTGGATTTCGATTATGATATTGCGATGTTATTATCATATTCACTACAAGAAAAATGATTTTTAGTGGCACAATTTTTTACACCTAATTATAAAAATTTCGCCACCAAATCTTTTAGTGGCAAAAAAATTTCGTCATGCTATTGCCACTAAAGGTGTGCCGTGGATTGTTTTCGTGGAAATTTATTAAAATTGCCACTAAAAGTTGATTTTTTAGTATCAAAATCACTTCGCCACCAAAACATCGCTTTAGGTGGTAATTTTTTTTTTTGCATCTAATAAAGATTAAATTGCCACTAATAGTTGATAGTTTGCCACCAAAACTCTATTTTTTGTAGCAAAATAAAAATTCACCACCTAAATGAACCTTTCGTGGCAAAACAAATCGCCACAATTGAATTTAAATTTGTATGGAACGATTTTTTAAATATTAAATTGCCACCCATAGTTGATAGTTTGCCACCAAAAGGCTATTTTTTGTAGCAAACCAAAGAATCGCCACCCAAAGGGCTGTTTCGTGGCAAAAAATTGTCACATTTGATCTTAAATTTGTATGGAACAACTTTCTTAGCAATTTTAATTCGCCAATAATTGACATTTTTTATTGCAAAAAAAAACTCCATAAATTGACGCAATATTTTTCACAATACATATACACGTTGCTTTGGTAACAACTTAATTTCGCCGCATGTTTTTATTACTTTTCATCCAATTTCATATAATACTCAGAATTACTCATATACACAATTCTAATAAAGTCATTGACATTTATATAGCTCATAAAGATAGCAATCTTTGAAAAATAAATCTTTGTCTCAAAAGTTCCTACACTAAACACTATTTCAAACAAATTATTTACAAGAAATACTACCATACCAAAACAACTACATTGAACCCAAAAAAAATAAAAATAAACCTGTTTTAGCTATAAAAAATAACCCTTATTTCAGCTATTAAAAAATAACTATTTCAGCTAAAAGAAATGTTTCAGCTTTTAGAAATGAAAAACTATTTCAGCCTGTTAATAAAATATGTAGCTATTACATATGTATACATATGTAGCTATATGTATATGTGTTTCAAATCAGCCCGTTAATAAAATAGGTAAAGATTTCACAATACCCATTTGAAACTAGATTCAAATCAAACCTATGATACATATATAGCGATACATAGCTGATTCAAATAGGCAAAGATTTGAATGCCAACCTTCAAAGCCGACCTTCAATGAGAGAGAGAGAAACCCTAGGTTGTTTTTTACGGGGAAGAGAACAGAGAACAAAGAAACGTGAGAGCTAGATATGCGGATTAATTTGAGTGGTTGTTTGAGTGGGGTTTGTTACTTTTGGTGGATTTGAGTCTTTCGTGGCAACGGTATCCTGATATGAGCGGGACTCTAACAAGTTTTTACTCTTTTTTGTTTTTTCTAATTTAGTATTTGGCGGCAAAAGTAAATTGTTATTAAATTTAATTTACTAAATATTTTTTGTTGAAAAATTTCAAAATCACCACTAAATGTTGATTTGTAATGGCAATATTTGTAATACCCCGTAATTTTAAATGACTTTTAAAATGGGTTATATTTTAAATTAATGGATTAATTAGATTTTATTATTAAATAATTCATTCGGGTTTATCCGGACGGTGGATATTAAAATGGATGATTCTGAATATTACTTAAAGATATTTAGGTAATATATGAAATGTGATGTCATTGATATGACTGTATGATATAAATTCGGTAATTTATATTTTTAGTCAGACGCGGTATGGGACGTGTCGGGACTAGTTTATTAAATTAAAAAGGAAATTTATTTTTCTATTGATCTAATAGGCATTTCGACTGCGTAGTTATGTCAGGAAGGTTCGAAATAGTCAGAAAAGTCTATTTGGATGTTAATTTTGAGTCTCGGGTCATTTGGAAATGAATAGACAACCCGAAAGGGCATTTTGGTCATTTTTCTAGGGGGGATGAATAGTGATTACGGATTTGGAACTATTATAAGTATTGGTAGATTAAGTGTATGGGGGTTATTCATCTCCTCTTCACAAATAAGAGTAGCCATCTTCCTAGAGAGAGTGTAAGAGTGCTTCGGAAGGGAAAAGCCACTTGGGAAGGAGAAGAACAAGAACCAAGGTTCACCACCACCAACCACCACCGGAGTTTGACCGGAGAAGGGACAACCAACTGAAATATACTACACCAAAGGATCAGACCTACAAGAAAGGCAAGTGTTTGATAATGTCAATTTAAGTTTGTATATGGTCCATGTTAGAATAATATGAAAAGAGAAGATTATGATTGTTTGGAAGAAATAATGGA
The DNA here is from genome assembly GCA_949130495.1 of Sambucus nigra. NCBI lineage: Eukaryota > Viridiplantae > Streptophyta > Magnoliopsida > Dipsacales > Adoxaceae > Sambucus > Sambucus nigra. The sequence continues at coordinate 266,555,189 of OX422209.1, read as the reverse complement.
GTATTAAATGGATTTCTGGAAAACTGAAATAATATAGGAAGTAAACATATATTGTAGGATGATATTAATCCACGAAATGATCATGAATATGTTGAAGAAAAATCTGAAATACCACTGATGTGTTCTTGAAGATGATATATTGATAAATTCTGGAAACAAGGAGATAGACATGTTTTTTATCCAATCCCTTGATGATACTAAGATGTTTAGAGTATTGGAAATCGTTCATATATGTTGATATATCATGTAGAAATAATCATAACTCATTTTGGAGGTTAATATGAAGGTTTGAATGTGTAAAAATGGAGAAAAATGGAGTTTGGGATTTTGGGAGAGATAATGAATAGTAACCCGTAGCTTTGGGGTCATTTTCGGCCAAGAAGATAAATGATTTAGCTTTCGGCCAAAACATGAAAGTTGTAGATACTTTCGATACGGTCGCGTGGGCGCTGACCGCGTATTTTCATTATTTTTCTACGATTTGATATGATTTTTACAAGATGACAGCTCCGGGTTGAAATCATCAACTCGGAAATCAAATCGGGAATTGGAAAAATTACGGCTACAATTAATGTCGTAGATGTTCGGGATAATTTTTGGGGTAGTTTAGAAACCCTGAAAATGAATTTGGGTTGCTAGATTTATTTGTTAAATTCCAAATAGGGATGTATGAGGAATTATGATAGGACCAGTAGGGGTGATTTGATATAACACCTGGGTATCCTTAAGTTTACAAGAGGGTTTCATCCTACGTGAAAGAATATGTGTTTATAAGAGATTTGAAACTATCGGTTTTAACCTTAAATAAAAAAAAAAGAGAACTAAACTCGTAGTAGTTCGGGGGGATGATGTTATGGACCAGTAGGATATTAGTGACTTCTTACTGAATATATGTTGAGGAAAATCCTATTTGAATCTTATGAGATGGGAGCTTAGAATACATTTGGTTGAAAGAGGTTATGAGGTTATCCCGATCGCATAGTTTAAGTTTTCGGACCTCCATGATTGACAAAGTTAAGTAGTAGTGTATTGGAGGGGTTCCTTGTTTGGATTTCGCTTTGCGAGACGCTCCGCGCATGAACCTTAACGACGTCAGTAGTGGAGAGATATTATAGGATGCGAGGATAATTAATGAAGTATAGATATGATATTTTAAAAGAGATATAATGATACGTATGGGAAATATCTTAGGGTAGTGATAATTACCTTATTGATATTATATGATAGGTATGATAATACCTATTTGATTGATTGATGATTATGTGTATGACATACCTAGCTTACTTGCTATCGGTGGGAGGTTTACGCGTGAGGGCAGTCATATCCTGATGAATCCATGGGATCTTTGATTTGTCGCTCGAGAACATAGGTCTATGAAAGACTTATCAAGGAGTTGATAAGTCCGTTGACTGTGGGTGCGTAGGTATGTTCGTGACCCATGGATACGAGAACTATGTTCGCCTCCAATTTGTTTGTTGTTGTTTGTGGTTCGTGGAATCTTACCGAACCTGTAGTCCCCTATTCGGCGACCTGCGATGATGGGACTTGATAGCAGAGTAATGCATTGCACCGCAGTTGTGACTCGGGGTGCCGTATTATATATGAATATATATATATATATATATATATATATATATATATATATATATATATAATGAATTAAATGATTAAATGGATATATTGTGGTTAGATCTATCTACGATGATAATTGTAGATACCGGTGAATAAAATATGTTAATGGAATTTAGTTAATAAATGTTTATGCTTTTAGAATTGGAAAAGCTTAACTCATGTTAATGAGAACCGATTCAGATTAATGAATAATGAATCATGTTAATGAGAAACTAAATCATAAAGGAGAAATGTAAATGGATAATAATGTGACGTATGGTATGGGACATACGGGGATTATGATATGGGAATGGAATTATAATATGGAGACTAGAAAAGAGGAACCATTAACTAGGAAGTTAATAGGAAACGTTAAGTGTGCACTCTAGTTGAGAGATGACACTACACCAAATCTGCCCATTTGTCAAGGTCATTGACCTTGACAAATTCACCTTGTCAAGGTCAATGACCGTGACATTTCGAGGCGAGACAACTTTTTTTGTCACGGTCGTGTCACGGTCATTGACCTTGACACAAAACTCGCGTTTTGTGTCACGGTCGTGTCGCGGTCAATGACCGTGACACGTTTGTCACGGTTATAAACCGTGACAAAGCCGTGACCCTTTTTAAAAGAATTGTCACGGTCATTGACCGTGACAAGCCCGTGACAAATGTTGTCACGGTCAATGACCGTGACAATTCTGGGCAGAATTTAAAAAAAATATGCTGGGCAGTATGGCCACCGCCACTGCACAGCAGTATATTTGTACCTGTTATAGCAACGTTGTACCTGTTCCAAACATCATATATCCAACACAAACTAAAGATAATGCAAATATATATTCATGACAGTATAATCCAAATCTTCAAAGTAAAAATAATATACATGACGATATAATCCAAATATAATTAAAATGGACAAACTTAAAAATAATGTTACTACATGTCTTAGATAAAACTGAGGAGGTGAGTAGGCCACACGACATACGAATTGACGCACCCACTAATATACGTCGTGCCGCATTGTTCGCGCAACCACAATAGGGAGTTCTCCTTCCCGGGTATGACATGCGTGACGAGCACCCTGGACTCCATCTCTTGAAGCACACGTCCATGGACTAGTCCACCCTCGACGATGTTCGGGTCCCTCAATCCCCGCCCTATCCGCTGGCCATCAAATATGTCCAATATGAACACGCTCGGCCAACCAATTGTCGATAATGGTCTGTTGGAGGGCGTCAAATAGGGAAGTGGATCGTCGAAGTACGAACGTGTCGGTGATGAAGCAGCGAGGTCCACATCCTCGTCATCCTGCGCCTCGTCCTCCCGCACCTCCTCGTCCTCCCGCACCTCCTCCTCCACCGCCTTCTCCTTCCCTTTCCCTTTCCCTTTCTCTTTACGGTCTCCATCCAACGTACGCTTCATGAATGCGTACATATCTTGGACCGTCGCCTCCAAACGGGACAGCTTCGCGTCGTGTGAATCCACCGTTCGAGCCAACCCGGTGTCGCTCGTCTCCAATCCGATGATCCTAGATTTGGCCACCCGCGAGCTCACTCCCCTTGTCCTCCCCTTGCGATCAGAGCCAAGCACTTGGCTGAGTGCGTCTGTGGACAAAGATGCCTTGTCGGCATCAGACTGCGAGTCATGCACTTCCTTAAGCTTTGCCTGAAACGACAAAAAGCACATGATTAGTAAAATAAGTAAACTAAAAAATTATAACGTAATTAACAATAATTAAACTGTCGGATTACTTACAATCGTGGCCGCGACGCTCGGGGACACCTCCTTGTCCTTCCCCTTCTTCGTTCGAAGAGCCACATAAGTATCGAGCCTATGTGGCTTACCCCCTGGCCCACTCCCTACCCCCTGAAATAAAATAAAGTAAAGTAAAATTAGTAGTGCACGTCCGTCTTTTTAGCCCGATTTTCCCTCCCCGATTGGCGAGATGCCAATTGTCGATCCTCGATCTCATTGTCAATGAACTTTTGCCATTGTGCCAATGAGATCGGCTCCTTGGGCGGGACGGATCCGCGCCATTGTAAAATGGTCTCTCGTGTTTTTCCAAAGTACCGTGTCCGCATATTTTTTTTCCACGTCTTGTGTTGCTCCCTCAACTGCTCGAAGACGGAATCGCGTAGCTTTGGATCCAAGTTGAATTGTTCCTGTCCAACAAATACAATGTTAGTTGCGAATAAATATAAATATAAATATAAATATAAATATAAATATAAATATAAATATAAATATAAACATAAATTGAAATTGAAATTGAAATTGAAATATTCATATAAATATTACCTGTAGTGCCGCCCAAACAACTAACTTGAGCTCATACGGCACCTCCTTCCAACTCATAAACCCCGGGCCGATGACCGTCTTTAGCAGCTCGAGGGATCTCGCTAAAAGCTCCGACTTGTTTTCGACGGTAATCCCAAATTTTCCATATTTGGGGAGCCTAGGGGCGGAGGAGCCCTCGTCGCCTCCGCTACCACCGAACCCAGACGACGACATCATCATAAACAGCATCATCATCTTCGCCCTAACATCTGAAGGAGACATTTTTGCTGTAAAAAAAATGTTATTAGTACAGATAGAAAAAATGTTATTAGTACAGATAAAAAAATGTTTCGTCTATATTATAACGTATGTGTAAGTTCCGTCAATACCACCCCTGCCACACGCACGCACACACACACACACACACACACACACACCACCCCTACCCACCCCACCCCACCCCCGCCACACGCACACACACACACACACACACACATATTTTGAATGAAAATATCAATTATTTATAAAATTGATGTCTACTTTTAGTGTTGTGTATATATGTTAGTCTACTTTTGCTTTTTTTTTTTTAAATAATCAATTAACCAAATTTCATAATAGTGAATAAGGGTTAATCCTAGCCATTGATTAAGTGTATTATTAGTAAGTACAAAAAATAAATATGGACTCTTAATCTAGGATATAAGGAGTATTTGTTAGTGAAATAATAATTTAGTGATAAAAACACACTCGAACACTACCAAGTTTTGACGACACGGGTCTCTAGAAAGAAAAACAAGCATTTCCAAATTACACGTCGAAATAATACAAGTGCATGCTTTGCAATCAAAGGTATTTATCTTTAGGGGTTTGTAAATTTAGGATTTATTGTAATATGTATTTTGAAAATGGGACAACAAACATTTTATTTATGATTTTAGTCCCTATTTTTTAATAAAACCGCTGGCGCGGACCCATATTCATAAAACGTTAACCAATCATAACATGCCACGTGTCCCTTTAATTTGAAAATAGGGACAAAAAATGGAAACAAAATGTTTGTTGTCCTATATCCATAATCAATATTATTTTAAGTCCTAAAATTACATAATCTATTATCTTTATAAGGATAAAATTATCTTAAAATGATTGGTAGGGAATGTCTATGAGGTGGATGATAATTTATTTGATATTTTATTTTATTTCTTTTGGTTAGGTTATTAAGACTTTATTTGAATTGATATCTTAGTAATTATTATTTAATATTTATTTTGAGCAATTATCTTATAGTAGGATTATTATCCTAGAAATAATTCTATCAATTCAAATAAATAGATATCAATTCAAATACATGTCTTGGATATCAATTCCCACTAGGGGTGGCAATTCGTGTGCGTCGTGTCGTGTTCGGGTCGTGTCATGTCGGGTTCGTGTTAAGTATTAGTCAACCCTAACCCGACCCATTTAACTAATCGTGTCAGATGAGCAAACACTAACCCGACCTATTTATTATCGTGTCGTGTTCGGGTTGACCCGCATAACCCATTAAGTAAAATATAAAATAATTTTTTTCTTCTCTCTTAACCAATCATAGCACTCATACGCCTACAATAACTTAATTTAATTAATTTCAAATTCTTGCAACACATAAATAATTTATCATCCGAGTTCGTGTCGAGTTCGTGTCGTGTCAAAAATTGCCACCCCACCCCACCCCTGCCCCCCTCCACCACCACACACCACCACACACACACACACACACACCCCACCCCACCCCCTCCCCCACCACACACCACCACACACACACACACACCCCACCCCTAACCACCTCCTGCCCCACCCCTCCACCACCCCCTCCCCCACCACACACCACCACACACACACACAAACACCCCACCCCACCCCACCCCACCCCCTCCCCCACCACACACCACCACACACACACACACACCCCACCCCTAACCACCCCCTGCCCCACCCCTCCACCACCCCCTCCCCCACCACACACCACACACACACACACACACACCCCACCCCACCCCACCCCACCCCCTCCCCCACCACACACCACCACACACACACACACACACACCCCACCCCACCCTCCACCACCCCCTCCCCCACCCTGCCCCACCCCCTGCCCCCCTCCACGCACACACATACACACATATATATATACACATACACACAAATATATATATAAATGAAAGAGAGAGAGAGAGAGAGAGAGAGAAAATGGACCTGAAAGTAGAGAGAGAGAGAGAGAACAGCGTCGAGAGAGAGAGAGAGAAATGGAGGGAACGGCGCGGGAGGGAAAAAAGAAGGGGGGGGTAGGGTTTTTGGTGAGAATATTGTCACGGTCGTGTCAAGGTCTTTGACCGTGACAAGAATTTAAATAATTGTCACGGTCAATGACCGTGACAAGTCCGTGACAAGTAAATTTGTCACGGGCTTGTCACGGTCATTGACCGTGACAATTCGTTGTCACGGTCGTGTCAAGGTCAATGACCGTGACATAAAACGCGTGTTTTTTAAAGGTGACAATTTGCCCATTTTGGTGTAGTGTGAGTATTGCAAGTGAGAGTTGGATCTAACATGTACATAATAAATGCTTTATTGCACTTGTTAAATACTTGTTGTTTTAAAAATACTCTACACATTCGGGCTCTGACCCGTTTCCTTGCATATTTTCTCTTCTATTGTATCTCTATATCAGGTGTCCAGCAACAGGGACGCCAACCATAGTTGATTGCGACGAGCTATGGAGCTATGGAAGTTTTGCTTAGACGCTTATCATCTTTTTGATTCACAGTATTCTTAGATAGGGCATGTCGCCCAAAGGACTCAGTTATCATTTTCTATCAGAGTTAAATACTATTGTATTTGTGTCCTTTTAATACATTTTGGATTATTGGGATTCTTGTAAAGGAATTATATTATTTGAGAATGTTTATTCCAGTTGCATTTAAATTCTTTTGAGTTATTTATTTAGTGATCTGTGTTATAGAATAAAGCGTGTAGTGTTATTCTTAACTTAAAAATGGTTTTGTTGAAATTTAAATTTGAAAAGTTTTTTTACATCAGCTTATTTGAGTATTGGGTGAGTTGTAAATGTTTTCGACAGTGATGCTAAGAATGAGCCAACTGTATATTCTGTTTTAATTTGGTATGGGACTGGCCACCCGGTATTTAATTAGGCGGGGTGTTACAGGTGGTATCAGAGCATCAGGTTCTAGTGTCCTTTAGGATCTGTACGGCTTACTGTGTCTTCAGCTTAGCGTTCTTTGATGTAGAGCCCTATGAGTAGGATTATTGCTTTTCTATTTACGCCTACAAAGGTACGATGACTACGGTTGAAGTTGCAGCAATTATCGCTCTGGCAGTCAATGCTGCTGTAGCTGCTATTCAGCAGGCTCCCACACCGGCACCGGTTGTGCCACCCGCGCAAGGGCAAGTGTTTCCTACTGCATGGGAACGAGCGAGGGATACCTTTCAGAAAGCGCACCCACCTGAGTTTCAGGGAGGATCAGATGTTGTGACTGCTAGCCAATGGGAGGGAGATATCCAACGGCACTTGAGAAAGATTGCATGTACTGAGGTTCAATGTCAAATACTAGCCACATTTTAGCTAGTAGGGGCACCTTTCCAATGGTGGGAAGCTACGACCACTATGGAGGAGAGGGACATAATGACTATCCAAGACTTTTGGATATGGATTGATGGGAAGTATTTTCCTTCCGCCATCCAGACAGAGATGAGACGAACGCTACTTGATTTGAAATAGGGAGAGAAAACTGTGGCGAAATATGAGAAGAGTTTCCGAGGTTAACTAATTTGATACCAGCTGAAGTACTCACTGAGGATAGGAGAGTCCTAATGTTCAGTTATGGGTGGAACTATAAAATTCGACAACATTTATTGAGGAATCTTTCATTACGTACGTATGGCAGATGAGGGCCATTGGACGAATAGCGGAGATCGTACTTAGGAGGTTATGAAGTATGTTTGAGTAGGATGACCGTAGTCGAGGTCACCCCTATTATGGAAAAATTGAGGAGAGTCATTAGTAGAAGTTCTTGAAATGCGGGAATTATGTGTGTTACCTAACGAAGGCAATATATTAAAAGGCTTGGGCATATAGTGGAGTGTGGTTAACTAGAACTGAAAATTTGGGTTAAAATTTTTCTTGACTCATCGGAGCAAAGTTATAATATTGGGATTCAACAACCATCACCCGCAAATGAGGGTATGTTTCCTATCTAAGGAAGTTTGAGGCGTATTGATTTTTGTAGTGATTGATATTGTGAGGGCAAAAAGGGTTGTTAAACTTAGCCTATAGCATCGTTATATACGTAGACTCACTGAGGGGTGTGGGACACCTTTATATTACATGTTATCACGTGGGTTTGATTTTTATCATGGGATTACTTACCTTGAGCATGTCCGAGTGTGATTTGACTATCAGCGTGCATTGACTTGTGATATATGAGAGCATATGTCTGCATCTTGTCTTCTATAAGAGAGTAGATGCGTAGACTCTATTTGAAATCGATAAAACCTAATTTTTGTTTAAATCCATAAACCTAATATTTTTTATATATAAACAAAATTTTTTACATTATTGACTAAGGACCTTAGGAGTTTCGATGACCGACTACTTTAGGAAGTAGTGTATCGGGGTGGTTCCTTGTTTGGATTTCGCTTGCGAGACACCCCACGCACGAAACTAATAACCGTTGGGAGTCGAAATAAGTTAGGTCTTTAGTATATGAGTTTATAACCTTTGCGACAAATATAATATTGAAAGCGGTACGAGAGGGTGTATGGGCGCCCTGGATGATTGGATTGTAGTATTTTTCATAATTGTGAAAAAGGTAAGTAATTGAGACTTCGGGATTTATTTGTTCACTACAAGAGGATCATTTTTTCCTAAAGTTTGTCACGAGGACAGTATAGGGAAGATTAGGTAAAGTCTAAATTTGATTCAGTTGAAATTATACGGTGAGGCTTGGCGTATAACATCGATAGGGACTTTGTTAATGTACTGTATGGGCGGTACATCTTGGATTTCTTGCGATGTGAGATTTATACTCGGAGTTGACCTTAGCAGTATGACTTATATTCCTGAATTTCGGGACGAAATTCTGTTATAAGGGGGGAAGTATGTAATACCCCGTAATTTTAAATGACTTTTAAAATGGGTTATATTTTAAATTAATGGATTAATTAGATTTTATTATTAATTAATTCATCCGGGTTTATCCGGACGGTGGATATTAAAATGGATGATTCTGAATATTACTTAAAGATATTTAGGTAATATATGAAATGTGATGTCATTGATATGACTGAATGATATAAATTCGGTAATTTATATTTTTAGTCAATCGCGGTATGGGACGTGTCGGGACTAGTTTATTAAATTAAAAAGGAAATTTATTTTTCTATTGATCTAATAGTCATTTCGACTGCGTAGTTGTGTCCGGAAGGTTCGAAATAGTCAGAAAAGTCTATTTGGATGTTAATTTTGAGTCTCGGGTCATTTGAAAATGAATAGACAACCCGAAAGGGCATTTTGGTCATTTTTCTAGGGGGGATGAATAGTGATTACGGATTTGGAACTATTATAAGTATTGGTAGATTAAGTGTATGGGGGTTATTCATCTCCTCTTCACAAATAAGAGCAGCCATCTTCCTAGAGAGAGTGTAAAAGTGTTTGGGAAGGGAAAAGCCACTTGGGAAGGAGAAGAACAAGAACCAAGGTTCACCACCACCAACCACCACCGGAGTTTGACCGGAGAAGGGACAACCAACTGAAATATACTACACCAAATGATCAGACCTACAAGAAAGGCAAGTGTTTGATAATGTCAATTTAAGTTTGTATATGGTCCATGTTAGAATAATATGAAAAGAGAAGATTATGATTGTTTGGAAGAAATAATGGAGTATTAAATGGATTTCTGGAGAACTGAAATAATATAGGAAGTAAACATATATTGTAGGATGATATTAATCCACGAAATGATCATGAATATGTTGAAGAAAAATCTGAAATACCACTGATGTGTTCTTGAAGATGATATATTGATAAATTCTGGAAATAAGGAGATAAACATATTTTTTATCCAATCCCTTGATGATACTAAGATGTTTAGAGTATTGGAAATCGTTCATATATGTTGATATATCATGTAGAAATAATCATAACTCATTTTGGAGGTTAATATGAAGGTTTGAATGTGTAAAAATGGAGAAAAATGGAGTTTGGTATTTTGGGAGAGATAATGAATAGTAACCCGTAGCCTTTGGGGTCATTTTCGGCCAAGAAGATAAATGATTTAGCTTTCGGCCAAAACACGAAAGTTGTATATCTTTTCGATACGGTCGCGTGGGCGCTGACCGCGTATTTTTATTATTTTTCTACGATTTGATATGATTTTTACAAGATGACAGCTCCGGGTTGAAATCATCAACTCGGAAATCAAATCGGGAATTGGAAAAATTACGGCTACAATTAATGTCATAGATGTTCGGGATAATTTTTGGGGTAGTTTAGAAACCCCGAAAATAAATTTGGGTTGCTAGATTTATTTGTTAAATTCCAAATAGGGATGTATGAGGAATTATGATAGGACCAGTAGGGGTGATTTGATATAACACCTGGGTATCCTTAAGTTTACAAGAGGGTTTCATCCTAAGTGAAAGAATATGTGTTTATAAGAGATTTGAAACTATCGGTTTTAACCTTAAATAAAAAAAAAAGAGAACTAAACTCGTAGTAGTTTTGGGGGAATGATGTTATGGACCAGTAGGATATTAGTGACTTCTTACTGAATATATGTTAAGGAAAATCCTATTTGAATCTTATGAGATGGGAGCTTAGAATACATTTGGTTGAAAGAGGTTATGAGGTTATCCCGATCGCATAGTTTAAGTTTTCGGACCTCCTCGATTGACAAAGTTAAGTAGTAGTGTATTGGAGGGGTTCCTTGTTTGGATTTCGCTTTGCGAGACGCTCCGCAAATGAACCTTAACGACGTCGGTAGTGGAGAGATGTTATAGGATGCGAGGATAATTAATGAAGTATAGATATGATATTTTAAAAGAGATATAATGATACGTATGGGAAATATCTTAGGGTAGTGATAATTACCTTATTGATATTATATTATAGGTATGATAATACCTATTTGATTGATTGATGATTATGTGTATGACATACCTAGCTTACTTACTATCGGTGGGAGGTTTACGCGTGAGGGCAGTCATATCCTGATGAATCCATGGGATCTTTGATTTGTCGCTCGAGAACATAGGTCTATGAAAGACTTATCGGGGAGTTGATAAGTCCGCTGACTGTGGATGCGTAGGTATGTGCGTGACCCATGGATACGAGAACTATGTTCGCCTCCAATTTGTTTGTTGTTGTTGTTTGTGGTTCGTGGAATCTTACCGAACCTGTAGTCCCCTATTCGGCGACCTGCGATGATGGGACTTGATAGCAGAGTAATGCATTGCACCGCAGCTGTGACTCGGGGTGCCGTATTATATATGAATATATATATATATATATAATGAATTAAATGATTAAATGGATATATTATGGTTAGATCTATCTACGATGATAATTGTAGATACCGGTGAATAAAATATGTTAATGGAATTTAGTTAATAAATGTTTATGCTTTTAGAATTGGAAAAGCTTAACTCATGTTAATGAGAACCGATTCAGATTAATGAATAATGAATCATGTTAATGAGAAACTAAATCATAAAGGAGAAATGTAAATGGATAATAATGTGACGTATGGTATGGGACATACGGGGATTATGATATGGGAATGGAATTATAATATGGAGACTAGAAAAGAGGAACCATTAACTAGGAAGTTAATAGGAAACGTTAAGTGTGCACTCTAGTTGAGAGGTGAGTATTGCAAGTGAGAGTTGGATGTAACATGTACATAATAAATGTTTTATTGCACTTGTTAAATACTTGCTGTTTTAAAAATACTCTACACATTCGGGTTCTGACCCGTTTCCTTACCTATTTTCTCTTCTATTGTATCTCTATATCAGGTGTCCAGCAACAGGGACGCCAACCGTAGTTGATTGCGACGAGCTATGGAGCTATGGAAGTTTTTCTTAGACGCTTATCATCTTTTTGATTCACAGTATTCTTAGATAGGGCATGTCGCCCAAAGGACTCAGTTATCATTTTCTATCAGAGTTAAATACTATTGTATTTGTGTCCTTTTAATACATTTTGGATTATTGGGATTCTTTTAAAGGAATTATATTATTTGGGAATGTTTATTCCAGTTGCATTTAAATTCTTTTGAGTTATTTATTTAGTGATCTGTGTTATAGAATAAAACGTGTAGTGTTATTCTTAACTTAAAAATGGTTTTGTTGAAATTTAAATTTGAAAAGTTTTTTTACATCAGCTTATTTGAGTATTGGGTGAGTTGTAAATGTTTTCGACAGTGATGCTAAGAATGAGCCAACTGTATATTCTGTTTTTATTTAGTATGGGACTGACCACCCGGTATTTAATTAGGCGGGGTGTTACAATATTTTTCATTTGCCACCTACTTCACTACAATTTACCTCCCGCCTCGCTGAAATTTTTCGCGCCAAACTTTTAGTGGCAATTTTTGTGACAATCTCACATTTTGCTACTAATACTTCCTCTGCAATTATTTTTAGCGGCAATGAAAATTTTTGCCACCGAATAAATTGCCATTAATTGGCAACTTTCTTGTAGTGATTCACGTAAGCATGCGTTGTATTATTATTTGTGTTGAACAATTTGATGACTTTAGTTAACTTACGTTGTTTTATTAATTTTTTACTTATCTATAGTGTAGTGGCTAGATATTTATTTTTGGAAATGTGAATAGGTTTGAAAAATATACAACTTTTTTGGGATGCAGAAAATTATTTTTTTAAATAATTTGATTACAATTTTGGATCGTGACCAAAACTGTGACAAAATTATAAACAATAATATTTGGTCACAGCTAAGAACCATGACCAAGTACTTATATATTTTAATTTGGTGTTAGTTTTGATCACAGTCCAAAATCGTGACCCCTATTGTGACAATTTAAAATAAAAGATATTTAGTCACGCTTTACGTGACTAAATATTTTACAGTTTTAAATTGTCACACTAGGGATCATGATTTTGGACCGTGACCCTTAGTTTCAAAACTTTAAATGCTCAAATTGGGGTCACGGTTTTGGACCGTGACCAGCCATGCAACATTTATGTCACCCACTAAACCATGACCCACGATTTTGTTACCCTCAATATGGTCACGGTACAACATTGTTACCCATAGGCCTTGTTCAAAGGGCCAAAATCGTGACCACTTGCCTGTTTTGGTAGTGTCATTTGTTTATACTTTTATATTATTTAATTTAGAATTGATCCATATGTTTTTAAATATTACAGAGTGTCACAGACGGCTCCATGATTTCCTAAGGTAATGTCTTCTCATTTGCAAGATGAAAAAATCTATTTTACCCCTCGACCAGAGCAAGACCTTGCACAACAAACATTGAAAGGTCATGGAAGCAATTGTGGGATCCATTATTTTTTATCTATGATGCAGTTGGCCCATACATGAGAGGCGGGAACGACAAAAAAAGATTTATTGTGATAACCCACGAGCAAGCATCTCGATAATTCATGGGATTGTGGATATGTTCAAATAAGTCTTATCATCGTGAGATGATAAGTAATGAGAGAAGATCCCAATATTTTTAATATACTAATATTCACCATTGTAAGTAATTGTAACTTGCCTATTAGTGGGACATGCGTTTCAGGACCTAGGAACTCTATCGAATTGTACTCTCACAAAATATATAAATCTCTCTTAGGAATCCCCTCCCCCCCTCAGGTGAACATAGACCTTTTGCTACTGGACCACGTACATCATCGTGTCCCTTTATATAATATATTTGTTAATTTTTTCTACTATATTTTATTTAGGTTGCATTATCGAATCAAGCATACAAGTTTTGTGCACTTACTATGTGCATGTGCATTTTTTTTACCTTTCAAACTTTTGATCATCATCTAACCCACTTTCGGATTGAATTTTTTAATGAACATTTTTATAGATTATCTCCTCACTATGGAGATCATCTATATTAAGTTTGATTAAAAATTCAAATTTTTAATACATTTTTTTTTAAATTATGGTATATATGGGCTCTGAAATGTGTTTCTATATTGTGGATCAATTAAAAAAATAGTAAAACTATATTTTTTGTTGATTTTTTTCATATTATCTTAATATTCTATGGACACTACAGCTTAAAAATTGATAAATATTGATCGGTTTTTAAAAAAATAATAAATAAATTTATTTTTGGTTGAATTTTTTTAGAGGGTATCATTAAAATGTTTAGATACACTCTACAAAATCGACAAAAAAAAATGACTTTTTTACTATTGTTTAAAATTAATTTGCAATTTAGAATTCACGGGAGATATTAGATAGAAAGTCCTTAAAACACAATTAGACCGCTAGTTGGGGTGAAGCCTTCATTTCCTAATTGACGTTGACGAATCTACCGCGTATATACCTATTTTTTCCATTCTGGCCCATTCCTTAAGAAGGCTTCCTTCCTAAAAAAAAGGTAAAAGGAAAAGACGAAGAAAAGAAGAAAGCCCCCACGCGTCAAATTTCCACAATTTACTACGTACATACACAAACCACACACGTCCAAACGCATACAATCTCGGTTTGATCGTCATCACGTTAAAAGGCTCAAACCAACCAAGTTTCGTTTGTTCCCTCTTGCCTTGTTTCTCTATCCAAACCAACTTATAAACTTGTACAACTGTAACAAGGCAGCATGGGGAGAAAGCTTGACGCTCTACTCGGAAGGAGAATCAAGACCTACAAATTCAAACCCATCGTCAACCTCGCTGTCTCTCGGCTAGCCGTTCTCAAAAACCAGCGTCAGGCTCGTCTTTCTGTAGCCCGCTCCGATCTTCTTCAACTTCTCAAACATGGCCACCATGAACGGGCTCTTCTTCGGGTAATATGCTTTACTGCCTACACTTTTCTTGATTACTTTTTATTCCTTGTTTGGTATTGAAATGGTGGGTTTGACAGGTTGAACAAGTGATCAAGGAGCAGAACATGTTGGACGCGTTTGCTATGATAGACAGCTACTGTGACCTGTTGATTGAGAGAACCAGCCTTGTAGAGCAGTCAAAGTAAGTGTCTTTTATATGTATCCGACTCTTATATTGTTTTGAATATTTGGTTGACTCGTTTCTCTTTGGTTCTGTATAGAGAATGTCCTGATGAACTGAAGGAGGCCATTTCAGGCTTGCTTTACGCCGCAACAAGGTGTGGAGAATTCCCAGAGCTTCAAGAGATTCGAGCTGGTTTCACATCTCATTTTGGGAAGGAATTTGCGGCTCGTGCTATTGAATTACGCAACAACTGTGGAGTTAATCCTAAGGTGTATAACATTTTTTGTTATTTGAGATATCACATTAATATTTCTTTAGTGAATGGACATTAACTGTTAAATATTTTGTATGTTTACTTATAGATAATACAAAAGCTGTCAACAAGACAGCCAAGCTTGGAGAGCAAAATGAAGGTCCTAAAGGAAATTGCTTCTGAGAATGGCATTGTTCTGCAAATTGAAGATATTAAAGAACCATCTTCAGTAACAACAGAGGTATGCAACTAAATTTACATTAAAAGTTTCAGCAATGCCAATACTATCAGGGCTGTTTGTTTGATTTATAAAGGTGTAAAGAGATTGAAATACAGTTTATTTTTACAGATACTTGGTAAAAGAGTAAGAAAAAAAGGAGAGTGCCTTGCTTCAATGTTTTCTTAATTTTATTGGCGTTGCATCAAATTCAATTACTTGCACAAATGGTTAACAAATTGTCTTTTTCATTGAAAATGATGAAACGTAAGGAGATCGGTGTCATATCTAAGACTAATCAAATACCCCTTTTTTTTTTAAACATATAATTATAGTGGCACCAACTGGTGGTTTTTTCTTTATAATTTCAGGGGAAATCGAATGACGATCAAAAGCAGAATCGTCCTGAGCTTAAAGATGAGTCGCGAATTATGGCCGAGGAGAGAGATAAAGTTGAGGACTATTCTGATTCTATGAAAGGGAGGAGAAAGTATAGGGATGTAGCAGATGCAGCACAAGCTGCTTTTGAATCTGCAGCTTATGCAGCAGCTGCTGCACGAGCCGCTGTGGAACTCTCTCGCTTTCGATCATTTGATCCTGATGATCAGAATAGCCCAAGTTCTCAACCAAGAACACCTAATAGATCTAAACTTCACAGGGGTGGGGAGAAAGTTTCAAGGGAAAATGAGGACCTGGATCTTGGGTCGGAAAAAAATTATCATTCTGAGTCTGAAGAGGAGGAAATATATAGAGAGAATAAGGCTGAAGGATTAGAGAAGAATAAGAATGCCTCAGAATTGAAGAGATCAGTATCTTCTTCAAGTTCAGATTCTGCTGAGATCGAATTGAAGGGGAATATATTGCCTTCAAATGCAGAGGGCCAGACCAAGCCATTGAAGGCAGATATAGTTTTTGATGAGAGCGATGATGAACCAAGTGGGAAACATAGTTCGATTACTAATGAAATTTTCAGGTCTGAGAAGGCTAATACTGTTATGTATGACGAAGATATTCCACAGCGGAGTGGCGGAGAACTACTAAATCCTAAATTACAGTCTCCTGAAGGATCCAGGAAACAAGGTGTACCGCGTCTAAACCTGGAGAATAGGCCAATATCTGTGAGGACCAAATTAATGCGTGGAAGATGACAGGCACAAGAGTTCATTAGGATATTGTTTATTTTAAATTTTGTGAGTTGCATGATGAGTTGAGGCTGGCTTTGGTGACATCTATCTCTGTTTGTTCATTTTCTGGTAGTCTTATGTAATAGTCATGGATTGTGGAGGCCCTTTGTGCTTGTTTTATTTTATTTGTAAGTGAGTTATTGTATCATTGTTAAGGTTTTCAAATTAGTATCGTATTCCATGTATATATTCTGAATATGTGCAATGTGATAGATTGATATCAGTAAACAAATCATTTCCCCACGGGTAGCTTCTTGCTATCTTCACATTCAATATTACACTATTTTTCTAATTAGTAGTCCAATTTTTTTAAATTGATAAGAATTAGAGAGGCTTTAAATGTTTTGTCAAGTCATCGAGTATAAAAAATAAGTCATGTATGTTTAGGCATAGCAATTTTTGACAAGACACAAAAACATGATGCATCCTAACACGAAATTGGCATGGACTCAGTACAACTTGTCATGTTCGGGCCATGTTTTTCAGCCCGCTAGTGTCATGTTCGTGTCATAAAATTGGCCAAAATTGATTTGTTTTAGTCTAATTGAAACACGACGAGGAACCCGAATAGAATTCAACTGTGGCCCAATTAGCATAGTTTTAAAAATAATCCCAGCTCCAATTAATTTTTTTAAAAATTAAAAACATAATAATAGACATGGTATAAAGGCAAAGTTAAAAAAACGCTAACAACACATTTCCATGCCTCTCCTATCTCCCTCTAAGCGTCGCCTCCCCATTATTCTCTCTTCTTTTACCGATCAGATTCTAGGCGCCGACTTCATCTCGCGACGACTTCTTCCCGACTATTCCTCTTCCCTGTCACACATGGTTGATCTAGTTTTACGCTTTATGATGCCTTTATTGATGGCTTGGGTGTTCTTCTTGAGATCATTTCTTCATATTCTCTTGGAACAAAGGTTTTTGTGAACTTTGAAAAGAAAAACTCAAAGAAAAATCCATTCTTGCTTTTCAATTGTCACAGACAGAGAGAGAGAGAGAAGGAATGTTAGTGCCCAACTAGTTTCTTAGTCACACGTCGGGGGGAGAGTTATTTTGAGTGTGGTATATCAACATACATTTTGACACTGATCGACAAGCCCTTTCAGCACTAGAAATTTATGTGTGTTAGGTAGAAAAACTTATTGGGCCAAAGCCCATACGCGTGCGCATGTTGTCGCTGTTGTCTGTGTAACATCCGTACTTTGAATCAGGATAAATTAAAAATCCTAATTCGCTATAATTCTTATTTTTACCACTCATAGAATATGTAAACCCAAAAGCATCGTAAATAAGGGTAAAATTACTCTACAAAATCTACAACTTTATTAATTTATCTAAGTACCTTGAAGTTTTAAATATTATAAAAATAATCCCTGAACTTTACAAATAAGCATTAGTTGACCTATTCTTAACCCCTAGACCTAAAATTTATATAAAATTAAACGTCTAGACATCAACTAAATAAAAAAAAAATCCTTTTTAGCCCTTATATTTTTCGAAAATTTAAGAAAAGCCCCTAAACTTTACAAAAGTAATACTTTTTGAACCAAATAAGTGTATACACTTTCAACCAAGGACTAAGAACTAAACCAACATTATTTTCACATCCCCCCTCTCCACATCACCCTCCAAATCAGCAAAAGAGTCCAAAATCACATGCCATTACCATGCAAACATGTGAGGGACAAAGTTTTACAAACTTATCTTCTTAAACAATGGAGGAATCCACATCCAAACCAAACCAACAAAATCTCATCATCCAACCCTATAAATTGCGCACGATTAAAAGCTCCAAAACTCACCACTTCAGATTACACAAAACTCGAAATTTTCCTCCAATACATGTATTTTATCATTTTATGCATTATATTTCATTCTTTCAATACCAAATATTTTTTATGATGATATTATATCCCATGTTCAAATAAACCCCGGAAAAAGTCCATTAAAGCTTGAGCTGTAATGGTGGATTTTGATTTCTTGATTGTAAATCAGCTTTGGAGTAAGTAAATGATTCCTTATGAACTCAAGAGCTACATGCGTAGCTTGTTTGTGAAAAATCGTAATTTTGAGCCTCAATTTCTCGAAGGTGTTTTCTGTTTCAGAAAACGAGAAACTTCAAATTCTCCATAATCAGACCAGCTCAATCCTTCAAACCAAATCCAAATGCTTCCTTAGGGTAGCAGAAACACAACCATCATACTCAGTAGAGCTTCGAAAGTTCAGTTAAAATATCTGAAAAATCCACTTTCATAACTCGATAAATACTAAACCTCAATCCATAAAACTTATTATTTATTTTAAAAGCATTAGTATTAACTAGGGAGTAGACTGTCGTGTTATCCCAAAATTTTTTGTACTTGGCTTATGGTCTTAGATGATTCAGAGCGCGGAGTCTAGCTAGATGCGTATGAGTGCCGCTTTACTTGTGTGCCTAGCCAGTTATTTTTCTAAAGGTTTTGGATTACTTATTATTTAATTTTATTAATGGATTAATTTTTTCTATATCCACTTTGAAATCTGATAAGTATGGGATTATCAGTTTTAAAACTCTTTGACTTTTTTATTTAAGTATACAGACATTCAAATTTTTTACACACTTCGCCTTCCATTTATAGAGATAATTGTTATAAAATTGGTAAATATTGCTTAGCATATTTGTGTTAATTTCTTTTTCCTCCAGATGGCACATAAAAAAGAAGATAGTCACTCTTCCCCTTTTGTGACACACACAAGTCACCTGTTTGTATATGTAATTAATTGGACGGAGACTAAACGAGATGGGAGCAAGGAGTGGCACTATACTATTATCTACTTTATATTTCGTGCTCATAATAAGATGTAATTTACCCATGTGGTGGTAATACCCTATGTGTGACATTTGAATGAATAAAGTTCTATTTTTCATTATTTTATGTATACTCTCTTGTACATTCATACCAAAAAGAAGGGTGTGACAGTCTATCCGATCAACCCTACCCGTGCCTGTTTTCGAATCTTGGACTGTGCGTGTATTAAATTTTTTGTGTCAAATATAAATTTATTTATCTTTTTAAAATCTAAACAGAAAATAAATTAAATAATATATATATATATATATATATATATATATATATATATATATATATATATATATATATATATATATATATATACAGTCCTGCTCTTGTGCGGACTAATCCGCATTTTAAGAGTGCGGACTAGACATGTGTCACTTGGCGGTGAGCCCAAAAAAGAGAGAGAGTGTGCGTATAATTTAGGCGATAATTTCTAGGCGCACCGTGAGGTGACACATGTCCGATCGGTATTCTTAAAATGCGGACTAGTCCGCACAAGAGCATTATATATATATGTGGAAACAATGATTATGCAACACAAATAAATATGGGAGAAGTAATGACCAAGAAAGAACAAAAAAAACGCCAATCACACAACAACAGATATACGTGGTTCAGCAAAGAGATGCCTACGTCCACGGTGGTGCAGTCAGTATTATTTCTCAATATTCTGGGGAATGAGTACAGAGAATACAACTTGTCCTTTGCCCCGGACCTAGGGTTTAATTTATAGATGTGTAGGTTAGTTAGTGGAGATGATGGTTTCCTCCATATTAGCCATCTTCCCTATAACTTCCCTTCATGGGGTCGTGCTCCCTTATAACTTCCCTTCATGGGATTGTGGGGAAATTGGATCCATACAAAAGATGAGGGGCCTGGATTTTGGGCCGCTTGGGCTGGGCTACTCGTCCAGGCCTATAGTACTAGGTTCCGGGTACCCACAATTGCCCCTAAATTTGTTGTGCCATGCATGTGGGCCCAACAGATTTACATGATTAGCCATAATGGCCATGTTGTAATTCCTCGGGAGCTGTGGAGTTGATTTTGGCGGCAGTCGCTTCGCTTACTGTGCACTATGATTAGAATTTGAAGGCTCGTTGGGATAACCACATCTTTTCCGTCGTTTCAGACTTTCCAGCACTCTTCCATCTTCTGAGAATTCTAGCGCATCATTCCTATGCTCTCAATCCCCATTTTCATTGCTTTTTTAGTCATCTTGAGCTCGTGCTTCTTCAGCACTCAAATCAATCTTCTGTCTTGTAAGTTTTTCATGCCCTTTCTTTGCATTTTTTCTTTGGTTTGTAGCTTTTCTTTGTGCTTTCCAATGGTGAAGATTGGAAATAGATCGATCTCCGAGTTTAGAAAGTTCTACAACATTCCTGAGTGGGTAGAGATTGAGTGTTGTGCCTCGCCCCCTAGGAACGTTAGGGATGTAGAGGATGCCCACTGGATTCATGCTTTGTTGCTTTCCCAGGGGGGGGCTTACTTTTCCCCCTAATGATCTGTTTTTACATTTTTTTAGCTATTTTAGTATTGTACCTGCACAATGTTCTCCCAATGTATGGAAAATAGTGAACGGCGTGCATAGGATAAATCAATTGTATGGCACAAGATTAGGGCTTGCCGAGGTCTGCTTTTGTTACTCCTTCTCTCGAACTAGTTCAGGTGTCCTGTACCTCAAAGCTAGGAGCCCTGATAGGGTATTGGTAGTAAATCTACCTGATTCCCATAAGGACTACTGGAAAGAAGGTTTTCTTGTTAGGAATTGGCAGTTCTCTCCCCAATCTGAAGGGTCGAGGTCTGAGAGGTTCACTGTTCCCTTTTATGGGGAAGAATATATAGGTAGATATCATACTATTGTTTCAATCTCTGCTGATTTACGAATTTTCTAACTCCTCTTTATTTTTTTCTTCTATAGCGAGGTCGAAGAACTTGGAGCCTGCCCTCAGCGAGGTCCGAATTTCTGAGTTGGTTAAAGCTTGGAACATCAGAGAGCCTTTGGGTGACGGCGAGCATCCCAGATCTGCCGCTTTCTTATTAGAGTATAAGAACGTAGGCTCTAGCTTCATAGCACGGCCTGTGGACAGTGTACCAGAGTTTGATTCTTTGGGAGAGACTACTGCTGAGCCGATACCGTTGGACGAAGAAGAGAGCAGCTCTGAAAGTGAGGCTGCAGGTAATCTTGGTTAAGGGAGCTCTGATAGTAGCAGCTCTTCTGATTCTGAGGAGGCTTCTAAGGCTCGAGGATCGTCGAGTACTTCCAGCAGTTCTGGTGAAGATATGCCTCCAAGGAAGAACCTGATCAGAGATGATGATGATGATGATGATGATGATGACCATGTGCTCCTTGTACAAAGGTCAAAGAAACAGAAGTTTACATCTGGGTTTGTGGCTACAGGTTCTCGGACTTCTTCTCAGGAGCAAGAGAAGAAGAGGAGAGAGGAGGAGCAGGTGAGAGAGAGGGAGAGGAAAAAGGAGGAGGAGAGGAAGAAGGTGGAGGAGAAGAAGAAAGTGGAGGAGAGAAAGAGAAGGGAGAGAGAAAAGGAGGAGGACAGGAGGAAGGTGGAATCAAGGACCAAAACAGGTCAAGCCCTGGTCCCAATATCTGCCTTTCCTGAGGGGGCTTCGGTGGCCACTTCTCCTCAGCTAGCCCCTGCGCTTCTCGAGAGAGCAGTCCTTCCTGCGGATCGCCAGAGGGCGTTGGGGTCCGATCAACTGGCTCTGCAAGCTAGCCAGAGGCTTGCCTTGGTAAAGTTCTCTTTGAATTTTCAATTTCTTTTAACAAGTCTTGATGGTTTCTTCTTCCTGATTTCTTCTTCATTTTTTTGCAGTTTGTGACCGACTTCGCTGTGCTCTATCGCTCTCGCGACGAGCTGGTGAGGAGGAATGGTGAGCTGGAACAGCAAAAATCTGTTCTGGAAGCCAGGGGCTCTCAGCTGGAGGCCGACCTGAAGGCTGCTGATGCAGCTCGAGTTTCATCTGACCTGGCCCTTGTCAATTCTGCTCGCGAGAGAGATGATGCGGTCAGGGAGCCGGGCGAGCTGAGGAAGGCTTATGATCTGGTGTGCACGAGCAAGTTGGATCTTGCAGAGAAGAACAGGGTTCTAGCCGAGCAACTGGAGGCGGAGAAGGCCCAGGAAGCCACCCTTAAGGAGGACTCGTACAACTCCGGTTGGGCTGCTGCGTATGAGGACGCTGAAGTTCAGATAGGCTACATCAGCCGTCTGAACTTCAAGAAAGGGTGGAATAAGGCTCTCGTGGCTGCCGGGGTGGACGTTGCATCCCCACTCTTTGACGAGCACGATCCAGGGCCGAGGCCAGTCGTAGATGAGGACCCTGCCCCAACTGCTGAAGGCACTGATCCTGTCTCTCATGTGACTCCTACTGACGCTCCCTTGGTTGAGAGGACAGAGGACACCCCTGCAGAGGGTAATGCCCCTGTTGATGCTGATAGGGACAAGGGGCCACCTGAGGTTGCTAATTGATAGGGCTGCTCTGTAATTTTTTTATTTTTCAATCCGATGTAACCTCGTTCCTTATTAATGAAAAGACTTCATTTATGTTGCTTCATGACGATGACCTGAGGAGGGGTGTTCCCTTGCTATGTCGACCATTATGCCTGTGATTTGGAAGGGATGTGTAATAAAATATAACTGTTACTAATTAGAGAGTGATCAACTGAGAGATTTTCATTAGTGAGATGGGAAATGAACTGTCCTTTCACATAACGAATACAATAAAAGATTTAATAATAGAATTCCTAAAAATAGAATTTCTTGAGATTAGCTGCGTTCCATGCTCGTGGTATCTCCCTGCCCTCCATCGTTTCCAAATGATAGGCACCTTGCAGGTCGTCTCTAATTATCTTATAAGGTCCTTCCCAGTTTGGGCCCAGCTTACCGCCTGATGGCTTCACTGTGTTGCCCAGGACCTTTCTTAGAACATAGTCCCCAACTTTGAATCTCCTCGGGTTGACCCTTTTGCTGTAGTGCTTCGCGAGCTGTTGTTGATAGCTCGCTAGTTTCACTAGGGCAAGTTCCCTGCGCTCGTCGGCCAGGTCGAGTTCAGCGAGTAAAGCCTCATCGTTCTGGCCTTGTTCGACAAGGTCGGATCTCATTGTTGGCAATCCCGCCTCTAGTGGGATGATTGCCTCCATACCATATGTTACTGAGAATGGAGTTTCTCCTATTGCTCGCCTAGGAGTCGTTCTGTATGCCCATAGGATATACGGTAGCTCGATTTCCCATGCGCCTTTGGCTCGCTCTAACCGCTTCTTCAATCCAGCGATCACTATTTTATTGGAAGCTTCAGCTTGTCCATTGCTTTGAGGGTAGGCCACCGAGCTGAAGTGGTGCCTGATCCCGTGTTCGTTGCAGAAGTCCTGAAAAGGGCCACTGTCGAACTGTGTTCCATTATCAGTGATGATGGTTCTGGGGATTCCGAATCGAGTGATTATATTCCTCCATACGAACCTTATCATGTCAGCATCTCGGATGTTCGCCAGTGGTTCTGCCTCGATCCACTTGGTAAAGTAGTCAGTTGCAACCAACAGGTATTTGCGATTGCCGGCAGCGGTGGGCAGTGGTCCCACGATGTCCATTCCCCACTGGGCGAAGGGCCAGGGGATGGTCAGGGATTTTAATTCGCTGGCGGGCTGGTGGACCATAGGAGCGTGAAGTTGGCATTTTAGGCATTTGCGGACATATACTGCGGAGTCTTTTTGCATGTATGGCCACCAATAGCCTTCCTTCATTGCTCGGAAGGCTAGAGACCTTCCTCCGACATGACTTCCACAGATTCCTTCGTGAAGCTCGTGAAGCACTCCCTTGACATCGCCTGGGTGGACGCATCTAAGGTAGGGACCGGAGAAAGATCTTTTATACAAGTCGCCTCCTGTGGATAAGTGAAAGCGAGCAGCTTTGACTCTTATCTGGTGGGCAGTTCTCTTGTCCTCTGGGATCATTCCGTTCTTTAAATAGTCCTTCAAGGGATCTATCCAGCTGGGGGCTGATTCCAATTGGAGTATTGGTTTCGCGTTTGGCAGCTCGTAGTTGGGGTAAATGCTTGGGCCACTGAGAAAATCGATAGGGATAACCCTTTTAAGGCTAGAATCAACTGCCGAACTCAGGGTTGCTAGCGCATCGGCGTGGCTATTTTTCCCCCTGGGAAACTGCTGGATGTTGATCTCTTCAAAGCTCGTCATCAAGTTTTTCACCAAGGAGAAGTAGGCTGCCATTCTTTCATCCTTTGCATTATAGTCTCCACTTATCTAGTTGGAAACTAGTTGCGAATCGCCGAATACCTGCAACCGCTTTGCTCCCAGAGTTTGCGCTTTTTGGAGACCTGCTATTAGGGCTTCGTACTCTGCTTCGTTGTTAGAGGCTACAAATCCCAGCCTGATTCCTTGCTCAAGGACTGTGTTTTCTGGAGTGATGAGAACAATTCCTACCCCTGCCCCCTTTGAGTTGGAGGCTCCATCAACGAATAGTTTCCAGCTTTCCACTGTAGCTTGGTTGTTTTTCTCTGTTGGCTTAGGCTGGTCGGAGGATTCTTCGCCTGTGAATTCAACTATGAAATCAGTGAGGATTTGACCCTTGATAGCTGTCCTTGGTTGAAATTGGATGTCAAACCGGCCGAGCTCGACTGACCATTTAGATAGTCTACCTGACAAATCCGCCTTACTTAGGACAGTCTTGAGGGGGTGTGATGTAAGGACGATGATCGTATGAGCTTCGAAGTAATGCTTCAGCTTTCTCGAGGCTATTACTAGGGCGAATGCGAGCTTTTCCAATGGTAGGTAGCGCTGCGCGGCATCTAATAAGGTTTTGCTCGCGTAGTAGACGGGATGTTGGATTCCTGTAACTTCGCACATTAGCGCCGAGCTGACAGTATGACTGGATACAGAGAGGTAGAGGTACAAAGAGTCCATTTGCTGTGGTATGACAAGCAGTGGTGGAGTGCTTAGATAGGACTTGAGCTCGTCCAATGCTCGCGAGCAATCTGGCCTCTACTTTACTGTTTTGCTGCCCTTTAAGAGTTGGAAGAAAGGCTTGCATCTCTTGGAGGATTTAGAAATGAAACGATTTAGAGCAGCGAGCATTCCAGTGAGCTTCTGTACATCTCGGATTGTGTGAGGAGGTTGCACTCTGTTGATTGCATCAATCTGGTCCGGATTAGACTCTATGCCTCGCTTGCTAACCAAATACCCAAGAAACTTCCCTGACTGGACACCGAAGGAACACTTGCTCGCATTGAGTTTCATTCGGTACTTCCTGAGGATTTCGAAGGTACTTGACAGGTCCGAGAGGTGATTCTCCTTCTCCTTGCTCTTGACGAGCATGTCGTCGATGTAGACCTCCATTGTGTCTCCCATTTGATTCTTGAACATTTTAGTAACTAGCCGCTGATAGGTTGCCCCTGCATTTTTTAGCCCAAAAGGCATGACCTTGTAACAATATAAACCAACCGTCGTGATAAACGCCGTCTTGTCCTGATCTGGGGCATATAATACCCCGTATTTTTATGCTATGTTAATTTGGGGGATTTATTAAATTTAATGAGAGTGTATTATTTAATAAAAATCCGGAAATTAATTATGTTATAATTATTGACGTGACGTGAGTTAGTAATTATATGAAATTTTTGAATATTACTTATGAGCATAGTAATATATGATATTGATTATAGTAAATGTCACGAGTGAATGAAATGGCAGTTTTGGGAATTTTAGTCGGGACGCGCCCGTGTCGCGTCGGGATTAATTATTAATATATAAAAGTGAATATTTTATAAGTTGTTCGTATGGTCGTTTTGAGTGCGCCAACGCGTCCGAAAGGGTCGAGATAGTCAGAAAAGTGTACCCGGGGGTTTAGTTTGAGTCTCGGGGTGTTTTTAGGCCTAATTAGTGACCCGGGAGGGCATTTTGGTCATTTTACAAAATAGGGTAAGTAAACCCACGAATTTTAGCAGCCTTTATCAGCTGGTTAAGTTAGCCTTTTAGGGTTAGAACCTACAAAATCCTAGAACGGCCATTAGAGAAGAGAGGAGAGACCTTTCAAGGAGATTCAAGGCCAAAACACCACCGTTTGCACCGCCGTCACCACCAACGCGTAGATCGCGAGGAGGAGAACGCAACCACACCAATACCAGCAGGAAACCAGACCTCTGAAATCCCAGGCAAGTGTTTAACTTGCGTATTTTCGTTGGTGCAATATTCATATTAGTTAGGAATGATTAGGAGTATAATCTATGGAAGAAAACCCCACTTTTTGATAGGAATTTGCATGTAGAAAAGATTAAAACCATATTCTGGAAGTCTTATATGATGTAGATGATTAACCCACGAATTTTGATGATTATGTAGAAGGAAATTCTGGAGAAAAACTGATTAGAATAGAAGTTAAGAAAACTTAGGGTTCTTGATGATTAGATGAGATTTTAGGTTGTTTAATCATGTTTAATGATGGTTATACGCATGCTTAACGTTAGAAACATCTGGTAATATGTTATTATGTTTGTGGTATAAGTTTTGGGACGATTAGGGTTGGAAAATATGAATTTGAATGAAGAATTTTGGTGAAACCCGCAACTGCAATTCTGCAGAATTTTCGCAGACCTGCTTGATCGATCGATCGACCCTAGAGCGTCGATCGATCGAAGGTTCGATCGATCGAGCCCCAGCCGTCGATCGATCGACCCTTCCTGGCAGCCTCTTATTTCCCCATGTTTAATTAGTTGAATTAATTTATCATGGAATAATCCTTGGGCATATTAAATAAAATGTTTTGGGATATAGGAGAGACCAGTAGGACATATGATTAAGTGTTGAGAACTTTATTATGAAATGATTATTGTGTTTTAGGGATAATTAATTAAGGAATGACGAACTACGTATTTCAAGTGAGGGATTATGACGAATACCTACGATAGTGAATAGATGTCTACCTACTGAATTTGTTACTTGGATGGATAGAACCCATGAGTGTTCCATAACTAGTGAGAAAACCCTTCGAGTTAAGGTTAGAGACGAAACCTTATGCGTAATATTAATAATGTGAAATTAAGGATAAATGTTGTAATTATGGGTAACGAGAGTGACCTATATTAATATGATGAAAGTAGTATATTTATATGATTGTGTGTGCATATATTATATACATGTGAAAAACGTACCCGCGCTACTTGCTATCCCTGAGGTTACCGCGCTGGGACGGTCTTATCCTGTGTTGCCTTACGGGGGATATTGATTCGTACCCTAGAAGATAGGAATCCTAGGTACAGGCTATCGAATCGGTAGTCACGGTCCTAAGAGACGCGAGGGTATGTGCTGACCTCTTGGACTTGGAAACTATACTTCGCCTCAATATTGTTTGTGTTTGTATTGATACAGTTCGAGAGTGATTCCGAACTTGTATTTCCCTTTGTACGATTGATACGGGGATTGGATAGCAGAGTATGCCCACACCATAATTTTTATGTGGGGTGCCATTAGAATATATATATTACACGAGTATTTAATATATATGAAGTTCTGAAACTTGGAACTACCTACTGTGATTTGGTAAGTAAGTCATGTTTGATGAATCAGATTGGAAATACTTGTTTTATGAGAGTATAATATGACACTGGGAAACTTTATAAATTAATGAAGCTAAAACGAGAGTTGTGCTACACTTTGAAAGTACCCTTTTCACACGTTGACATTGTTCGGTTTTTAAAACTTATGAGTAAGTTAAGATAAACTAAATTATTGGGAAGGTTAGTATGATAATATGTTAAGTTAAACCATTTGGGTAAGGTTAGTACGATAGGCGTGCACACTAGAAGAGAGGTGAGAATTTCTCAAGAGAGTGTCGAACTAATATGTTATTGCATTGGCCTGTATCAATTTAAATACTTGCTAAACTAATTTTAAATCATACACACTTTCGGGCTCTGACCCGTTTTATCTCTCCCTCTCCCCCTTGTATATATATATATGTATGTATTTCAGGTGCCCAGCCACAGGGGCGTCTTGCTTAGGATCTTTTGGAAGGAACGCGCTGCAGCTTAGGTGGGAGTTGCAGGTCTTTTGATTAGACGACTTATTTCATTCAGATCCACTCCTAGCATTTTCATTCAGATGGGCATGTGTAGCCCTTTCCATTATTTCTTTATGTTGGGACATTGTTATTTCAGTTATTTCCTAGTTCGTTATTTTGGGATTTTGTTCAGGACGGATGTATTACTTTATTTTCTCGCATGTTGACATTCGTTGATGAATGTTTCATATATTGGATTCTTTCGTTCCAGTTCATTGTGGTGTGAATCTTATTCATTGAGCCTTGTTAATAATTTAAATAAATCTTTTCTTTAAATATAATTTGGAAGTTAATGTTAAAAAAAAAAAAAAAAATTGGTTTTGACACTTAGCTTAATTATTTAGGGTGTTTAATTGGAAAGTTTCTTTTTACGACAGTGATGCTAAGAATGAACCAAACTGTTCACCTTGATTTAATTTAATAAAGGAGTGATCGCCCGGTATTTAATTAGGCGGGGTGTCACAATAAGGGAATTTGGTGATACCCCGAGTATGCGTCTAGGAAACTCATTCGTTCGTGAGCTACGGTGGCGTCTACTAGTTGGTCTATTTTTAGAAGAGGGACGCTATCCTTGGGGCAGGCTTTGTTGAGGTCAGTGAAGTCTATGCAAACTCTCCACTTTCCGTTGCTTTTCGGAACTACCACTGGGTTGGATAACCATTTGGGGAATTGTACTTCTCGTATGGATCCTGCATCCAGCAGTTTTTCGACTTCTTTTTCTATTGCTCTAGCCTTCTCAGGAGCAGTTCGTCGTGCCTTCTGCGTTATCGGCTTGAACGTGGGATCGACGTGCAACTGGTGGCAGACCATATTGGGGTCGATTCCTGGCAGCTCATAAGGTTCCCAAGCGAAAACATTTATGTTGCTTCTGAGTAAGGTTGACAACTCCTTTTGCTCTTGGTCCATTTCTCTGCGGACCAGGTTCCGTATGTTCTCGTCGCTGCGAGCAGGGCTCTGGTAACGGCGAGCTGTTCTTAGTTGTTCGCGGAGGTCATCGTCTGAGTTGCCACCTTCGACCCGTTGATATTCCCGCCTAGGGCTCCTTCCTCGGCTGCGAGATTTGCTCGCCTGAGGGCTAGAAGTGCGATAGGGGTGTCTTCTGGTATCAGGACGTAGTTCCTTCTCCAGTCTTTCCAGTCTTCTTTTCAAGCGAGCATTCTCAGCCTCGTATCTGTGAGAAGACTCCCTCTGCTCGTGGAGCCTTGCCTCGTATGCATCAATCAATCTGGATATCTGCGTGGACCTTGCTGTTCCTTGACTTTCTTCTGAGGCTGGCCTTTCCAAGCGAGCCCCACGATCTGAACGTCGGACTTCAGACCTAATCCTGCGAGGAGCAGGTGGCTCTTGAATATCTCCTGCTTGAGGAGCGTTGCTGCTATGACCAGACATCTTAGATTCTTTTCTTGGCGTGGGCTCTTCTCAGGGAACGATGAACGTTTCCCACAAACGACGCCAATTGTGGAAACAATGATTATGCAACACAAATAAATATGAGAGAAGTAATGACCAAGAAAGAACAAATAAAACGCCAATCACACAACGGATATACGTGGTTCAGCAAAGAGATGCCTACGTCCACGGTGGTGCAGTCAGTATTATTTCTCAATATTCTGGGGAATGAGTACAGAGAATACAACTTGTCCTTTTCCCCGGACCTAGGGTTTAATTTATAGATGTGTAGGTTAGTTAGTGGAGATGATGGGTTCCTCCATATTATCCATCTTCCCTATAACTTCCCTTCATGGGGTCGTGCTCCCTTATAACTTCCCTTCATGGGATCGTGGGGAAATTAGATCCATACAAAAGATGAGGGGCATGGATTTTGGGCCGCTTGGGCTGGGCTACTCGTCCAGGCCTATAGTACTAGGTTCCGGGTACCCACAATATATATTTTTTAATTTGGACGAAATTGATTTTTGGCTATAAAAAATAGAAGACTTTTCACCCCATTTTCTTTGGCTCTCATTTACTAGCAGTTCAACTTTGTTCATATTAATAATTGGCTTAGGCTATTGTTGACGAGACATAAAATAACACATAGAAAGTGACTCTCTCTCTCTCTCTCTCTCTTTTGGACGAAATTGATTTTTGGCTATAAAAAATAGAAGACTTTTCACCCCATTTTCTTTGGCTCTCATTTACTAGCAGTTCAACTTTGTTCATATTAATAATTGGCCTTAGGCTATTGTTGACGAGACATAAAATAACACATAAAAAGTGATAGTCTCTCTCTCTCTCTCTCTCTCTATATATATATATATATATATATATATATATATATATATATATATATATATATATATATACACTAGCGAAATGCCCGTGCCTAAAGGTACGGCGAAAATTTCGAAAGTACATAATCGCGAAACAACGAAAATTTTGAAAGTACGTAATTGAAAAATGATGAAAATGTTCAAGGTACGTAATTGCAAAATGAAAAAAAATATGATGACAAAATGAAAAGAAAAGAAAACAAATACTATTTAGGGAGAACATTTCTTTGTTTAAAAAAAATAAAGTGCCAAAGTTTTAAAAAAATTGGGCAAAGTCTCCTTTGTTTATTGGACTATCCACCCTTGTCAAGGGATAACGACAAATCCAATAATATAAAAAAAACAAATTCACCTAACAAAAGCTTCAATGAAACAAACATCTTAAAAAATAAATATATATCAATGCAAGCCCAAATAATTATGTTCCACTATCATTATTGTTCGTTCTTTTCCAAATGCGACCTGATACAAAAAAAGAAAATATAGTTAGTAAATTGAAAGAGCTAGTCAAATATTATATAAACAAAGGTAATTATTAATTATATAGCAAATGCACCATGTCTCTAGCGAAATATTGAATGTGAGATTGGAAATAAAATAAAAAGATGATTTGTAACTTATCCCTTACATTAAGAGTTAGGTAATACCTTACATTAGAAATGTATCTCAAATTTTCAAAAAATGGGGAATAACATAAAAGTTGGGGGGGGTGGGGGGGGGGGGGGGGGGGGGGGGGGGGAATTATGTAAAAAACACATAGTAGAAATTGGAATGGTGGTGGAGTTTGACCAAAATTAAACTAAGAAACGTTAAAAAATGGGACAGTTTAAGTCATGGTTAATATTCATATTATTAATGTTAAAATTTACAAAAAAAATAGATGGATACCTCCGTAGCTCCCAGATAGAAATTTGTATGCCCAGTAGTAATTGTGAGTTATACTCTATTGTATTACTTGGTTCGTGAACCTGTGAAATGGGTAAAAATAATTGATTAATGGTTAAAACTATGAACTGTATACCTGGAAACATAATTAAGTAATTAGAATCAATAAATTTCATTTGAAAGAAATAATAAATGTGAACACACATTTTTTCTTCACAGATAATCAAATTAACTAATAAATAGAGGGATTGTGTAATATAGCAAAAAAACACTTTAATGCTTGTGAAGTATGCGATCTACCCCTCCCCCCCCCCCCCCCCCCCCCCATTCATTACAAAACATTTTATGTGTATTAATAGTAACAAAAGATAACTCAATTGATGAATCAGTGATGGCGCGTAAATATGGGAAAGAATTTGTAAAAAATAAAAAAATTGCAACTTTTGGGCGGTTTGGGGGGGGGGGGGGGTGCAAATAAACCAATTGATGAATTTTCAAAAAATCTAACAACAAAACCAACACACAAATACACCATTTCGTGATTTAGGACTGTTAATATGGTAAAATTGAAACCAACACACAAATACACAAATTTAGGATTGTTAATATGGTAAAATTGAACCATTTCGTGATTTAGGATTGTTAATATGGTAAAATTGAAACCAACACACAAATACACAAATTTAGGACTGTTATTATGCATCCAATACCTCTCAATAATTGATCATATCTTAAACTTCGAATAATCATCAGTAGCCACGGTGACATCAACCCAAGGGTACGTTGAATCACCCTGTAAAAAAGAACAGAATAAATTAATTATATGACGTAACTTGACAACTGGAAGTAAAGAGCAAGAACAAAAAAATAACTCAAGAACCAATATTTATTGGGAGATTATAATCCACAAAACTGTAATCCACATAACAAATTAAGGCTGAATTGTGAACAGTTACCAATAACGGGGCTAACGATAGCCATAACACAATGTCATTGTGACCATCAGTTGTAGACCGTAGGATTGAAAACTAATTTTGATTGTATTAGCTAGGAGCTTGATTTACACCTGCAAAATAGGAATCCCACCCAAATTTTTAACCACAATTTAAAACATAAAAATAGTATCAGAAACTGTATTTAGATGAGGCCAAAAATTAGTATGCAAATGAACTAAATCAAGAGAGAAATTAATGCATTATATGTACTATTGTGTAACTTAACGGAACAACTAAAATCAAATCACAAACCTTACATGTAATACAAATAACATGGTACTATTAATACAAAGTAGGGTGCCTTAGACATTAAATTTGAATCAAACATAATCTCGAATAGCATTTTCATGATAAAAATGACATTTATACTTTTACACCTCTCAAATCTAAAATCTATAAATCGAACCACAATAAAAATGAAAAGAGTGTACCTGTTTAAGCTTTTGAAAGTATAACCAGCTATTCAGAAGAACACAAAAAATCACACCAACATTTGTGAAATCCGAGTGTACCTGCTTAAGGTTTTGAAAGTATAATCAGTTATATTAGCCCGTCTTGATCTGTAAAAAAAATGAAAAAAACAATTAGATCTCATAAGATAACATACACAGATATTAGCCAAAACAGAAATCAAATTTTGTGTGTGCGGTCAGATTGCTGAAAACCTTAAAAATCGAACCAACCGTACCGGGAAAAAAAATCGAACCCATCAAATTGTTGAAGAAATCGACCCCATCAGATTGTTGAAATCGCACCCACCCATGCGATTGTGTTTGTGTGCGCGATTGTCTGTGCAAAAAAGGGGGCAGCAGAGGAGACAGCGGAGGAGTGGAGGGTAGCGGAGGAAAGTGACGGGGTAGTGGAGGAAGCGGGATAGGGGGGGAGGGTAGCGGGGTAAGGGGGGAGGGTAGCGGGGTAAAAGGGGGGACTGGCCGGATCTGGCAGATCTGGGTAAAACAGTGGCGCGGTGGGGGAGTGGAGGGTAGCCGGGGAGGGGGAAGTAAGGGGGCGGCAGGGGAGAGTAGCGGGGGGGAGTGGAGGGAGCGGAGAAAGAGGGAGGAGGAGAGAGTGGGGCAGCGAGGAATGCAACGGAGGGGAGGGGAGAGGGCGTAGGGTTTGGAGATGTGGGGAAGAAAACGTGGGTAGAGAGAAGGAAGACGGGGGCAGTGAATTTTTGGACGAAAGTGAGAATAGGGGAGGTTGCGTATAAGGCTTATTTTTTTGCCAAATGCCACCTCATAATGGGTATAATCCTACATGGCACAATCCCACACCATTAGATCGCCCAAAAATAATCGTTCTCAACCGTAGATTTTTTGGAACAGTAAAACACCCCCTCTCATATAATATATATATATATATATATATATATATATATATATATATATATATATATATATATATATATAAATGGTTTGTTTTGCTCTGCAAAACGAAAGAAAACTCACGAAGGAATACACGGGAAAAAAAACATTTTTCTATGTTATCTCTCTTTCTGATCAGTTTGTTTCTCCAAACTAATGTGATATTGAGCAACTAATAGTGAACGGGTGATAATATACCAAATGACTACGTGCATAGTTTTCAAAGAAAAAAATTGTTTTGATTTTGGGTTATTTTATCCTAGGGGTTGCAGAGCATTAATTGGACCACAAGACAATTTTGGATAGAGCCGCGAAATACCTTAAAGTGAGCTATCTAGTCCGCGACTCAACCTCCTTATTTTTCTATTGTTGGATTTTCATATTTGGTAATTTCGTTCTATTCTCTTATTTCAAATGCAACAACTTTAAGGTAAACCGAATGTACTAAAATCGAAATTACTGCAAAAAATTTGGTTGGTTTCGTTTTAAACATAAAAAACCGACATACCGAATTTACGGTACCAATTTGCCGAGTTAAAAAACTAAAAATATCCAATAGAAAATGAGATAAAAAAAATAAATATTATCAAATAATCAATACTCTTCGTTTTAATCTAATATTGACCATTCATTTGTGTCATTATAAAACCTTTTGAAACATGAGGTATTTTTTTGAAACATGAGGTATTTTTTTTAATTGTTGTGCCTGTAGGTGTAATGTTCTTTTTATGTTTATTTTTAGGTTATCGTGAGGCTGTTTTGAGTCCATTTGAAGGTTGTTTTAGCGCTATTTTTTAATATTATTTTAGCGCTATTTTTTTTACTATTTAGTGCTATTTTAAGGGCTATTTTTAGACTATTTTAATGTTGTTTTAGAGTCGTTTTAAGGTTTTTTAATGCTATATTTAATGCTTTTAGTGCTATTTTGGTCCCATTTTTGACTATTTTTATGTTGTCCTTAGTTTTTTTTTTTTACTATTTTTCTGTTTTTTTAGGTTGTCTTTAAGGCTTTTTAAGGTTGTTTTAAAGGTTTTTAGTGCTTTTAGTGTTGTTTTAAGGCTTTTTAGAGCTATTTTTAGGAATCATAATATTGAAATCTATACCAGATTTACCCAATACATAAACCGACCTGTAATTCTAGTATTTACCAAGGAAAATCGAAATGAGATCGAAATTATTGAAATAAAACAAAAATTACCGGGAAAAAAAACGATCGGTTTGGTTTTTGTTTTTATTTTGATGTACCGGCTGATAAATTGGGTACACACGATTTTACCATTTAGATTATGATTTTGGTTTTGGTAAGGGGTGTTTACTAACCAAACCATGTCGGTTGCACCCCTAGTTCAATTAGACAAACCTACTCTGCCTTACCCCTATTGCTGATGAAAATAAGGCCATACGAACTTGAGATGAAAATAATTTTCTTTGAAAAAATTATATATTGAATGATCTAAGTGATGATCTTTACGATTATTATGCTAATTATAAAAATGTCAAAGATGTTTGGGAGGCATTATAAAAAAAAAATATGATACCGGGGAGGCGGGTACTAAAAAATATGCAGTTAGTTGTTATTTAAAATTTCAAATGACAGATGACAAATCTGTTGTTTCTCAAACTCACAATTTACAGAAAATTGATCATGAAATTATTTTCAAGGGTATGGAATTAAATGAGCAATTTTAGGTTGTTGTTATTATTAATAAGTTATCACCTGGTTAGAAAGATTTTTAAAATACTTTAAGGCGTAAATCGAAAGACTTTTCCCTTGAAAGCTTAATCACTCATTTGTGAATTAAGGAGGTAGCCCGAAAATAAGATTATAAGTTCTTATTGTGTCTAAAAATAAGAATTATAATAAGAACAACACTCCGATTATTTTGAAGCCAAATGAAAAAATATAAAATTTTAGAAAAGGAACCCTAACCAAACTAATAGACCATATAAGAATAAGAATAAGAACCACTACACTGAAAATAGACTGACTAGTAACACTGGATAATTTCTCTGCTTTAGGTGTAACAAGCTTGGCCATATAGCCTGTAAATGGCAGAATGGACCTCGTCATGCTCATTAAGCAAACTTAACGAAAGAGGATTTATATGCCATAGTTTCTAAAATCAATATGGTAAGCAGTGGTGAAGGGTGGTGGGTAGATACTGGTGCATCTCACCATATATGTTATGATCGTACTAAATCTAGGACTTATTTTGAGCCTGAAGATAAAAGGATGTTGTTAGGTGATTCTCATTCCACTAAGTTTGTTGATACTGAAGATGTTGAATTGAAGTTCAATTGTGGAAAAATTATGGTCATTAAAGAAGTGTTGCACACTCCCGAGATAAAGAAGAACTTGATTTTTGGCTATCTCCTCAACAAAGCTAGTTTCACTCAGATTTTTAGAAAAGATTTATTTACCTTGACCAAAAATGGTATTTTTATAGACAAAGTTTATGCCACTAAAGGAATGTTTAAATTAAATATTGATGCTATTAATAAAAAATTTCCTTCTGCTTATATTGCGTGTTCTTTTAATGTTTGGCATGCTAGACTTTGTCTTGTTAATAATCTACTTGTTAAAAATATGATTACTTTAAATTTATTTCCAGAAATACTACTTAATGATTTTGAAAAATGCGAATGGTGTAGTCAAGCTAAAATTACAAAGACGCCATATAAATCTGTTGTTTGAGAGTCTAAATCACTTGACTTAATTCATGCGGATATTTGTGAATTGGAAGCAATTATGACTAAAAATGACAAACATTACTTTATTAATTTTATTGATGATTGAACAAATTATTCATATGTGTATTTAATGAAAAATAAAAGTGAAGCGAATGACAAGTTTAAATTTTTCTTAAATGAAATCAAAAAGAGATTTAATCAGAAAATTAAGAGGGTACGTAGTGATAGAGGAGGCACCAAATATGATTTTGAACCTTTTATTGAACATAAAGCCCACAATATTATACACGATAAAACAACCCCATATTCTCCCAAAATGAATGGTAAAGCTGAAAGAAGAAATAGGATTTAAACTGAATTGATAGTTACTATTTTGTTAAGTTCAGGGGCTGACTCACAGTGGTGAGAAGAAATTATTTTAACGGTGCATCACATGCTTAATAGAATTACTAAGACTAAAATAAAAATTTATCCCTATGAAATTTGAAAAAATAATAAGCCATATGTGTCATATTTTATCACATGGGGGTGCTTAGCCTCTATATAAGTATTCCCGAACTTAAGATGTCTAAATTGGATAGTAGAGCATATGAGTGTGTTTTTATTGGCAACACGATTAATAGAAAAACATATAAATTTATAATTTGAAAAATCAAGTTATAATCAAATCAAACGATGTGACCATAAATTTTCATTTAAATTGAAAATAGTGAGGGCTTGACATCCACTACCGTTTATATTTCTAAACATTCAGAACAAAATGAATCTGTATTAGAGCCAAAAAGAAGTAAAAGAGCTCGTGTTGAGAAAGAATTTGGTCCTAACTTTTACGCTTACACATTAGTGGACGATCCCGGTACCTTTCAAAAAGCCTTGTCTTCTTTAGATGTCAATTTATGGCAAGAAGCTATTAATGATGATATAAAATTATTAGAAATTAATAAAACTTGTCATTTAGTGAATCTTCCAACGGGATGTAAAACTATTGGCTGCAAATGGATTCTTGAAAGGAAATTAAAACCCTATGGTTTTACTGAAAAGTATAAAGGTTGAAGTTTTTTAATACATGAAAGAGTTGGCGCTTGCGTTCAATTAAGAAATAATATAATAAATACCATTTTTAACCCAAATTAACCCTAAGCATGCAACTAGGTGTGATTGAAACAATATGAAATTATGCAAGAATTATTCAACACACAAAGTTAAGGAAAAATCCCCCACAGGGGAAAAACCATTTGTATATCACTATAATTTGTAAGAGAAACGGCTTACAATCGGATTACACTGAAATACAAGTTTTTGACTAAGAATTACCCTCAGGTATCGGATTCTGTAGTCGCGGCTGGAATATCCCTTTCCAGTAGGGTTGCAATGAAGAGGAAGAAGCGGTCCACTTCACATGGGTTGAACAGCATCAATGGTGTTCTTGGGTTACCAAAAGTGACTCACAAATGTATGGAATTTGTGTGAATCAAGGGTATGAATCAATGGACTCAAATACCATGAAGGCCTTAGAGTTTATCTACTCTAGAAATCGTGTATAAGCCTTGAGAAAACCAACTCCCCGATCGTGGTATAAATAAGAATTCATTTGCCCTAAAAATCTCCACACGATATGTTCGTGGTTATCCTGGGCGGAACGGTTCTTTTAATTTGAGGCTGATTCGGTTCGCATTCGGTTCGGTGCTCACTGGCTTCAATGTGCAAGATGGATCGGTCCGGCAGGGAGGCGGATCGGTCCGGAAGCGGATCGGTTCTTTTAATTTCTTGGCGGACCGGTCCGGGCTGTTAGCGGATCGGTTCCTTTTTCATTGAGGCGGACCGGTCCGGCTGACTGGATTTCTGATTCCTTCCTTGATTCGATACTCGGATTCCGTTGATGACGATATGGACATGAATTTCTTCAACGGTGTTACGGCTAATGACATATACAAGTATGTTGGTCAAAATGTCCTTACAAATCTCCCCCTATGTCTATGCCGGAACATACATAAAAAATTCGAATTATCTAGAATCAAAAATGCCTATACAAATCTACCCTTCCATGAACCCAAAACTGAAAGAGGTACAAACGATAAAGGCTGCATCGTTTGTTCTGCAAATCTTCCGATCAGAAATCTCAACGCTTTTCTCATCAGGGTGTGCATCATGGGATTATCAAGGATGTACCTACACACATGAGATAAAGCAAATACCAAGTGACGTATCGAGTTTGAAATGAGATAAACATAAGCATATATATCAATTTCAATTTAAGATGATATTCTCAGAATTTCAAAACTCCCCCATAATCAGATAATTCATTCTCCCCCTTTTTATGATGTCCCCAAATAGATAAATGAGAGAAATAAATCAAGCAATCAAGAACCGGGGTGACACAAGGCATAAAATCACACCATGAATGAACATGAAACAACCAAGTCGGTGATAGGGTAAAAGAATAGGTGTGATCAAAATTCGATAGGAAAATCAAAGCATACAAACATGACATATGTGCACGATGAATATTGGATATTCCTAACGAATGAACTCAAATGCTTCCTTTGGTGTAAAAGAGTGAAAATATAAGATATTGACTAAATCACATCAACAAATCAAAGCTCAAAGTGATTTCTACACCAATAACGTCCAAAATGTTTTTCATGCTTTTTCAGGACTTTCAAGGAAGTGCAAACCCGTTATCAATCTCCAACCAAAACTCCCTCAGATTTATATTTTGAATAGAGGTATACTAAATTCTCAAACTTTGGAGAATTGATGGTGAAAACCTAAATGGCCCATATATGGCATGTATTGCTTTTTATTACCTTTTCAATTTTTTTCGAGCTCTTTTAACCTCTTAGGACCTCGGATATTAAAATTCCTCCATTTTTTAGGTCCTTTTAAACGGTGGCTTTTGCGCAAAGGATAAAAATCAACTTTCGCAGCCCCTCCCCGTTTTACAATTTAACACACAGTCTCACCAAAACGATTTTCACATGCATTCCAATCTTGTCAAGTTTTATCGCATTTTATACATTGTATAGACAAGATTGAGATGGAAACACTCAAGCCAACATGAGATTGACAAGTGCAACAATCAAATATAGCCGTGCATGTGTGCAATAAAGGATATAGGAGTCAAGCATGTAGAAAATATCACTGCTTACATCTCAAGGACTCCAATCAATGTTAAGCACATGGATGAAATGATGTAGCCTCTCAAATCTCTATAAAACAGTCACATGGATAAATGAAATGAAGTTGTGACTTGGCTATCTTAAATGCTCATCCATAAAAGGCAAATCTCTTTTTGAATTTTTCAAAAAATTTTATCAAAATAAAATCTTTTTGTGTTTTTCTAATTTTTTTTTTTTTTTTTTTTTTAAAATGAAAAACTAACTAATGATACATGCTAGCAATAGGTTTAAAAATGACATGATAAACAACCTATGCTAGCAATCAAGACTAGATCTCAACCGGGAGTAACGGTGGAGTTTTCTAAAGATGGTGGCATCTTTTGAACCAACTCCACTAGATCATGTGTAGTCTTGATCAAAAACTTCACTTGCTCGCGAATATGTGCAAACTCTCTATCAAAATGAGCAGGCAAAGTATTATGAGTGGGTGCATGTGCATGAATATGTGAAGTGGCATGATATGGCACAAAACCCAACTTAGAACAAAAATCCCTAAGATGTCCTCGTTTCTTGCAGTGGGAGTAAACATAAACCGGTCTAGGAAGTAATTTATCAACAATTTTGGGATGAATATTCCTAGACGGACACCCATGGGACTCACTCACAATGGTGGATATAGGCTCGGGAGAATTCTCTAATGTGACTTGAACTTCCCGTGCTTGTTTGAGGTCATCCTCAAGATGGGACACACGTGTCGTCAGACTAGACACCGTGTTGGTCAAGTCACCTTTTTCCCTTTTAAGCTCATCACTTTCTACCTTTAACTCACGAATACGAAGACCTAGAATCCTATTTGACCTTTTAGTTTCCATGGTCTCGATAAACAAATTTCTAAAGGCATTTTGGATCAACCTATCATCACCATTAACACCCTCACTATCACTTAGAGAAGTGGGCATAGCACCTTTCTTGCCCTCTCTCTTAAGTCTAGTGGGACACTCAAATTTCTTGTGCCCTATCCCATCGCACTCAAAACATCTTATCTTCTCAAGATCTTTCTTTCTTTCTTTTCCACTCTCATCACAACTCTCTCTTTCTCCAAACAATCTTAAATCTCTCTCTAAGGCGGTGATCCTAAGAGCTAAAGCATTATTACGCTTCTTGGTTTCAAATGACTCAGAATACAACTCGGCGTAGGCGCGTTGAAGGTTACTCTCGTCCTCACTACCTTCCTCCTCTCCCTCACTCTCTTCGCTCTCGCTGTCGAGGTGTCCCTGTGAAGTAGCATCCTCATCGTTGTGAGATGCACTAGGAGTACTCACATGACTAGCCATGAACGCGGTGAAGTTACGCTCATGCGGTGACTCATCTCCCGAGTCCACCGACTCGACCTCACTGTCGTCACTAAGGGTAGCATTTAGGACAGCTTTCCCTTTCTCTCTATTCAGACGATTGGCACACTCAAACGCTCTATGACCCTTACCATCACATTCAAAACATTTCTCACTGTCCCTTTTAGGAGGTTCTTTGAAATCTTCTTTGAACTCTTTCTCATTTTTCTTTTCAAAAGTATTTTTCTCAAAATTCCTTTTATCTTTGAAATTTCCACTTTTCTTGAATTTGAGAATTCTTTTGAAATTTTTTGCAAACAGGGCCAAGTCATCTAAGTCAAAATCACACTCAGACTTGGATTCAAAAAAATTTTCTTTCTTTTTCTGAAAATGAGTCTTTAAAGCAATCCCATTATCCTTAGCCTTAATGGTTTTGGGAAACATGTCAATCTCATAGGTTTGAAGATCTCCTACAAGTTCTTCCAACTTAAGTGATTTCAGATTTCCCAAAGAGTACAAAACAGTGACTTTAGGAATAAAGCGTTTTGGGAGAGATCTCAAAATCTTTTTAACGACACGCGTGTTATCAATTACCTCACCCAAATTAAAACTAGTGTTAACAATGTCCGACAAGCATGCAAAAAACTCATCAAAGCATTCGGACTCAAACATGGTGATAGTCTCAAATTGGGTGGCCAAATTTTGTAATTTAGACTATTTAACAGCGTTCGTACCCTAATGGGTAAGTTGCAAAACATCCCATGCCTCCTTTGACGTGGTGCACGTCATTATGCGTTTGAACTCATCGGGAGTGATGGAACCGGAAATAGCACTCAATCCCTTAGAATTAAAGGAAGACCATCTAAATTCATCTTCGGTCCAAGTCGTGACAGGTTTCAAATTTGTCACGTTATCAACAGTGACGGAGGGAGGTGTCCACCCTCTTTCAACAAGAATCCATACCCGTTCATCAATGGCTTTTAAAGCCGACCTCATACGGGCTTTCCAATACGCATAATTTGTCCCGTCAAAAATAGGCATTCTATTGTATGATTTCTCCATTTGAACACGCTCTTTTCAAAAATCAATTTATTTCAAAAAATTGATATCTTAGAAAGATTTTGCGGAAAATAGGAATACGCGATAGATTAGCGTAACCTGCTCTGATACCAATTTGAAAGAGTTGGCGCTTGCGTTCAATTAAGAAATAATATAATAAATACCATTTTTAACCCAAATTAACCCTAAGCATGCAACTAGGTGTGATTGAAACAATATGAAATTATGCAAGAATTATTCAACACACAAAGTTAAGGAAAAATCCCCCACAGGGGCAAAACCATTTGTATATCACTATAATTTGTAAGAGAAACGGCTTACAATCGGATTACACTGAAATACAAGTTTTTGACTAAGAATTACCCTCAGGTATCGGATTCTGTAGTCGCGGCTGGAATATCCCTTTCCAGTAGGGTTGCAATGAAGAGGAAGAAGCGGTCCACTTCACATGGGTTGAACAGCATCAATGGTGTTCTTGGGTTACCAAAAGTGACTCACAAATGTATGGAATTTGTGTGAATCAAGGGTATGAATCAATGGACTCAAATACCATGAAGGCCTTAGAGTTTATCTACTCTGGAAATCGTGTATAAGCCTTGAGAAAACCAACTCCCCGATCGTGGTATAAATAAGAATTCATTTGCCCTAAAAATCTCCACACGATCTGTTCATGGTTATCCAGGGCGGACCGGTTCTTTTAA
Source organism: Sambucus nigra (assembly GCA_949130495.1). NCBI lineage: Eukaryota > Viridiplantae > Streptophyta > Magnoliopsida > Dipsacales > Adoxaceae > Sambucus > Sambucus nigra. Next base: position 266,512,083 of record OX422209.1, on the reverse strand, counting down.
TTTGAGGCTGATTCGGTTCGCATTCGGTTCGGTGCTCACTGGCTTCAATGTGCAAGACGGATCGGTCCGGCAGGGAGGCGGATCGGTCCGGAAGCGGATCGGTTCTTTTAATTTCTTGGCGGACCGGTCCGGGCTGTTAGCGGATCGGTTCCTTTTTCATTGAGGCGGACCGGTCCGGCTGACTGGATTTCTGATTCCTTCCTTGATTCGATACTCGGATTCCGTTGATGACGATATGGACATGAATTTCTTCAACGGTGTTACGGCTAATGACATATACAAGTATGTTGGACAAAATGTCCTTACAATACATTTTCACCCGTGATAGTAATTACATCATGTTGAAAATGCAAGGACCCCCAAATTTCAAATCTTTCTCTTTCAAAATCAATTTCCTTTTAAATGCGGAATATAGATGGTTCAACATAACAATTTAATTTTCCAAATTGTTTGATTTTCTTTTCTTAAAATGATGAAAAATTAAATTAAACACAAATTTTAATTTCTAAAAGCAAAATTAAAATTAAACCTAAATAAGTGAATTATGATAAACACACACACACTTGAAATTCACCTAAACCAAATTAATTTAGCCCAAGTCCTAGAAATATTCCTAACATAAATTAATTCAATTTGCAAATTAGGTCAAACCAAATTTTATCAAATTACATTATTTAGACTTGAATTAAATTAAGTTAAACATTACCCAAATATTAAACATGCACCAAATTAAACAAGAGAAGTGAATTAAACCATATTTTATCTTTTCATCTTAAGCATGCGTTCTAGGTGATTTGCAAGATAAAATAAATTCATAACCACTCCGCCACGATGTACGAGGAAAAATCCACAACGGGGAAAAAACCTCGGACGGCCTTAGCCTTAAGTCCACTAAGTACGGAATTTTACAATTACAAGACAAATGACTTACTCAACTCGACTCGACTCCTTTCAAGCCCCTGACGCGTCTTCTTATACCAACCTCTACTTAGTGGACAATCCCGAAATCCACCGGAACCTTGGAATCCACCAATGAAGCTTTTGGACAACCGTCAACCCTCGCACAATGCCTTTTACCGTGTGAGTATGCCACAACAAAACAACGAACTTCTTCTTTATGGGATGTAGAAGTAAACCCAAACTCTTTTCTTCTTAGGTAGAAAAGTGAACCCGGTGCCAAACAAACTCCAAGCAAATATATATATATATATATATATATATATATATATATATATATATATATATATATATATATATATATATGTGTGTGTGTGTGTGTGTGTGTGTGTGTGTGTGTGTGTGTGTGTGGTACTTGGAATAAACTAGTATGGGTGTAAACAAAAGTGTTTTTGAATAATTTTCTTGAAAGACAAACACTCAAAACATGAAATTTTTCATAGAGGGATTAGACTCTCAAAAACTCTCTCTAGAAATTGTAGAAGATGAAAAAGTTAGTTTTTCAAAGTTGGTTCCCGCACATATTAATTATAGCAAAAGTTAGTGGGACAAAGAAGTGGGAACATGGAGAAAACTGCCAAAATATTTTCCCGTCGAAAATCTCTTTCGAACGACCCTTCTAACGAAGTTTCAGAGGCTAATTGGGAAAAGTCATTGGAAAACTCGTTTGAACGACATTCTCGTTCGAACGAAAAACTCGTTCGAACGACAATATCGAACGAAATACCAGAAAGTTCATAATTCAATATTAAGCCCAAAAACTTTATTAAAAGTTCTAAAATCAACCTTCTGAAAATAAACTTCAGTTTAAAATAAAATTACACCCATTAAAAAATTATTCCAAGCTCCTATATATATATATATATATATTGAATGCATTCATACCTTAGGAGGGATTAGAACTAAGTTGATGACGTGAAACGAGGCATATGTAAACCGGCAATGATGTTCTCTTGATAAGTAGGCCTTAACATGTCATAAGCTTGATGGATGGTCAAGAACTCTATTCTATGACTCAAACGTTTTTGTCCGGAATTGAGCCAACACTACATTAAGACTCAATCGGAGACTTGTGTCCTTAGAAATGTCCTCCTTTGGCTATTCCGGGACAAAAACCAAAACAAAATACTAAAGGGCTGTCAAGCTCTACTAGACTCAAAGATCCCACCCAAACTTGACTCAAGACGCAAGGATCAATAGCTTTGCCGATGAAAGGTTGCCGCTAAATAGAATTCTTGAACACTTAAGCACACATTAAACGCATAGGAAATATCAAATATTTAAATGCATGTAAAATAAATACCCCCCCCCCCCCTAAATTAAAATGCATGTAAAATAAATACTCACCCTAAATTATTTCTTCCTGTATCAACTATGATCAACCTACGAACTTCACGACTCCCCCTAAGTTAAATCTCCTAAACTAAGATACGATTATAATAGGATTAAATACCATTTCTCTCCCTATAATTCTCCCCCTTTTTGTTCAGGAATAGACAAAGGTGATAGAATTAACATAGTATTCATTTCTCTCCCAAAATAATTAAGTACATGAATCTCCCTAAAAACTACACAAGGGATATATAAAAGGGAAAATAAGTAGAGCGAAGATGCATAAAGTGTTATAGACATGAAGCATATGGGCAGCAAATAGACAATAACTAATCCAAGCAAGAATAATGGATGCTAACTATGAAGCGAACAAAAATGATATCAATTTGAAACATAAGAAACTAGACATGTGATATCAAACAAAATTTTGCAACAAGTTAGGTTCCAATTATGAATTAATACATAGTGGACTAGCTAAAATGGCAAAGACTCAAAATAAAACTTAATATCATATATATGTATACACACTAGATATAAAATATATACAAGCACACATATATAGATATAAACTCACAAATGATACAAAATAAATTAACATGAGTTTTCCACACTCTTATAGCATAAATGTGTCATATGGAAAAGGAAGTGAAGGGGTGTGAACAAGATACCAATGAATTAAAACCCAATCACTTAAAACATGTTCACGGAGTTCTCATTTGATTATAAAATTTATCACATTTATATATAGCCTCATATGATAATATAAATTGAACTCGTTGAACAAACAAACATAATGCATACAATCCTAGCATGTTGATGATGCTACAAACCAATAGAGTCATGACATTAAAAGCGCAACTAGGATAAACTGACATTGTGCAAACTGTTGATATACCATCCAAACACCCTCAAAATAAGAATATTAATTTTTGAATGACTATATCAAACTAAACAAATAGGACTTGGAAAATATTTTCTTTTAATGTCATTATTCTTTTAGGCCTTTGGACCACGTATTTCTTTTAGGTCCAAACAAACGGTGGCTTACTCGCAAAGATGATATTTCCTTTCGGAGCCCTTCCCCGTGCACATTTATATATATCGTTTTTATATCTCACACAAATATCACGTGCAACGAATTTTAACATGCACTAGTCCTCCTAGGTCACATAATACGTAGATGACTAGATTGCTAGAAGAACACCTTACAAATCTCAAATATACATGTGAAGTTAAAATTTCAAGTGAGCTCGTGCATGTGTGAATTGAGGCATATAAAAATAGAATCCATCATAGCAACACAAAATCCAACTACTCCATGTAAACATGGTAAAATAACATTTTAAGGATTGACAATATTAACCAAAAGTTCTAGCCACATGGAAGCAGAAAAAAAAAGGATTCAAACACAAACATATGCCACAAAATATGTGTAAAACCAAAATACACACCATAAAAATCTTTTTGTGATTTTGAAATTTTTAACCAACCAAACAAATATATTTACTCAAAAGAAAAACAAAAATCATTTGTATTTTTCATTAAGCCTAAATTACTAAAATGGTAAAACACTAATGATAAACAAAAATCTTTTTGAATATTTTTCATTTAATGCAAACTAAAATGAAGGAAATATAATACAAAGGATAAACAAAAATCATAATTTTAGCATAAGATATGAGATAAAGCAATTACTAGAAAATGATTAACAAGCATACAATTAGCATAATAATATAGCATGAGGCATAAAAGCTAAAGTATGCAAACAACTAACACATTAAACCTTTGGATTTAGCAAGGGAGGTATCATGTGAAAGTAAATGAGAATAAAAAATCCTATCTTATAAAGCTACCAAGTCAAGTCTCCTAACCCAATATAATGACGAATGACGATCTCGGGATTTAGGAATCTTGGATACATCGGTTTCCTTACGTAGGGATTTTCTAGGACCTCTTTTAAGATCAAAACAAAACGTCCTAAGATGACCTTTTCGACCACAATTAGAGCACCTAAAGACTCGGCGAAAAGAATTACCTAAGGAATGATCTATAACATTGTTCCTAGAAGATTATCCTAAAATATTGGTTTTGGCTTTATGAGTTTACTCATGACTAGTATCGAAGCCTAAACCACATGTGTCATTTTTAATTTGGACCGTTCCTAATATTTTATCTAATTTTTCTGAACGACACTCCAAATCAAATTTGACTTTACTAGAATCTTTTAGTTTATTTTCTAAATCTACAATGTGAGACTCTAATAAAACATTGCGCTCTTCAAATGTGAGAAGCTCATTTTTCAAGGATTCCATTAAACCTTTAAGGCTATCTCTCTCGCATTCTACATATTCAAGCTTCTCACAAAGAGCTCTCTCATTAATGACCTCGACACGCTCTTTCAAACTAGCTTCTAACTTCAAATTTGCTCTTTTTAATTTAATAGATTCTTCATATAATTCTTGAAATGCAAATTGAGGTTCACTCTTTTCAAGCTCCTCCTCACTCTCTCTCTCTCTCTCTCTCTCTCTCTCTCTTCCCCGCTCTCACTACCATCATCTCTTTGGGATTCACAAACTATGGCCTTGGAAGTGTCATGTGTTAAAATTTTATCAATAAAGGAGTGCTCACTTTCACTCACATGACTTGCCATAAAAGCCACAAAGTTGGGCTTAGTGGGGGAATCGAGTCCCTCTTCCTTATCACTATCACTAAGGGTTGCATTGTAGGAAATTGATTGCTTACACTCTCTCCTTAGTTTAGTGGGTCACTCTCTCACCTTATATGGCCATAACCCTCACAATCGTAACACCTATTAGACTCGTCTCTATTAAGATCATCTTTTTGAACTTTAGGAACCTTAATGTTTTTGTCATGCTTAGAGTTTGGGTATTTCTTTAAATCATTTTTATATTTGTTAAACTTGAGAAATTTTTGAAATTTCTTAGCAAACATAGTCATCTCCTCCGAGTCACTATCACCTTCGCTCTCTACTACTTGTTTTTCCTCATTTTGGGCTTTCAAAGCAATGCCCTTATCTATTTTCTTATCAGTTTTGGAGGGAAACATGTCTAGTTCATACGTTTGTAAATCACCAACGAGCTCTTCTAATTTCGTAGAGGCTAAAGTGGGTAAATAATTTAATACGGTCACCTTAGGAATAAATCCTTAAAATTTTCTTTACTACTCGTTCGTCGGGTATTTTCTCTCACAAATTAAAAGATGAATTAATTATATCGGAAAGTCTAGCATAAAATTCATCAAATGTTTCTTTTTCATTCATTTTGATGGTTTCAAATTGAGTGGTGAGGTTTTGGAGTTTAGAAGCTTTTATGACACTAGTTCCCTAGTGAGTGAGTTGTAAAATATCCCAAGCTTCTTTAGCGGTTTCACACGTCATAATGCGTCAGAATTCATCCGGTGTGACTGCGCTAAACAAGGCATTTAAACCTTGGGAATTAAAATTTGCAAGTTTAAATTCATTCTCACTCCATCTATCTGTGGGTTTGGGAACACGCTCATTTTCTACCAAATAAGTAGGTGGGGAACACCCGCTAACAATGGAAAACCAAACCCTCTCATCGATAGACCTAAGTGCCGATTTCATACGCGCTTTCCAATACGCGTAGTTGGAACCATCGAAAATAGGAAATTTTGAAAACGAAAAAATTCCATGTTAGTCAAAAATTATTTAAAAGGATCTTAACGCAATAAATTAGCTCTCCGGCTCTGATGCCACTTGTTGAAAATGCAAGGAACCCCAATTTTCAAATCTTTCTCTTTCAAAATCAATTTCCTTTTTAAATGCGAAATAGAGATGGTTCAACACAACAATTTAATTTTCCAAATTGTTTGATTTTCTTTTCTTAAAAAGATGAAAAATTAAATTAAACACAGATTTTAATTTCTAAAATCAAAATTAAAATTAACCCTAAATATGTGAATTATGATGAACACACACACACACTTGAAATTCACATTAACCAATTTAATTTAACCCAAGTCCTAGAAATTTGCCTAACATAAATTAATTCAATTTGCAAATTAGGCCAAACCAAATTTTATCAAATTACATTAATTAGACTTGAATTAAATTAAGTTAAACACTATCCAAATATTAAACATGCACCAAATTAAACAAGAGAATTGAATTAAACCATATTTTATCTTTTCATCCTAAACATGTGTTCTAGGTGATTTGCAAGATAAAATAAATTCATAACCACAACGCCACAATGTACGAGGAAAAACTCACAACGGGAAAAAAAACCTCGGACAACCCTAGCCTTAATTCCACTAAGTACGAAAATTTACAAGTATAAGACAAATGACTTATTCAACTCGACTCGACTCCTTTCAAGTCCCTGACGCATCTTCTTGTACTAACCTCTGCTTAGTCGACAATCCTGAAATCCACCGGAACCTTGGAATCCACCAATGAAGCTTTTGGACAACCGTCAACACTCGCACAATCCCTTTCACCGTGTGAGTATGCCGCAGCAAAACAACGAACTTCTTCTTTACGGGATGTAGAAGTAAACCAAACTCTTATTTTCTTAGGTAAAAAAGTGAACCCAGTGACAAACAAACTCCAAGAAAGTATATATATGTATGGTACTTGAAATAAACTAGTATGGGTGTAAACAAAAGTGTTTTTGAATAATTTTCTCGAAAGACAAACACTCAAAACATAAACTTTTTCATAGAGGGATTAGGCTCTCAAAAAATCTCCCTAGAAATTGTATAAGATGAAAAAGTTAGTTTTTTAAAGTTAGTTCCCGCACATATTAATTCTGGCAAAAGTTAGTGGGACAAAAAAGTGAGGACAAGGAGAAAACTGCCAAAATATTTTCTCGTTGGAAATCTCGTTCGAACGAGATTTTCTTTGGAATGAAATCTCGTTCGAATGACCCTTCTAACGAAGTTCCAGAGGCCAATTGGGAAAAGTCGTTGGAAAACTCGATTGAACGACATTCTCGTTCAAACAAAAAACTCGTTCGAACGACAATATCGAACGGAAACCCAGAAAGTTCATAATTCAATATTAAGCCCAAAAACTTTATTAAAAGTTCTAAAATTAACCTTCTGAAAATAAAATTCAGTTTAAAATAAAATTACACCCATTAAAAAATTATTCCAACCTCCTATATATATATGTAATGCATTCATACCTTAGGAGGGATCGGAACTAAGTTGATGACGTGAAACGAGGCACATGTAAACTGGCAATGATGTTATCTTAATAAGTAGGCCGCAACGTCTTCAACTTTAACAAGTCATAGGCTTGAAGGATGGTCAAGAACTCTATCCTATGACTCAAACGTTTTTGTCCGAAATTGAGCCAACACTACATTAAGACTCAATCGGAGACTTGTGTCCTTACACATCTATACACATACTATTTGTATTAGGTGCTTTAAATGATTTAATTGTACACGAAAGGAATGTTAAAACTGTCTTTTTAAATGGTGAATTGAAAGAAGAGATTTATATGGATCAACTTGAAGGTTTTATAGTACATGATTGAGAAAATAAAGTGTGTAAACTAGATAACTCTCTTTATGGACTAAAACAAGCACCTAAACAATGTCATGATAAATTTGATAGCTCAACCATCCATAGTGGGTTCAGAATAAATGAAAGTGACAAGTCTAGTTATTACAAATATGAAAATAAGATTTTCTCTATTAAATGTCTCTATGTGGATGACTTGCTTATATTTGGATCAATATTCATGCCATAGATAATGTTTAATATTTAATGTTTATTATGCGACAACTTTGATACGAAGGATTTGGGTGAAGCTAGTGTAGTATTGGGAATTAAAATTGTTAGGTCTGAAAAGGAAATTTCTTTAGACCAGTGTCATTATATTGAGAAAATTATAAAATAATATAATTACTTTAACTGTAAACCTACTAGTACTCCATTTAATTTTAGTGTAAAGTTATTCAAGAATAATGGTGACAGTGTTAACCAAAATGAGTATGCAAGAATCATTCGTATGCTACGTTATGCTACAGATTGCACTAGACCTGATATGGTTTATATTGTGGGAGTACTATGTATATTCACTAATAGATGTAGTATGGAGCATTCTAATGCTATTGACATGCGGTATCTTAAAATAACTATGAACCTCTAATTACACTATAAAAAAACATCCCACTGTCCTTGAAGAATTTAGTGATGCTTATTAGAACACCCTATATGATGACTCCAAAAACTACTAGTGGATACATATTTAGTATCATTGGTGGTCAAGTTTCATAGAAATATAAGAAATGAACTATTTTGTCTCATTTAACGATGGAGTAAAAATGATAGCGCTAGCTACAACTAGTGAGGAGGCAGGATGGTTAAGAAACCTTTTGTCAGATATCCCACTATGGGAGAGACTGATACTAACTGTTCTTATCCTTTGCGATAGTATCTTAGCTATTGCAAAAGTTTAGAACCATTACTATAACGGTAAAAAGAGATAGATACATTGCAAACACAATACCATTAGAGATTTTATCTCTACGAAAACTGTGATAATGGATCACATATGGTTTGAGAATTTTTTGGTGATCCTTTGACGAAAGGACTAGTAAGAGAAAAGGTGTGGAAAACCTCAAAAAGGATGGGACTAAATCCTTTAGATGTTTGAGTCACTTGTGATGATAACCTAACCAATAGACCTGATATTCCAAGAAATATGTTCAAAGGGTAATAACAACTTACAAGTGGTATGAGTTAAATCGTACTAATTATTAAATACGGGATTTTACTACGAGTCCATCCCTATGGAGCATGATATTTTGAAGTGAGTTACGGTTGAGTTAATTATAACTCTTAATGAAGTTCTATAGCTTTATATTGAGTGGGGTACCAAGCTATGGGAGTATACTCTGCTTACTATGGTATTTTTAGACAAATTTCCTAAAGCTTTCACTATACCGAAATATAAGCACATGGCCATAACATATTGGATTGAGGACTACACCTGAGTAGGGTTGTGTGTGTGATATTGTTAAAGATAGAGTTCAAAACTACAGTTAGTCTAGTATAATTTGAATCATCTTTACTACGTAAATGTTCAAGTCGAAAGACACCTTTGCTTATGCACAATTCTATGAATTATTACTCAATAAATTTTCAAAAATTATGTGGCACCCCGCTTATTAAAATAATGGGTGGCTAGTTCTCTACTAAAATACAGGAATCTCATTTGACTCATTCTTAGCATCACTGTCGAAAACAAATTATTACAAACCACCTATTATTTAATTAAGTCTAATGTCAATTTTTAAGTTTAATAAAATGCCATAAACAACACTATAAATAAAGCTATGAACAATAACTCATTCAGATAATTAAATAAATCCATAATCACATATTTAAACTTGAATATTGGAATCTAATACACTCCAATTAATCGAATAAACCATCAGTATAAAATCAATACAATAATCCCAAATACTAAAATAAAACTAAATTGAAAACTGATATTGGGCGACATGCCCAGATAATAATTGATTGAGTCCTATATAAAACATCAAATATATAAAAACGTCTAAACAATTCCTGCAACACTCCACAGTGGTTGCAACTCCGATAATCTGGAAATGATACTCAAGTCTGACGTCCCTGTGGCTGGACACCTAAAGTTTTTGAAAATATTTTGACATGGGTCAGAGCCCAAAACCTTTTAAAAATATTTTGCAAGTAATTAAAATGCATAATAATTATGAATACATTCTTCCAAATTTAAATTAGTGTCACACTCACATAAGATATTCCTCACCCCTCAACTACAATGCGCACCTAATGTATGCACTATGACCCCTAGTTATGATACCCAGCCAAACTAGTATCAATATAACCTTAAGTCCATACGCTACCCTGTGTCACACATATTTTATATAATTAGCCTTCTCATCTGCTTAACAATTATAATTCCCAGTTACAGTTAATAAATTAATTTCAGATAACTTTCAACAATTATAACTTAGCGATTCATTCGAAATAACTTTCACTTGTTATCAATCCGATATTCACATTTTAATATCTCATGCCCGTATATAGTTTTCTTCACATATATATACATATTTCCATATCGCATCAAGTACACATATATATCACTCTCAATATACGTATAATTGCAATCCCTAGAGAATTACCTTACGAATGCGAATAAGTAGCATGCTATCAAACTCCAGGGAATACACATCTCTACCTGGGCAACCGAGTTAGAATTTCACCACCGAATCCAAAATATAAATGTAAACCGGAGGTGGTCATAGTCATAGATCTGTGGGGTCATAACCATACCACATTACCACCATCAGACTCTAAACTCACATAATGTGGTCGTTCGATAGACCTATGACCCAGGGGACCGATACTACACCTGCTGGGATTCACTAGGAGAGATCCCCCACATCGTGTAACCTCCACCAATAACATATTTTCCAGGATAGGTATGTTTCATATAAATATATCATGCACGTAGATATAATCACACACACACACACAATATATATATATATACTATCTCAATACCCGTATATACATACAATAAACCTGGCTAACTGTGCATGTCACTCGTAGCACTAGCCTACACTTCCCGAGTCTAAACTCGACTCCTAATTATTCAATAATCACTTATTTAATTAATTAATCTCTCATAATAATATCCTGGACACGTACCCATTCTCACCCAGCACGTATCCCCTTCTTAACCGAAGTTTCATTATAAATTCCAGTAACACGCTGCGTAATCTGACAAGCGAGGTGGCCAGCCGTCGCCGTCAAACTATGTAAGGATTCACTAAATAAGTAATCATTATTAGCATGTGACGAATATGAGACATATAAAATTTCCTTCCAAAACATAATAATCAGATTGATTCCATAATAGTAACCATTCATGCAATAATAAAATCTATCACCTTGTTAATCACCAAATTAAATCCAATCTCCGATAAATATAAATTCAAATAAAATGATCCAACTATAAATATCTGAAAAAAATCATAAACAATGGTGGAACCGAGTGGCCCACTAAATCCATAAATAGAGTCTTATAATAAAAATGCGACGGAAAGAAAAATTTAAATCTAACTACTAAAGTATCTAAAATAAACTTTAGTTGTACCTCTAAAATATCTCCAATACTCCTATGCAGATACTCAAGCGTTAACCTGAAATGTTAGTCAATGTAATGGGTCAAAGCCTACCGCATGAATACAAGCTATTCTCCCTAATTAGGGTACATGAACCTAGACAGTAGCATTTTACATAATAAATACAACAATTGAATATTTTATTTCAATCTAGGTAATTTACTAACGTGTCAAAAACGTAAACTACCACTATCAACAATATAATCGGTCCACCCTAAAGTGTAAGCCCAAATATTTCAATAACATCATTCTGTAAAATTTCATTCTTATCCTTACTCATTTTAATTAATTAATTATTTTAATTATTGCGACACCAATATGGCCAATCGATCCATTATCGTCACTGTACACACTCTTGGTAGACTTAAAGTTCTACACATCATAATCATTTACCTCACTATAGCCAGTTAACCCGTATTCTATCAGTTCTACATATACTCGTGAAGTTCCACTCACGATACGTCACTATAGTCAGTCGACCCGTTTAACTATCAACCCTGCACATACTCGCATCGCAAATTCATTTTAATACCCGTTTATTACCTTAGGTATTAATTCTCAAATTTTTATTTTCTCATCATCTCATTTTCTCATTATTTTAATTGAGCCCCACCCTATTATAGAGCATAATTCCTCAAACTTACCCCTAGTCCCATACCTAGAAGTCTCTAAGACACAAGTACGTCCTACCCTATGTTATAGGGTGATTTTTTTATTAATTATCTCTTCCTAGTCTCACGCCTAGGCTATCCAAATCAACGGAACGATACCAAAATCATCCCCACCCCGGAATATCCCATCCGTAAAAATCTACACTTACTAGTGCCATACTTAGAAAGTGTTAACCGCAAATAAGGCATACCCACGAGTCCCATACCTAACAAGTATTTCTAAAATGAAGGTGAGAGCATAACTACCCAAAATCCCGTCGTCCCCCTATGATAATTATAATCAAAGCAATAATTTGCACATTCCAATTTATCAACAATTACAAAAATTTCTCATGCGATCACAATTCATCTCAATTTAATTTACTCAATCCATCGTCGTAATTAACACAATAATTTATTCAACAAATATAACCTTAACATCATGCGAATTTATGAAGCACATAACAATAATTCATTTTAATCATACCTATGTAATTTTATGTAGTTGTACACATCTAGTTTTCATATATATCAAATTACTACGATTTTTACATGCAACCCTATACCCATATTACCCAAAATCCAATCTCTACCCTAAGAACACAAGAGTTATAAGTATTAATTTAGATTAAGATTTTTAAGAAAAACAGTTCCAAATTAGTTTTCACTTCCCTAATTAAGGTTGCTAATTTATTTTAAGAAAAGCATGTAAATTAAAATTTAGGCGACATTTAAAACGTATAATACTAAAGAGAGAGAATACAAGTATTCATGCCTACTGAAAAGTTGTATAGAAATTCTGATGAGACGATTGTGTTCCTCTCGATAAATTAAGAAAGATATGTTCGAACAATTTTGAGAAATCACCAATTAGGCCTTCAAAACTTGATTTGAATCTTGAAGAAATTTGGGGCTGGGGTTTGTAGGTGAAAGGTGATAAAATTGTAGGAGTATTCTAGTTGAAAATTTGATGGAAAAGTGATTATAAAAGTCTAACCCTGAGTTAATTTAAGTGAGAAAAAAATTTGAGTTTGATTGTAATTATAATTCTAATTAAACTACAAAACTGTCGCCCCTGACTAAACCTGTCTATAAGGCTGAATCGATTCGCCCCTCATTCGCTGCCAAGACGCCCCAGAATGTATAGATGTTAATAAAACTCAATTTTGCCCCCGATTTCAATTCTGATTATAATCCTATTTTCCATAAATGAAATCCAACATATTAAATTACTAAAAATAATTAAATCCAAAAACATTATTTTTTTGAATTCTGAATAAATTTAAATTAGATTCTGGTTTAAAATCTACAGGGTGTTACATACTTCCCCACTAGCACAAGAATTTCGTCCTCAAAATTTGACGAAGCATAAACGCACAAAATGAAATAAGGCTCACATATGTCTACTCATGAATACCATGATTAGGCACCCATACACCCAATCCTACCCGTACATACCCCATGATAAAAAATACAATATATATGGAGATGTTCAAAAGCGAACATTAAGAGTGAACATTTTAATGAACATTAAGGAAAAACACCCAAAACCCCATTTATTTTAACTCCTATGTTGAAATTGGTCCGCGTCAGAGGCACTCAAGACCATTCCGGCCAGCACCCCCCACCCCCATAAGCGCTGCCATACCTGTTGCCCCTGGCTACCATGGTGGGTGGAGGGGGGGGGGGGAACGGAATGGCCTCGTGTGCCGCTGGCGCGGACCAATTTCAACATAGGCATTAAAATAAATGGATTTTGGGTTTTTTCTTTAATGTTCATTAAAATGTTCGCTTTTGAACCTTTCCCTATATATATATATATATATATATATATATATATATATATATATATATATATATATATATATATATATATATATATATATAGAGAGAGAGAGAGAGAGAGAGAGTTTGGCTCAAATACGGTCCAAGTTTGCGGTCTGTTCTTGCGGTTCACTTAAATGACCTAAAAACACGCTTGAAATACAACACTCATATCTCAGTCAATGGCCAAACCTTTGGTTTATGTGGAAGCTGAAATGACTAGTGGGTACTACCTATAAAGTAAGTAGTGCCTAGCCTAAGGCTAGAAGGCTTTAAGGCAAAATCACCTAACATGTATCTTACCTAGAAAAAACCTATAGCTCATAATGTCACAACAAATGACATTTTATTAAATAAAAAACAATGTTTTAAAAAAAAGTCTTTTCAGTTTTCAAAATAATTCTGAATATTTATTTTAAAAATATTTAAACAAAAATTTATTTTATAAGTTCAGTTTATCAATTTTATTTATAAAATTTATTTTTAGAAAAAATAATCCAATTATACTTTTAGAAAATATTTAGACAAGCAATCACAAAATTTAATGTCATGCGTGATTGGTTAGTGATGCTGGTGGATGTGGGTCCGCGCCAGCGAACTAACCAATTGCCCCTCTAAGACATAAAATTTTGATGTCTTAAGAGACAACAATTTTTCTTTCCATCTCCTGCAATAATAAATGAATTAGGGCCACAATTACATAGCATAAATATTGACAGAAAAAAATAACCAGCGTCATAAAATAAAAAAGAGGAACTCAATGTCTCGTTTATGTATAAGCAATGTTAAGTAACCCATTTTTAAGTTTTGAGCCATTATTTTAAAACCAAACCCATAGGAAATATGGGATTTTCTGATACCCATCCTGGAATTTATTCTACTGAACGCAAAAATGAATCAAATAAGCTTAAAAAATGAATTGATGAGGTGGATTTTTCGGCTTTTACGATTTTGTCTGTTCCACGCTTTTGCAATTTTTGCGATTTTCTTTACCTAGACAACAATCTTCCGTTAAGATGGGTTTTTTCGTGATCGAAATTGATGAGGTGCTTCCGGTGTAGTGAGAGAGAGGCTTGGGAGAGGGTTTGTGACCAGAAGCAATTTTGGGTTTTGGTGATTGAAATGAGTGAGGAAAGAGAAAAAGGTTGATATGGGTGTTGTATTTCAAATGTGTCTTTGGCTCCTTTAAGTGAACCGCAAGAACGAATCGCAAACTTGGACTACATTTGAGCCAAACTCTCTCTATATATATACACGCATACGGGGCGTACCATGCTCTCCCACGAATCACCACTCGATCTCTCCCAAAAGTCATCGCAAAGCTAAAGTCCTCAAATTAATTCTCATCACCAAATTGATTCTTACGATACTTAACAGTTGCACTAACAATCTCCAAAATATATATCGTCTCCTAAAATTACTTCAAAGTATCCTCACACCAAAATTACTAGTTCTTACCTCAATGCCTATACGTCCTTAACACAAACCATCCTATCTCCAAGAAACACAACTAACATATATACTAGACCCAATATCTTAAGGAGTACGAATCAAAAAAGGGGATCAAAGATCGGTAACGCGAAAGCTAAACGGACGCACAACCTACGAGACCTAAGACCATGCTCTGATACCATTTGTAACACTCCACATAATATGACAAGCGAGGTGGCCAGCTGCCACCGCCAAACTATGTCGGGCGTCACTAAATAAGTAATTATTCTTAGCATGTGACAGATATACGACATATGAAATTTCATTCCACAAAGCAATAATCATATTGATCTCATAATAATAACCATTCACGCAATAATAAAATCCATCACCATACTAATCTCCAAATTAAATTCAATCTCCAATAAAAATAAATTCAAATAAAATGATCCCACTATAAATATCTGAAGAAAATCGTAAACAACTGTGGAACCGAGTGGCCCACCAAATCCATAAACAGAGTCTTACAATAAAAATGTGACAGAAAGGAAAAATTAAATCTAACTACTAAAGCATCTAAAATAAACTTCATATGCACCTCCAAAATATCTCTGATACTCTCATACAACTACTCCGGCGCTAAACTTGAAATGTTAGTCAACGCAATTGGTCAGAGCCCACCGCATGAGTACAATCTACTTTCCCCAATTAGGGTCTGTGAACCCAGACTGCAACATTATACATAATAAATACCATAATTGAATATTTTAATTTAAACGAGATAATTTATTAACGTGCGAATAAAAGTAAACTACCACTATCAGGAATATAATCAATCCACCTTAAAGGGTAAGATTAAATATTTCAATAACATCATTATGTACAATTTTATTCTTATCCTTACTCATTTCAATTAATTAATTATTTTAATTCCTACGATACCAATATGGCTAGTCGACCCCTTATCAGCCCCGCACAAACTCTTGGCACACTTAAAGTTCTACACATCACACTCATTTCACTCACTATAGCCAGTCAACCCGTATTCTGTCAGTTCTGCACATACACATGAGGTTCCACGCACAACACTTTACTATAGCTAGTTGGCCCATTTAACTGCCAGCCCCTACATACTCGTGATGCCAGCACACTCCCACGTCGCTATAGCCAATTGACCTACTTAATTATCAGCCCCGCATATACTCGCACCACAAATTCATTTTAATACCTGTTTATTACCTTAGGTATTAATTCTCAATTTCTCATCATTTTATTTTAGCCCCGCCCTATTATAGAGCATAATTCCTCAAACCTACTCCTAGTCCCATACCTAGAGTTCTCCAGGAAGCAAGTACATCCTACCCTATGTTATGGGATGATTTTCTATTTATTACCTCTTCCTAGTCTCGTGCCTAGGCTATCCAAATCAACGGAACGATACCAAAATCATCCCCACCCGGAATATCCCATCCGTAAAAATCTACACTAACTAGTCCCATACTTAGAAAGTGTTAACTGCAACTAAGACATACCCACTAGTCTCATACCTATCAAGTATTTCTAAAATTAAGGTGAGAGTGTAACTACTCAAAATCTCGTTGTCCCCGCGATGATAATTATAATCAAAACAATAATTTACACATTCCAATTTATTAACAATTACACAAATTTCTCATGCAGTCACAATTTATCTCAATTCAATTTATTCAATCCATCGTCGTAATTAACACAATAATTTTATTCAACAAATATAATCTTAACATCATTCGAATTTATGAAGCACATAACAATAATTCATTTTAATCATACCTACCTAATTTAGTTTTCATTTAAATCAAATTACTACGGTTTCTACATGCAACCTTATACCCATATTACCCAAAATTCAACCTCTACCCTAAGCACACAAGGGTTATAAGTATTAGGTCGGATTAAGATTTTTAAGAACAATAGTTCCAAATTAGTTTTCACTTTCCCTAATTAAGGTTACTAATTTATTTTAAGAAAAGCATTTAAATAAAGGTTTAGGGGACATTTAAAATGCATAATTATAAAGAGAGAGAATAGAAGCATTCATGTCTGTTGAAAAGTCATTTCAAAATTCTGATTAGACGGTTGCGTTCCTCTCAAAAAATTAAGAAGATACATTATCGAACAATCTTGAGAAAACACCAATTAGGCCTTCAAAACTTGATTTGAATCTTGAAGAAATTTGGGGCTAAGTTTTGTAGGTGAAAGGTTATAAAATTTTAGGAGTATTCTAGTTGAAAAGTTGTTGAAAAAGTGATTAGAAAAGTCTAATCCCAAGTTAATTTAAGTGAAAAAAATATTAGAGTTTGATTCTAATTAGAATTCTAATTAAAATACAAAATTGTCGCCCCTGACTAAACTGAATCAATTCGGCTATAAGGCCGAATCGATTTGCCCCTGATTCGCTACCAAGACGCCCCAGAATGTACAAATGTTAATAAAAACCCAATTTTTCCCCCGATGTCAATTTTGATTAAAATTCTATTTTTCATAAATGAAATCCAACATATTAAATTACAAAAAATAATTAAATCAAAATTTTATTTTTTCGAATTCCGAATAAATTTAAATTAGATTCCAGGTTTAAAATCTAAAGGGTGTTACAATTACTTATTTAATTTTTTGAGAATTATTTGTCTTTGAACACTCTAAATTTTACCCTGAATATATCCCGATCATCATAAGTATTTTTATTAGTATTAAAATAATTTTATAGAAATCCTAAATTATCCACAGACATCATAAATTAACCCTGAAATTTAATGACGAACATATTTCATCAATTAACCCAAACTAGCTGGGCAGACGAACCAATTCAGCTTGAGGGAAAACTGATTCGCCGTTGCAAATAGTCCCAGTTCTTCCCAATTTTGATTTTCAGCAAGTTTCATCCCAAGAAATCAACCCCCAAATCACATTTGCTCAATAACTATCATTTTCCATGAATCCTAAACATAAAATAAATCCATTTTAATATTGAATTCATCTACACATGATCACTACATAAGACTTAGACTAAAATTCCAAATATTACAAAATTCTTGCAATGCCACCATGATTTATATTTTCTCAATCTTTTAAATTAAGAATTCACCTATCTACATGTGATTCTAATTTCTAGATTTCAATCCATATGATTTAGATATATTTTCCATGAATTCATTTATCCAAAACCCATTTACATATGAATCCCACCCCAAAAATCATTTTTCCAATTATGATATGAATTGAAATATACACATAATCATTTAACAAGATAATCACTTGCCTTAAGAATTTTAGAGTCTGAATTTGTTCTTTGATGATGCTTATCCAGTCCAGAAAATCTCCCACAATTCTCTCCCATTTGATCTCCTCTTGAGTCCCTTTGGTTTCCTCTTGAAATTCCTTGAGTTTCCTTTACTTTTCTCTTCAAATTCTCGCAAACTCTTGGTGTAATACTAAGAAACCTTTAGATATTGTAGAATGACCATTCACTTAACCCCGACCTTCCAATATATACGTTAAGTCCCAAAATTCTGTTTCACATATTTTTAAAATGACCCAAATACCCCTATAACGGTCTCAACTAGTCTAAAAAGCTCCCAGAACCCAATCACTACCCACGGGTACTTTATTTTTACTATTTTAATCTATTTCGGATCAACCGCTCACTAGAAATCATCATCTGAGTCACCCATCATTAATTTTCCATTTTATTCCCAACACGACCCCACACGCATATCCTGAACAAGTTACTATCAACCCGCCCCTTTTACTTACTGACGACGTGATATAAATAATGAAATTTCATTTACTTATCACACAAGTAATATGTTAACACATAAATATTATTCCATTTCTTGTTAATTAATATTTATTTAAATTCACATTTATTTTTTAATTTAATTAAATTACTGCGATACATGTAATTTAAGTATTCCTAAAATTAAAAATGCGGGGTGTTACATACTTCCATCCTTGCAAAAGAATTTCATCTAGGAAACTCGAATATGCCTGGTACTCAAAACTTTGGATCCTTATCCTCATGAAATCCGAACGTACCCAAAATCAAATCATAATAATCTTATGGTGCTTCAGCTATACACCCGCTAATGGGACCACCCTACTTGCTACAACCCAAGATTAATAACATGTTGGTTCAAATCATTTCATACCGATATATTCCATCATTCTTAAGGTCTCACCTTGAGGATGATATGCAAAACCTTCATGAACCGCTAGCATTGCTCTAATAAGACAAGCCTATACAACACTGGATTTATCATCACAATCATGGGGAAAGGCCCTACTTCCCTAGGTGACAACTTACTTTCTTGTCAAATCACATATTTCCTTTCAATGTGAATATCCACAACAATTTTTGACCACGCACGTCAGTCTTTAACTCGTCGATTTTTGATGACGTAACTCTTACGACGTTCTTGAAGTATACGAAAATAACTTCGATTAACTCGATCCATGATGACATACTCTAAATCATGTACAGTTTGAAAAACTTCTTGTTTTCCCCTCTTTTAATCAACCAAATGGAGGACGATAAAATTTCTTGCACAAAGCCTCGAAAGGATCCTTACCACGGTAATTACTCCTCCCAATTACCTTACAATCTAGAATACGCATCTCTCGCATTCTCCAACATTTTAGTCACCTCTACTATCTACCCCTCGGTCTACGATAATACATCTTTCTCTAATCGCAACTTTAACCCCATCGGCTCCTGATAACCCCTATAAGAGGTGGAATTCAAGGATCCCCTTCTGATTCACAACAATGTTGGGTGACACCTTGTGCCGGATTATTCCCCTTTCTTTAATGGACACACTTCCTGTTAGTGTAACTCTCCAAAATTAATCATAACAACTCCCTCTCAATCATCCCATTTCACTAACCGAGAAGGAATCTTAATCGTTCCATGATATTGGTAACCTAATAATGAACTTAATCAGTCTGCCTATCCATTTCGTCACTGGAATCATCAATAATTGAAAATTTCTGGTGGATTGCCTCAGGCTAACCTTTTCCCATCTACGAGTGGTGTACCTGCAGACAACTTCATTATATCTCACTCCACACCGAACCACACACTCACTATCCCACATTAGTGGTACCACTTACTCCCCTGCCTGGGACCCATGCGTTTGTTCCAAAACTGCACATTTCCTAAGTACTTTTTGCCTGATAGAAACCGACATCCCATTTATGCACGAGTTACCCTCAACATTCGACTGAGTAAGACTTCTCTCTTCTAAACAAAATCGTTGGACCCTCCTATGGGTAGAGATAGATCCCTCATTCGTGTCTCCCCTGTCTTTGAACCCATCTCGAGTGTGATAGGTCTATATATATATATAATACGAACTATCTCCTTCCTTAACCGAAGTTTAGTCTATCTTGCTTTTCCAAATCTGCTGCTATTGTCCCAGAGGCATACGGTTCAACATATTTATTACCATGTCCCCTTATCCCGGACAATTCTGAAAATTAAACTAACCAGGGCACCCATACACCCAATGTAACGTGCATATTTGTACAAACATCATAAACGTGACATATTCATCACAAACTCGGCCCCGCATGCTCGACGTGGCTATACCAAAAGGTTATACGCAATTACCTTACTAATTGCGACTTAATTATCCTCAAGATTATCCCACCTCTACACTAGTGGTGTAAAAATTTCCTAGTGCTTCTTACACAGCATTACCTGGCTCCACTGACCTTATATCGTATAATAGCTCTCAGCTTAAAGTGTTTTATCCATATGTACGTTGATCATGCATCCAACAACGTCTCAAATTCTCGACTTTTATTAAGGTTCATGCATTGTATGTCACGCAATTGAAATCCAACTAAGGAATTTCCCTAATGCCCTATCACCTTTGTAAAAATAGATACAACTAAAAGCTATTATACCAATTTGAAAAAGGTAGTAGTAAGAATGCTCTCACACCACTTAGAGAGAGTAAAAGGCATTGATACTACTATGAGAATGCGAAAACAAATATGCTCAACAAAAATTCCAATTTGAGAGTGCACAATTAATTTTATCTTGTTATCCTATAGAAACATCTATGTGCTAAAATAGATAAATCAAATTAAACATTCAACAACGGCAAAGTTTCAGGAAAAATCCCCTCAGGAAAAAACCTTTTATTCACTTTATAAAATTTACAAATCACAATTTAAATTTTTTATAAAGGAATCTATAGTAGACGAATCTCTCATAGGTGACCTTCGTCCCCAACTATGATCCTCGCAAGAATCACAATACCATAGTCCTTTTTCATCATCAGCCTTTGTCTTAAGCAGTGAGTTCCCTCAGGTATCATAATTCGGCCATGGAGATGCCTTCTCCACAAAGGTGTATGAAAGTTTACGAAAAAAATTAGGGTTTAAACGAATTCACAAAACTCAATATTCAATATGTTTGTTTGTGAATTAAACAGTGTTTTTACAACACAAAAAGTGAAGAACTTTCGCAAAACTTATGTAAAAATGAATTTGGCAAAAGTATTAAAAAATACGAACATGAAGGAGGTATTTATAGGACGTTCACAAATTTCGAGGCAGTGGCATCATTCGAACGATATAGCAGTATCGTTCTAAAGAGATGATGATCTCATTCAAACGAAGTTAGGTTCACTTCTAATGACATCCAAAAAATTGAGACAGTAAGTCCTCGATTGAAGCTCGTTTGAACGACCTTCAAACGACATGTAGTCTCCTTTGAACGAGATATCCATCTCGTTTGAACGAGATTCAAAAATAAAATTATTTTTCTTTTCGAAATAAAAAACTCATGTTCATTTTTCATAAAAGTAAAACATCCCAACCATAATTTTAAAAATTAATTTAAACTCTAAATTATTTTATACCTTTACGGGATATCGAGAAGTCTTCAAACTTGGAGATGCTTGAGTTTGGTTCATCGTGAAGGTGCGTAACGATTTGTAATGGGATATGCCAAACTAGTCCAAAACTATGATATGAACAATGTTTGAAAAATTGTTCTTACAAATATCCCCCTTTGGTTATTCCGGTAGATAATAAACAAACATAACCGAACACCAAAATAAAATAAAAAATTCTCCTATGACAAAAATACTAACACCCTTCTGAACCCTAGAGCGAAATGGCATAAGTCTTTTTATCTTCAAACTTCTTATTCTTCCCTTATTCAAAATTTATCTTTATCCATGTGTTCTAGAATTTCGGTTCAAGTACCTACACACATGAGACAAAAAATATACCGCTTGATGCATCAAGTTTGAAATAAAGTAAAAATCATAAATAATTTCTCTGCCATAAATCAAATTCATCAAAATTTTAATTTTCTCTCCCCTTTTAAAACACATCGGCCTTACACACTAGCATAGTATCGAAGTGTCTAAACATGTGGGATATAATGAATGGGTGTGAACTTAACACAAATGAATTATAACCCAAACACTCAACTATGTTCAAGAAGTTCAAATTGACTACAAAATTTTATCAAACAAATCTTTAGCCTTAATTGATAAATGAATTTGAACTTAATGAACAAAATAAGTACAACACACACAAGCCTAGAATATTGACGATTCTACAAATCAATAACGTCATGAAAAAATAAGCATAATAGGATTCATTGTGCAAACTCGTTGATATTCAAATAAACACCCTCAAAAGATAAACATAATTATATCTTTCATTCTTTTCGTTTCTTAATTCTTTTGAAGTGATTTCTTTTTGCAAAATCAAACAAAATAAATTATGTTGGCCTCCTTTTGGCAATTTTTTGCTCTTTTTATTGCCTTTATTTTGGGGGGCTCTTTTCAAACAATGGCTTTTACGCAAAGTCAACTTGTCTTTTGCAGTCATTTTTTGTGTACACTCATATTTTTTTAGTACTAAACAAAATATCTCACATGCAAGGGTTCTCAAATGCACAACTCCCCCATAGTCACATAAATATGTATATGTCGATGGGAGAACATCTCACCAAGCTCAAATGTACATAGTGAAGTAAATGATCAAAAATCTCGTATATGTGTGTGTGGAGCCATATACAAAGTCGAATTCATAAAGCAAATCAAGTTTGAAACAACTCAATAAACATGGTTAAGATCAATCTAAGCATCTAAAGTCATAACCAAATGTACTAGCCACCTGAAAATTGCGGAGTGAATTGGATTCAAACACACCAATATGCCATACCAATTGTATAAAACTAAAATACACAAAAACCGAAAATCTTTTTATATTTTATCAAAATAAAATCTTTTTGTATTTTTTAATATAACTCAATAAAAGAAAAATATAATACAAAAGATACACATTTCATAACACTAGCAAATATATATCATGAAGCATAACTAGAGTATGACAAATAAAATCATGCAAGCAATCATCCATAAGATATATGAAGAGAAGAATCATGTGCACGCATGTGAGAATCAATTAGTCTACCATCTAGCTCCTCCAAAATGTATTTTCTAACCTAAATAAATGTATACCTAAAGCATCAGGATTCGGGAAATAAGGGAATACTAGACTTCAACTTTTTAGGACCTCTTCGAAGTTCATAATAATACACCCTAAGGTGACCTTTCCTACCACAATGTCAACATATGTAAAGATGAGAAAAGTTACCTAATATTTGACCTTCTAACATCCTTGTATTTGGTTGAACCTCTAAAACAAACAATGGTCTTGGCTTTAACACTAGAAGCTTTAGAAACATGTGAGCCAATACTATTACGACCAACACTACTAGAGTCTTTTAAATCATCTTTTAACTTCAAAATTTTAGAATCAAGCAAATAATTAGACTCTTCCAATTTTAGGGACTCCTTTTTAAAATTTTCAAGCGATAGTTCAAGGTTAGTCCTATTTATTGGGTCAAAGATGCATTAAATTCTATTGATTTTTTTAATGCATTAAGTCATTTTTCATTATAGACTATATATATTTAGACAAATGTACCTTCACATATACCAATTTTAAACCCACTTCCTCTTTCTCTAAAAATAAACACATAATTGCATACTATTTCTCTCTTTAGCACCCCTACCTCCACCTTCACCTCCATCTCCACCTCTAACTCCACCCCACCCCATCGGAGACTCACCAGAAATGGCCTACTGAAATATTTCACCAGAGGCCGTCAGAATTCTCGTCGTAGTCTCTCTCTCTCTCTCTCTCTCTCTCTTTTCATCTATTTATTTAGTTTTTGTCTATGCCAGCGGCACCATCACCTGAGCTGGAGAAGAAGAGTTTTCAACAGAAAAAATGGAGTTTTCGCCAAAAAAATTGAGGTTTTACAAAAACAGTAAATTTATCTGTTTCAATTTTTTATCAAAAAAGATCAAATATGGGTTTTGTTTGATAGGTCTTGACGAGTAGATTCCAGATATATAAATTTTATGAATTTTGGATTTGTAGATTTGAAGTTATGAAATTTTAAAGATTTGATGGGTTTTTTGGCAAAAAAACGATGTAAGAGCCGTCAAAGATATTTTTGGAGTGTATTTGTCATTTTAATGCGACGAGTTGGAAAAATAGGACCTTTGACACAATTGACTCAGTCAAATGATCTCTCGCCTCATTTACCAAGTAAATGAGACTTGATAACTAATACCCCAATTTTCAATCATTCCAAGAAGGTTATCTCGCTCCCTCTTAATGTGAGCAAACTTATTCCTAAGAGTTTTCTCTCATGACTTAAAATCATTAATCAAAACACTATCTTCAATGAAACATAAATTAACCCTAGAATTTTTTAAGTCCTCTAATTCTTTCTCTAAAACTAGGACTCTATCATCACTCTCTTGGTCAATTCTAATTTTCCAAAATCACGGTCTGTTGATGCAAAAAACTGGACCGAATCCCATTTTTATGATCACAGATAAATAGATGAAAGCAATCCAATCAAGCACATAAGAGACAAAGATTTTTAAAGTGGTTCGGCTATGAATAAAGCCTACGTCCACTGTTATTTTATTCCCAGGGGTTTACAATAGCACAATATGGTGTTTCTTGGTTCTCTCGGATCTCTCTCTTTTTGGCTAAGGGAATACATGTATTTATAGTGATGGGGGATAAAGAGATTCATTGTATGTAGACATTTATACATTATGTCTACATTCAACGAATCTAATTGTTGAATTGCTTGGTATGCTATGTGTTGTCATCTACAATATAAATGTACATTAATGCTCATTAAATGCATAGTTATCCTTTGATCTTACTGGTTGGTATGCCGACCAACTCTCCTCGGGTGCCAACTAATACTCCTCGGGTGCCGACCAACTCTCCTTGGGTACTGACCAACTCTCCTCGGGTGCAGACTAACACTCCTCGGGTGCCGACCAACTCTCCTCGGGTGTTGAATATTACTACGTAGGATGACATGTATCCTTTTCTGATTGGTCCTCGTAGATGGAGAATTTTTGTGTTAACAGAAGCCCCCAATGCTCCATGCTTGATGGTTTACTTGAAAGGATGGAGTATTTATTCTGCAGTGTTGCTCGGTGCTCGTGAAATTCTTGATCTACCTTCTTGATTTGTTCAACATAAAGTGCATTATCTCCTGGATGACATATGATGCAGGCTGATCGATGGTTGCTAATCTTTCTTTAGAGGAACTCCGTGTGCTATGTATCACCCCTGGGAATTTGGATGCAGCCATGCCATAGTATGAAGCTTGTAGCTTGTCATAATCTTCAAGTATGTTGATTGGTTTGCCAACCGACCAACTGCCTCCTGTGCCGAGCAAATGAGTTCTAACTTCACGTGCTTATTCTTCTGATTTATGCCCTTCTGAATACTTTGTCGAGTAACATACTAGATTTTGAACCCAACCCTTCAATCTGATTACTACCAAGCTAGTGGTGGACTTCGAAACATTTTCATACAACTTCTTCTTAAATATTGGTCGAGACAGTAGTATCGAAGATCTTAGTGCTGTAGATACTGAATTTGACTTCTGAACTTCAATAGCATGTGCATAATAACTTCTGAATATGCCTCCTGAACTTCTGAATGCACCTCCTAAACTTCTGAATATACCTCCTGAACTTCAATAGCCTCCTGAACTTCAATATGCCTCCTGAACTTCAATATCAAAAGTAATTCCTGAGCAAGAAAAACAACTCCTGAATGATGATTGGTCGGGGCTGAATCTGATGCTCGACTGCATGATGTTATAAGAATGTGCCACCGAATGAACAACTAAATTTTTAATAGAAGCCCCCAAGTGTGGAATGTGAACTTTGAATGCTTTTTGCTTGATCGCTTTCACATACTCATAAAATGTTTCCAACCAATTGTAGTTGACAGCTTCTTATTTCCGACCAACCTGAGTTGACATTTTTGGGAATAGATTTACTTCCTAACCAACATAAGTTGGCATTTTTAGGAATATATAGTTTTACTTCCCGTAGGAATACATTTTTTACTTCTCCGAGGAATACAAGTTTTACTTCCCGGAGGAATACAAGTTTTACTTCCCGGAGGAATACAAGTAGCTTTACTTCCCGGAGGAATACAAGTAGCTTTACTTCCCGGAGGAATACAGGTAGTTTTACTTCCCGGAGGAATATAGGTAGCTTTACTTCCCGGAGGAATACAGGTAGCTTTACTTCCCGGAGGAATATAGGTTTTGATAATAAATGATAGAGACTTCCTCGGAGCTGACCAACAGATTGTTGGGAATAGAATAAGATATAATAAATGCTGGAGACATCCTTGAAGCTGACCAACAGATTGTTGGGAATAAGATAATATATGCTGGAGACATCCTTGGAGCTGACCAACAGATTGTTGGGAATAAGATAATATATATGTTGGAGACCTCCTTGCTGAAATAAGAATAGAATATGCATCCAAATAGATATAAAGAATAATTAAAAATAATAAAGTGCCTCGTTGATCTGTCAAGGTAGAATTATATAATCCGAACAAGAATAAGATCTTCCAGAACATAAGAATATGGCCGAGAACGTTGTCAGGCCTGAATATAAATAAGAATTATCCGACCAACTATCCGTTGGGGGTGAAATACAACGAATGTTGTAATTCTCCTCAAATCTGAATAAGTATCTTGTCGAGGCACAATTGCATAATGCCGAATAAGAATAATATTTTCCAGAACATAAGAATATGAGCGAGAATGCTGTCAGGCCTGAATATAAATAAGAATTATCCGACCAACTATCCGTTGGGGGTGAAATACAACGAATGTTGTAATTCTCCTTAAAGCTGAATAAGTATTTTGTCGAGGCACAATTGCATAATGCCAAATAAGAATAATATTTTCCAGAACATAAGAATATGGCCGAAAACTTTGCTGGGCCTGCATATAAATAAGAATTACCCCGACCAACTATCCGTTGGGGGTGGCATATAATAAATGTTATAGTTCTCCCCGGAGCTGAATATGATAATAAGTATCTCGCCGAGTTCCATGTTGAGATGAATATAGAATATGAATCCCAAGGGATATATAGAATAATTTGTGCTTGAGCCGATATCTGGGCCTGAATATAAATAAGAATTGCCCCGACCAACTATCCGTTGGGGGTGAAATATAATAACTCTTGTAGCTTTTCCTCGGAGCTGAATATGATAATAAGTATTTCGCCGAGCTCCATGAAGAGATGAATATAGAATATGAATCCCAAGGGATATAGAATAATTTGTGCTGGAGCAGATATCATAGCAATAATAAAATCAATAGTTCCTCGTTGAGGTGAAATTTCATACTGCCGAGCTATGATAATATTTTTTAGAAGAGTAAGATTATTTCTGAGCATTCGTCGGAGTTGAATCTTGTACCTGTAAAAATTAATATCTTGCTTTACCATTTGTGTAGGCTGAATTGATTAGTCGTGAGAATAATTTAATCATCCAATCAATATATGATATGTATATGCTTGAGAAATAAAATATTAATTTCAAAAAATGAAATAATATATGTTGGCGGATATGTCGAGGTAAAACTGTCAGATGTCGAGCAATAATAGTTTCCAGAGGTTTAAGATTGTGGCTGAGCTTTCGTCGGGATTTACGTCCCTATGAAATCTTAATAAGCTGCCCGAGCACCTGTCGAGACTAGATCAAATAATTATTGTCATGAGAATAATTATTCAGCCAAACAATATGTGATGTGTATCAGCATAAGCCAATAAAAATTTCAAAATATAAAATAATATGTTTTATGCCAAATGTGTGTGAGATGGACAAATTATTATCAAATATGCATCATAAATAAGACGTAGAGTTTTTTGTAAAGTTATTTAATCTCCAACAACTAAACAGGTATAAGTTGTTGTTTGAAAATTATTTATCATCTGGTTTTAAAAATATTTTTGGGGTGATCACAAGTTAAAAAAACTTAAGCCCCATGTTTACCCCCAAGATGAACTCGTGTTTAAAGAAATATCTGGGGTGCTTCGCATTTTTAATACGCCAAGATTCTATTGTTGTCGACCAACGGCATGGGTGTTGTCAGCCAGTATTTGGGGATGTCTCAGGTTGTAGAATATATAGTGCCGACCAAGAAGCAAATGGTCCCCGACCAGCAGAGCGATTTCGCCAATCAACAAAAATGGTGCATTGATATTGCCAACCAGCTGTTGGATGGTCACCGAACAACATTAGATGTTGCCGACCAAGAAGTGAATGGTTGGATAGTTGCCAACCAGTAAATTGAACCCTTCGAACAAGACTGAGATGTCGTCGATCAAGAAGTAGATGATCGTCGACCTGCAATTGGTTCCATCGAGCTACAATATGGGGCTCCAACCAATAATAAGATACCTCGTAGTTGGATAAAATTATTTCAACATTGCTGATGGATCTTCACATCATATCTCCGACAAACAAAAATGGTCTGGTTAAGCTTATCTTTAATAAAATATGGCCCAAGATGATGCCGACCAACAATATATATGGCCGACCAGAATATCTCGAATCCTTAGATCAGAAAAATAACATTCGATGTAAAATTTAAGCATTAAGAATGTTAATTAAATGAATAATGATCTAATCCACTATATCGTGTGATTTCGACAAAGAAACCCTGTGATGTTATGAACGATGGGCCAACATATCAAATTTGTACCCAGAGTCTTGATATGGTCATGATTGTTTTACTGATCCTCTTTTACAAGAGGTGGGTAATGATTTTTTTTTTTGGTTACATAAAATTATTTTTTATATTGATCCCTTCCTATTCCCTATTTGGAGAGATAAAAATATGGTGAATGATCGAAGTTATTACCAAATTTATATCAAAAATCAATCAATTTGACTTTATTGACATAGATGGAAGATGAACCAAATTAAGTATATAGTTCATAAAAATGAATGCAAAGAGACACAAACTTAAAGAGAGAGAAAGTAGATCTGGGTCATGATTTTCATGAGAAAACTTTTTATTGTCTTTAACCTTTTCCCATTCTCTGATTAAAAATATAATGGGAATTTGAATAGTCATCAAAGATCTTACAAAATTTATAATGAAAATTATCAAATATTACCACCGTCACATATATTGGTATATGTAATCATTTAAAATATTTATTCCATGATATAAAATTGAAACTTGAGAATCAAGCAAACAGTTATGATTTACCAAATCCTTTATTTTTTAAATTTCTAAATAAGAATTAACCTAACAGTTATGATTTTAAAATCATGACATGCAATATTTTGCAGATAAAAATTGGACAATTAATTTATGTATATAATCATAAAAATCATGATTGAATCAAAAGATGTATGTATAATTGATTATACGTAGAGAAAATAAAAACTTAACTTTTGATGGAGAACAATGCTTGTAACACGTTCCCACAGACGTCGCCAATCTGTTGATGCAAAAAACTGAACCGAATCCCATTTTTATGATCACAGATAAATAGATGAAAGCAATCCAATCAAGCACATAAGAGACAAAGATTTTTAAAGTGGTTCGGCTATGAATAAAGCCTACGTCCACTGTTATTTTATTCCCAGGGGTTTACAATAGCACAATATGGTGTTTCTTGGTTCTCTCGGATCTCTCTTGGATCTCTCTCTTTTTGGCTAAGGGAATACATGTATTTATAGTGATGGGGGATAAAGAGATTCATTGTATGTAGACATTTATACATTATGTCTACATTCAATGAATCTAATTGTTGAATTGCTTGGTATGCTATGTGTTGTCATCTACAATATAAATGTACATTAATTCTCATTAAATGAGTAGTTATCCTTTGATCTTCCTGGTTGGTATGCCGACCAACTCTCCTCGGGTGCCAACTAATACTCCTCGGGTGCCGACCAACTCTCCTTGGGTACTGACCAACTCTCCTCGGGTGCCGACTAACACTCCTCGGGTGCCGACCAACTCTCCTCGGATGCCGACCAACTCTCCTCGGGTGTTGAATATTGCCACGTAGGATGACATGTATCCTTTTCTGATTGGTCCTCGTAGATGGAGAATTTTTACGTTAACACGGTCCATGTCCACAACTTTCTCATGAAGAAATCTCTTTGATCTTGAACAGTTTGCAGAAGATCGATAGCGGATTTAAAACAAAAATGTTCTTTTCAAAAATCTCAATTCATTTAGTAAACTTCAAATTCAAAAGATTTAAGTCATCAAAACTATGGGAATCCATTGAAAGAAAAATAAAATCATTCAAAAAGCACTAAACAAGTATCTAACACAATAACTTAATGCAACCTGCTCTGATACCACTTTGTAAGAGTAAATACAGTTGAAAGCTCTGATACCAATTTGAAAAGGCAATAGTAAGAATGCTCTGACACCACTTAGAGAGAGTGCGGCACTAATACCACTATGAGAATGCGGAAACAAATATGGTCAACAAAAATTCCAATTAAAGAGTGCATAATTAATTTTATCTTTTTATCCTAAACATACATCGATGTGATAAAACAGATAAATCAAACCACGTATTGAATAAAGCCAAAGTTTTAGGAAAAATGCTCTCACGGCAAAACCTTTTATTCATTTTATAAAATTTATAAATCGCAACTTACAAACTTTATAAAGGAATTTATAGTAGGCGAATCTCCTGTAGGTTACCTTCATCCACAACTATGATCCTCGCAAGAATCACAAGACCGCAATCCTCTTTCTGCCTTAGCCTTTGTCTTTAACAATGAGTTCTCTCAGGTTTCATAAGTCAGCGACGGAGATGCCTTCTCCTTAAATGTGTATGAAAGTATACAAAACTTTCTAGGATTTAAACGAATTCACAAAACTCAATTATATTTGTCTGTGAATTAAACAGTGTTTTTGCAACACAAAAAAGTAAAGAACTTTCACAAAAGTATACATAATTGAATTTGGCAATAGTCTTAAAAAATCTGAACACGAAACAGGTATTTAAAATATGTTCACAAATTTTAAGGCGATGACGTCATTCGAATTATATAGTCGTGTCGTTATATTCAGATGATGATCTCATTTGAACGATGTTCGGTTCGCTTCTAACGACATCCAAAAAACTGAGACAATAAGCCCTCGATTGAAGCTTGTTTAAAAAACACTTTGAACAACCTTCAAACGAACGAGATGTCCATCTTGTTTGAACGAGATTTAAAAAAATATATTTTCTTTTCAAAATAAAAAAAAACTCTTGTTCATTTAAAAAAAATAAAGAATCCCAAACATAATTTTATAAATTAATTTAAACTCTAAATTGCTTTATACCTTTACAGAATGTCGAAAAGTCTTTGAACTTAGAGATGATCGAGTTCGATTCGTCGTGACGGTGCGTGACAATTTGTAACGGGATACGCCAAACTAGTTTAAAACTATACTATGAACAATGTGTGAAACATTATTCTTACAACCTGGCATAGTCGATTATCGAGGTCCTTTGACCCAAAGCACATAATTGGGACACTCAAAATCCTGTCCCCAGATGTATAAGTCTAATTTCTCTAAATCAATAACAGCTAAATCTCTCCGCTCGGCGGTAAACTCAATATACCTTGAATAACATCTATGCAATACGTACGCACCGAGATCGAATAATACGAGACAACTATACTCTCTAAAGTTTCCACTACAATATAGTATATATGCGGACTCGACCCTCTTTTAGGTGAGACATCGCAAAAACAACACATCCTGCCCTGGAACAGCGAACATGATAGCTTTACTATAACAACACACCATCGCTCAAACCATCGTTAACCGGACCATATCCAGGATACCATCATACTCGCATAACATATCTCTCGTATACGAGTAA
Source organism: Sambucus nigra (assembly GCA_949130495.1). NCBI lineage: Eukaryota > Viridiplantae > Streptophyta > Magnoliopsida > Dipsacales > Adoxaceae > Sambucus > Sambucus nigra. The sequence continues at coordinate 266,479,431 of OX422209.1, read as the reverse complement.
ATCCACTAAAACATATCCTCTCACTGTCCGCACCCTCTCCCTTACAGATGGAACCAAAGAGATTTCCACTACTCAACAGCAAATATAAACGCACTATAGTGATACTAACGATACATCCACTCAACCTGTCTCACGTGCGAATCTAGTGTTACCAAAATACTGTGATGCAAAACTTACTCCATTTGCCTAAGGATAAAAATCGTACCTTCCATTGCTAATGGCACTAGATATTCAAATGGTTCCTTGACGTAGTACTCACGCCTAATCTAAAAGAAAAACTATTGTAACTGTTTCCCCTATTGGGCACCCTACCCATGTCCCCTATCTCTCTGCGAACAAGATCGACGCATGTGGTCCTACTCTCCACATGTAAAACACATTCCTATATAATCCCCATGTCTCTATCCCCAAGGCCATGTCGAAGATGGCTTACTCTCTAGAACTGGTAGCCTCAGTCCTAATGGCTACCCTAGTTGTTCCCTTGGCTTCGCTGGCCCTGTGGAACACGTTACCCACTTCACTAAATCTGCCGAATTATCACGGTCATTGACCTTAACAAGTTCAACTTGTTAAGGTCAATGACCGTGACAATTATGGGCGAGATAAATTTTTTTGTCACGGTCATGTCACGGTCAGGGATCGTGACAAGTTTGGTCACGATTTATGACCGTGACAAGCCCGTGACAGTTTATTAAAAATTATCACGGTCAAGGACCGTGATAAGTCCGTGATAATTATCCTTTGTCACAGTCATTGATCGTGACAATTCTGGACAGAATTGAAAAAAAATCTACTGGGTAGTATGGCCACTGCCACTGCCCAGCAGTATATTTGTACTTGTTATAGCAACGTTGTACCTGTTCGAACATCATATATCCAAGTAAACTAGAGATAATGCAAATATACATTCAAAATAGAAACAATATGCAAAAGGGACAACTTCGCGTCATGCTATATTTTTGTCGTTTCAATATTCTTATTAATTTACTTATTTTACTAATCATGTGCTTTGAACACTTTGGAAGCTTTAATTGTTCACAACCACCCTTCATATTTATTATAGTCTTCTCCAAAACTTTGGCATTCTCCACAAAGTACCTCAACTGTTCAACTCCATTTTTCGACCCCAATCCCGTAATTTCTATTGTCTTTAGGTGTGATCTCAAACAATCAGGTACATACCATTCCAACCACGATGTCTCGATTTGTTCACAACAAAATGAAAAACGCTAATACAAGAAGAAAGAACATCACCATCAATTATCTCAAATCTACAAAATATTTAGCTGGAAGTGATGTTATGAACCCTTGACGTACCTCAAAGATAAAAACCTCTAGAAGAGGACAACTTTTGAAAAAATCCAGCACCAATTTCCAGTTCCAGTTCCACTATAAGAATCAACCACTGCAAGACACTACACACGAGAGATTTTATAAATGAATTGAAAAGTAATAAATCTAAAAAATATAGTCATTTATGCAAGAAACAATAACAGAGATATTATAGCTTACCAACATGGTAGAACATAATGAAAGAGACTTTACGTTGGAAATCCTTCGAAGAAGTTTAAATAAACATGTGGCATAACTAAGGGCGAAACCATGATTATCATAAGGGGTGGGCTAACAATAAGCAAATATTCATAATAATAGAATTAAGCTAAAACAAGGAAAAAAATGACAAAGCATAGTTTAATATTATAATTCATTCAAAATAAAAATTAAAATGTATCGAAATTGTGCATGACTAATCTTACAAGAATTCAAATTCATCGAGTGCAAAAAAATTCTACCAAAATTGTGCAGACAAGTTTTTAACGATTCATATCCATCAATTACAGAATCTAAATCCATAGTCAAAGTAAGTTACCGTTAAAGAAAGAGAGATAAGAATTCGGCAAGAAATTCATTTCGCATTGAGTTGCGATTCGATTTAATAAATCCCTAACCAAACACAATCATAAATGAAATTGAAATCAGAATAATATAATGTAAATATAAAATGAAATCGAAATCAAAATCGAAATTAAAATATTCATATAAATATAAATATAAATACATTACATGTAGTGCCACCCAAATAGCTAACTTGAGCTCATATGGCACCACCTTCCAACTAATGTACCCCGTGAAATCGTGTCAAATATAATTCCCTTCATATCTGAACATTAAGAAATGCCATATTCCTATGGAGTTATGCTCTGCAAATTCCTTCCAACCATTGTGCAGCCAAACATCACCAGTTGAAGTTGTCAATTCCACTTTCTATATTTTACCATGTTTTCCTAGAGGTTCCAAGTGGTGGGGTATGGAAAGTGGAATTGACAACTTCAACTGGTGATGTTTGGCTACAGAACGGTTGGAAGGAATTTGCAGAGCATCACTCCATAGGATTATGGAATTTCTTAGTGTTCGGATATGAAGGGAATTCTCGCTTCATTTTTTGAGCTAAAGGATAGACGAAGAGATTCAGTCTCCTCTCCATAAATAGGACACCCCAAATAACTATGTACTAATCACCTATTAAAGGTAAGAAGCGTATATTCATGGATTAGTATAAACAAAACTTAAATTTGAAATTCAAATTCAATTTATAATAGAAAGTTTCTCCAAAAGTAACAACTTTAAGACACTAAGAATATTATACAGAAATTATGCAGTCCCAAATTGTCCAAACGAGACAATTCGAGGGATCTTATTACAGGGGTAATGACTCTCGAACGGGATATTAATTTACTAATTTATAATGAGGGAAAATCTTACTTTCATAATTAATCATATATTAATTTACTAATTTACATGAGGGGCATTCATATATTAATTTACTAAAAAAATTAATAATCAATCAATTCGTTTACAAGGGACACTACGCACAAACACGCACATACACGTACACTACACACACATATACACACGCGCACATACACACACACGCAGCCCTCTACCCCCCACCCCACCCACATCTCTGCCCCTACCCCCACCCCCACCCTACCCCCCTTTCCCCCACCACACACACACACAAACAGCCCCACCCCCCACCACACACACGCACACACACCCTGCCCCCCCTTCCCCCACCACACACACACACTGCCCCCCCTTCCCCCCCCACACTCACGGACCCACCCCCTCCCCTTCCCACCTACCACACACACGCGCACACACACACGCACATATATATATACACACACACATATATATAAATGGAAGAGAGAGAGAGAGAGAGAGAGAGAGAGAGAGAGAGAGAGAGAGAGAGAGAGCAGTGTAGAGAGAGAGAGAAAAAAGGAGGGAAGAAATCGGTGGGGGGAAAAAAGGAGGGGCATGGTTTTTTGCTTTAAATTTGTCACGGACTTGTCACGGTCATTGACCGTGACAAGTCCTGTTTGTCACGACCTTATCACGGTCATTGACCGTGACAAGTCTTTATCACGGACTTGTCACGGTCATTGACCGTGATAAAGCTAGCCGCTAGAAGGGTGTCAATTTACCCATTTTGGTGTAGTGACCGGACCTGATGGACCTGACTAAATTCACCTTCACTCAATAGAAATTTCCTTGATCTGAATCTTTTAAATGGGTCCCTCTCTTGTTTATCCCCCTGTGGTGCCACACTAGCACCGATTATATCCATTCTTGCCCTGCTGACTAGACTCTCCAATATTTTGGTTCCCTTCACATGGAAGCATCGATATTGACATGATAATAGTACGATATTGGTAACATGGACATAAGTTGTCCAAGACGAATTTTCATATTAAGTGCTGGGGAATTCTACTCGTGAGTCCATCTTCAAACTTAAGGACCATATTCTCCTTCATATCCACATCGTCGGGTACGAAATGTGCTAAACAAGAAAATTCTTCCTCATACTCGGCCCCTGTCCAACCTCTTATGACAAGTCCTAAAACTTTCTTTGCATCTCAGTTTGAATAGTAGATGAAAGGACTTGGAATCAAACTGCACCCAAAATTCTCCAAAAATCAAGGTGTCTCTCTCCTCAGACTTGGTGACTATCTCTCACCACTGTAATACTGCTCCTACAAGCTTAAAAATCACTAAAATTTGTTTGTGAGTGTCACTGCACTGCACCATACTCAAATGCCTTTGGATGTTCTCCTTCCATTGGCTAGTTAATATAACATTCGCATTTCTCGGAGACTCCGGCGGATGGCCCTTCTGAATGATCCCGCTGACTCTCTTCCATACTGTTTGAACTAGGTGAGTCTGAATTAGAATCATTGTCCCCGTTGGCGGCGCTTGGGAAACTGTTGGTCCACAACGGTCTTCGCGCCATTAACTGCCTAAGCAATAGTAGTGGCATCCACCGTTCCCTAAATAGTCATCGACTTTGGCTAAGCCTCTCCTCCTGCGGTCCTCCGAACGGCCTTCACTGGTTATCCTCTATTATTCGGCATACGCAACCCAACCAAACTTGTATAAGATTCACTTCAATTACACGCAATAGCAGGGGAACATAAGTCGCAATATGAATCAACAATCCTACACATAGGGTCTAGATCAAAGAGAAAACAACGATGAAAACTTAGTAAGTCCACACAGAACCCAAGGACACTAGAACCTGATGCTCTGATACCATCTATGACACCTCGCTTATTAAAATAAATGGTGGTCATCCATCTACTAAAATAAACAGGAATCTCATTTAGCTCATTCTTAGCGTCACAGTCAAAAATCAATTAATTACTAACCACCTATTATTTAATTAAGTCGAGTGTCAATTTTTATCTTTAAAAAATGTCATAGAAAAACCATAAAAAAACCATGCCCATAACTCATTCAAATTATTAAATAAATCCACAATCACATATTTAAAGATGAATACTGGAATCTAATACAAGTCAATTAACCGAATAAACCATCAGTATAAAATCAATACAATAATCCCAATAACTGAAATAAAATAAACTGAATTAAAATTTGACATTGGGAGACATGATCGGATAATAACTGATTGAATTCTATTTAGAATATCAAAGATAAAAAAAATGTCTAAGCAATCCCGGCAACACTCCACAATGTCTGTAGCTCCAATGACCTAGAAATGATACTCATGTCTGACGTCCCTGTAGCTGGACACCTAAAAGTCTTTGAAAATATTTCGACACGGGTCAGAGCCCAAAACCTTTTGAAAATATTTTGCAAGTAATTAAAATGTATAATAATTTAGAATACATTCTTCTATATTTTAATTGGTGTCACACACACATGAGATAATCCTCACCCCTTAACTACAGTGTGCACCTAATGTATGCATTTTAACCCCTAGTTATGCTACTGATGATACGCAAATATTGCATATTTCATCCTCCGAACCTACGCATTTTAGCCCCCTCGGGTATCTTATTCCCTATATGTCTTCTCGTTAACCAGGTAACCTCGGATTTCTACGTTAACATGTTTTTCAGGGGTTAATTGAGCTTTTACAGGTATTTGGATGCTAAGTGTGAAGTTCGGACGCGTTCCGCTCCATTTTCGTACACGATCGCACGTTCAAGGGCATTTTAGTCATTTCACAGCTTGGGCACCTGGCCCAACATCTCACGAAAGTTGTATCCCTCCTCTCTAGCTTCGCGTGGCAGCGAACGGTGCGCGAATTCGATTCAGAACGAAGAAGTTACGGCAATTTTAGCGGAGAAGAAAAGCTTGGAAACCAAAACAGCAATGCAGTGTGTTGCCCCTGCTTGATCGATCGATCGACGGTTTGGGTCGATCGATAGATCCTTCTCAACAGTGGGATATTTATTCAGCATCGATTGATCGAGCCCAAGGGATCGATCGATCGATCCCTTGTTTCCAGCAGATATTTTGGGCTTTTCTTTTCTCTTTTCTTTTCTATTTCTTTTCCCACTTACTATATAAGACATTTTTGTCGTAATTTTTAGGATAGTTTAGGTTAGGGTTTTGGAGGGTGAGAGCTCTTTTCTTCTTTTCTTCTTGGATTGACACCCATTTGGGCTTGTAAGATTGTGTTGCCATCTTCCATCTCCGTTAATATAGTTGTACTTCATTATTTCTTGCTTTGTAGTGTAATTTACATGCTTTTTAATTTAGGTTTACATGATTTCTTTACTTGCTTTCTAGTATAGATTTATCGCGTTTATTTACTCGCTTTATTTATCGCGTTTTTAACATGCTTTCTAGGTAATTTAAATTAGGTTGTATTTGAATTGAACTCACTCGAGTTGACGCGTTGCTTATCTTTGGTGATGGTGTTTTGGGTTTATTTCGGGTGCGTTGTCCTAGTTATTGTGCCTAAGAGATTTGACGGGGCATATCATGTATGTCCCGTACTTGCGACCTTGCGTGCGCAATTTTCGGGATATTTGTTTATGCCAAAATCTTATTAGGCTTTTTGTGCAGATTTAGGGACGTGATAACCCTTGATTCAATTAAATGTCGAAATAAGACGTATTCTAAGTAACTCGTTAACCCATGTATCCATTTTATACAAATTAACTCGGGTGAGGGATATTCGACGAAACCTATAGTTTTACTCGCTTTGTTAATCTAGTTTCAATACTCTTGCCTAGAATAACCATTTCCCATTTATGCATCTTTTTCTTTTTGTTGTTATTTATCTTTTACACTTTTATTGTGAAGTATTAAATCAATTGAATTCTAGCAACTCGTCGCTGTGGATTTTCGATACCCGACTTACCGCTATACTCATCAGTTGAGTGTAGTCGTAATTTAGGTTTGTTTGTATTGAGTAGGCGAAACAGAAAATAACGATTATGTCCTTACACGGACACACTTTTCCCACCCCAATAAAAAATAGCGCTGTTGCCGGGGATGAGTTTGTTTTAAATCTTAATTGGTTTAGTGCTTTGATCCCGACAACTTGCTCGATCAAAATGGTGCCGTTGCCGGGGATGAGTTTGTTTTAGACTTTATTTGATTTAGTATTTCATAGTATTTTCTTTCTATTTGTATTATTTGCTAATCTTTTTGCAGGACTTCCACATTTGAGCACTTAGAAACGCTTGAATTTTTTTCGTGCGCACTTAGTTTGTGGAATTCGCCACTTGAGCCATTTTTGGGGTAAGCATGTCTTATTCCAATTCTTTCGGTAATCATTGTTATAATTCTCAAAATTCTCGCAAACCTATGACTTTCGGTGAATACTTAGAATCCCAAAGTACAACAAATTCAAATATGACTTTGGGCGAGTATAACGAAAGTCAAATTTTGGGTTATTGGAATTTTGATGATGATGATAATGATTTTGGGCCTTTACCTCCTTATAATAGGAATTTTGAAACGAATTGCAATAGTTTTCAAAATTCCTATAATAATGAGTTTTCGTTTAAGTCCGATGGTAATTTTTAAAGTTCCCATTTTCATGCATCCGCACCTCGACCCATGACATTTGGTGAGGGCTTAAAGAATTGGATTTATTATTTGAGTCTGACGACGATTTTGCTTCCGAGACTTTTGAAGTTGAGGAATGTTTTGAACCAAATGAGGACTTTGTGCCTACTTTGGAACAAACCATTCTAGACTTTCCCATTTCATAATAGATATTGAAAGTGAGGATGGAAATGGCGTAATATCTATTTGCAATGAAATGATTTTTTCTTTGCCCCCCAAAGAAGAACATTTCATTGAAAATGATATTATTTCCTTCGAAACTCAATCTTCATGCGATGATGATTCATCTTATGAGTTTGATTTCTTTCATCCCCATTTTCATGCTCTATTATCACACCGTCACAAGTACCCGATGATTCGGTTTCAAACTTTAATGTTTTATACCTTTTTGCTGATGAGGAGTACTTGCTCGAGTCGCCTTCCATGATCGCATCCGTGCCTTCGTGTGCGCCTCCCATTCCAATTTCAAAATCTTTGGGAGGATATTCGAATTTTCTCGGTCCCCATTTGTTTTTGTCACCCGTTCAATCCAAACCCCCCATCGTCCCTCCAAAACTTCTAATTGGCGATGGTTCATTTCTTCCGCCTTACACATGCCTTCCGTTGCTCAAACGGAATTCGTATTTTTCAGAGGGCATGCTTGTATGTGAGGGTACACCGGTTATCCTCCAAAGTCAAATCGTTTTTACGGTGGACCCTCAGTTATTTAGACTTCTAGTGTATAGTTAGTGTGAAGCCTAAATAGTAGGTTGTATATAGTTAGCTTTTTATTCTTTCTTTCTTTTTATTTTTTCTTTCTTTTTAATTTAGTCTAGTGTAATTAGTTAACTTTTTGTTATTTGTTTCTGCTATGCTCGGTACTAACTTGTTTTGTAGATTCTTTGGACTTGTTCTTATGGGGATCGCTCCAATTTTGGGTAATATCGCTATTTTCCTCTCTTTGACTTGGTTCTTAATTCACATTGAGGACAATGTCAAGTTTTATGTTAGGGGGTGTGGGATATTCAATCCATTTCTTTATTTAGTCCATGTTTTTTCTCACATGTTAGTTACTTAGTATGCTTTTCTTAGAAAAATTAAAATTTTCAAAAAGATTTTCTTTCTTTTTTCTCCTTTTTTGGGCGTTTTGCCTTTGTTTCCGATGATAAATTTCAATAATTGCCCGATCCAATAGACAACCCAATGATGCATGTTCTCGATTTTAGAAGTTATTAGACTTTAGTCTTGATTATTGATATTATGAATAACTTCATGAACTAAACTTTAATCCCATGAGCACATGCACTTTTATCGTTCTATTGATTTGGCTTAAGATTTTTATAACTCGGTAATCTTTTGTTGCATTGTATATACTTACACCAAGTAAGCTTTGTACCTTTCGTCGTTTGTGAGTGTATACACTTTTTTTTCCTCTTTGAAAACGTTGAATTCGTTGGTAATCTCACTATTCTTTCATTTGATCGTTCATTAATTGAGTTCATTCTTGAAATGTGTTACTTGAGCATGATTTTCATATATTGTTTTGACTCGATAATTGCGTAAACGTTGGAAATGATCATAGGCCCTCTTTGTTATATCACCCATATTAGCCTTGACCTCACCCTTATATGTTTACCCTCGTTAACCCCGTTGAGCCTAAATATAGCCTTCCTTTTCATAACCCCAATCCCATAACCAACTCTACATTGGAGTTTTAAACCATACATACACCTTCCATACCTTTGTTTGGAACGTTATTTGGGATTGAATATTGTTGTTGTGATGTTGGTTGCAATTTAGGCATATGAGAGTTTGATAAGTAAAGAAAAGAGATATGAAAAGAGTGAAGAAAAAGAGAAAGCAAAAAAGCAAAAGAAAACATGAGAAAAAGAAGAAAAGAAAAGAAAGAGAAAGAGAAAGAGAAAGTTGTAAATGTTGTGTATAGTTCAATAAGCTTTGATTGCTCTCCCATTGTTATATTCAATGCCTTTTTGGAACTTGTTTTCCAATTTTGATATTGCCCGTATTTTTTCATTATCCTGAGTTTTCATCCCGAACACTTTGAATCCGTATATACATTCCTTCATTTCGTACCCCAACCTAGCCTACATTACAACCCTATACAAGTCCTATGTGATCTTAGGTTGATGTAATTCAAAATTCATAATAGTTTTGATAATCTGTGAAAATGCATTTCGCCTCTTTTAATGTGCGGTATCCTTTCTTTGAGATTATAATTTTTCATTTTATATATAGCGTTCTTCATTTGTGACATGTGTGCGACCTAGTTTCCATTTACATTTACTCTTTATGCCCGCATGTTCCGTGTGTTACCTCCCTGTTTCGAGTGAATTCGCTTGATGAGTGTAATGCCCGTGAGGATTGAATATATGTTTGCTTTATTTAGTATCCGGTTTATATAAGTTTTTTTGGCAAATTACACTTTGCATGTGCTCGCTCCCCCTCCCACATTTTAAGGTTTCAATTCTATGAGGTGCATTTTATAATGTTAATGATTTGGATTTTTGTTTGAATTCATTCAATATGCTAATAATGTGTATGAAATATTTTTCGTTATTATTGGGCTTGTCGCATGTTGGTTTGGGCTTATTTTGAGGAAACCATGTGATGTTTGTGGGTATCATCCCTGAAAACCCTTACGAGATGACACTCGTCCACTAGGGTGACCTAGGGGTTTAACGGCTTATTGCATACGCTAAATGCAATCGAATCGCCCGCGAAAGTGGCCTTTATTCTTTTATACCATACTTTTGTACTATCTCCTGCTTTTGATTTGCTTGTAGTTCTTGTTGCATCTTATTTCATTGCTAGGACTAGCAATGTGTAAGTTAGGGGGTGTGATAATACACAAATATTACGTATTTCATCCTCCGAACCTACGCATTTTAGTCCCCTCAGATATCTTATTCCCTATATTTATGCTCGTTAACCAGACAACCTCGGATTTATACGTTAACATGTTTTTCAGGGGTTAATTGAGCTTTTACAGGTATTTGGATGCTAAGTGTGAAGTTCGGACGCGTTCCGCTCCATTTTCGTACACGATCGCACGTTCAATGGCATTTTAGTCATTTCACAGCTTGGGCACCTGGCCCAACATCTCACGAAAGTTGTATCCCTCCTCTCTAGCTTCGCGTGGCAGCGAACGGTGCGCGAATTCGATTCAGAACGAAGAAGTTACGGCAATTTTAGCGGAGGAGAAAAACTTGGAAACCAAAACAGCAATGTAGTGTGCTGCCCCTGCTTGATCGGTCGATCGACGGTTTGGGTCGATCGATCGATCCTGTTCGACAGTGGGATATTTATTCATCATCGATCGATCGAGCCCAGGGGATTGATCGATCGATCCCCTGTTTCCAGCAGATATTTTGAGCTTTTCTTTTCTTTTCTCTTTTCTTTTCTATTTCTTTTCCCACTTTCTATATAAGACATTTTTGTTGTAATATTCAGATATCAAGTAGAAAGAAGTAGTTTTAGGATAGTTTAGGTTAGGGTTTTGGAGGGTGAGAGCTATTTTCTTCTTTTCTTCTTGGATTGACACCCATTTGGGCTTGTAAGATTGTGCTACCATCTTCCATCACCGTTAATATAGTTGTATTTCATTATTTCTTGCTTTGTAGTGTAATTTACATGCTTTCTAATTTAGGTTCACCTGCTTTCTTTACTTGCTTTCTAGTATAGATTTACCGCGTTTATTTACTCGCTTTATTTATCGCATTTTTAACATGCTTTATAGGTAATTTAAATTAGGTTGTATTTGAATTGAACTCACTCGAGTTGACGTGTTGCTTGGCTTTGGTAATGGTGTTTACGGGTTTATTTCGGGTGCGTTGTCCTAGTTATTGCGCCTAGGAGATTTGACGGTGCATATCATGTATGTTCCGTGCTTACGACCTTGCGTGAGCAATTTTCGGGATATTTGTTGACGCCAAAATCTTATTAGGCTTTTTATGCGGATTTAGGGGTGTGACAACCCTTGATTCAATTCACTGTCGAAATGAGACGCATTCTAAATAACTCGTCGACTCATGTATCCATTTTATACAAATTAACTCGGGTGAGGGATATTCGACGCAACCTATAGTTTTACTCGCTTTGTTAATCTAGTTTCAATACTCTTGCCTAGAATAATCATTTCCCTTTTATGCATCTTTTCCGTTTTGTTGTTATTTATCTTTTACACTTTTATTGTGAAGTATTAAATCAATTGAATTCTAGCAACTCGTCCCTGCGGATTTTCGATACCCGATTTACTGCTATACTCACCAGTTGAGTGTAGTCGTAATTTAGGTTTGTTTGTATTGAGTAGGCGAAACAGAAAACAACGATTGTGTCCTTACACGAACACACTTTTCCCACCCCAATAAAAAATAGCGCTGTTGCCGGGGATGAGTTTGTTTTAAATCTTAATTGGTTTAGTGCTTTGATCCCGACAACTTGCTCGATCAAAATGGTGCCGTTGCGGGGGATGAGTTTGTTTTAGACTTTATTTGATTTAGTATTTCATAGTATTTTCTTTCTATTTGTATTATTTGCTAATCTTTTTGCAGGACTTCCACATTTGAGCACTTAGAAACGCTTGAATTTTTTTCGTGCGCACTTACTTTGTGGAATTCGCCACTTGAGCCATTTTTGGGGTAAGCATGTCTTATTCCAATTCTTTCGGTAATCATTGTTATAATTCTCAAAATTCTCGCAAACCTATGACTTTCGGTGAATACTTAGAATCCCAAAGTATAACAAATTCAAATATGACTTTGGGCGCGTATAACGAAAGTCAAAATTTGGGTTATTGGAATTTTGATGATGATGATAATGATTTTGGGCCTTTACCTCCTTATAATAGGAATTTTGAAACGAGTTGCAATAGTTTTCAAAATTCCTATAATAATGAGTTTTTGTTTAAGTCCGATGGTAATTTTTAAAGTTCCCATTTTCATGCATCCGCACCTCGACCCATGACATTTCGTGAGGGCTTGCGTATGTATGAGAATGAGAATGAGAAAATTGAAACTCGTTATCGGGAAGAAAATCGTTGTTGGGAACATGAATTGGATTTATTATTTGAGTTCGACGACGATTTTGCTTCCGAGACTTTTGAAGTCGAGGAATGTTTTGAACCAAATGAGGACTTTGTGCCTACTTTGGAACAAACCATTCTAGACTTTGCCCATTTCATAATAGATATTTAAAGTGAGGATGAAAATGATGTAATATCTATTTGCCATGAAATGATTTCTTCTTTTCCCCCCAAAGAAGAACATTTCATTGAAAATTATATTATTTCCTTCGAAACTCAATCTTCATGCGATGATGATTCATCTCATGAGTTTGAATTTCTTTCATCCCCATTTTCATGCTCTATTATCACACTGTCACAAGTACCCGATGATTCGGTTTCAAACTTTAATGTTTTAAACCTTTTCGCCGATGACGAGTACTTGCTCGAGTCGCCTTCCATGATTGCATCCGTGCCTTCGTGTGCGCCGCCTCCCATTCCAATTTCAAAATCTTTGGGAGGATATTCGGCTTTTCTCGGTCCCCACTTGTTTTTGTCACCCGTTCAATCCAACCTCCCCATCGTCCCTCCAAAACTTTTAATTGGCGATGGTTCATTTCTTCCGCCTTACACATGCCTTCCGTTGTTCAGACGGAATTCATATTTTTCATGTATGAACTCAATTAATGATTTTTAACAACCCCGGTTCTTCCCAATTTCGATTTTCAACAAGTTTAATCCCAACTAATCAACCCAAAATCATATTTCCTCAATAACTATCATTTCTCATGAATCCTAAACATAAAATAAATCCATTTTAATATAGAATTCATCTACACTAAATTTCCAAATATTATAAAATTCTCACAATGTCATCGTGATTCATATTCTCTCAACCTTTTTAATCAAGAATTCAAATGTCTACATGGGATTCAAATTTTCAAAGTTCAATCCATATGATCACATATATTTTCCATTAATTCATTTATCCAAAACCCATTAACATATGAATCTCACCCCCAAAATTATTTTTCCAATTATGATATGAATTGAAATATACACATAATCACTTGCCTTAACAATTATAAAGTCTGAATTTGTTCTTTGATGATGCTAATTTAGTCCAGTAATCTCCCACAATTCTCTCCCAATTGATCTCCTCTTAAGTCACTTTGGTTTCCTTTTGAAATTTCTTGAGTTTCCTTCTCTTTTCTCTTCAAATTCTCTCTAACTCTTGGTGTAACACTAAGAAACGTTTAGATATTGTAGAATGACTTCATTTAATGCCAACCTTCCAATATATAGGTAAAATTCTAAAATTCTCTTTTCACATATTTTTAAATTGACTAAAAGACTGGTCTAAAAGGCCCTCGGAACCCAATCGCTACCCCCCGGGTACTTAATTTTGACTATTTTAACCTAGTCTAGATCAACCGTGCACTCAAAATCATCATCCGACTCACTCATCATCAATTTTCCATCTTATTCTCAACACGACTCCATACGCGCGTCCCGAATAATATACTATCAACCCATCGTTTTGACTCACTTACAACGTGATATAAACAATACAATTTTATTTACTTATCACACAAGTAAATATAATAACACATAAATATTAATTAATTTCTCGCTAATTAATATGTATTTAAATTCACTTTTATTTTTCAATTGAATTAAATTACTGCGATACATGTAATTTAAGTATTCCTAAAACTACGGGTTGTTAAAATTTACAAGTGGGAGATTGTTGGAATAAAGATTTTTGTAAATTTCGAAAAGGAACCCATTCTTGCTTTTGACTTATAACAGAGAAAGAAGGAATGTTAGTGCCCAAATAGTTTCTTAGTCCCATATTGTTGGGAGAGTTCTTTTGAGTGTGGTGTATCAAAAGTCATTTAATGGACAAGCCCTTTGGGCATTAGAATTTTGTGTGTGTTGGGGAGAAGAACTTATTGACTAAAACTCACACCCGTCGTCGTCGTCGTCCGTCCATCCAACCCGGCCCATGACCATGTCCGGGTCTTAGCATCAAGAGTTTGCCGAGCAAGAAGAGGAAATGGGGAAAAGGATAAGACCTCGTGAGGAATTCAACAAGTTGCATATGAGACAAGACATTAAGAGGATCCTCTATTGAAAACATTGGCGAACAAAGTGACAATCAATCTCAATATGCTTTGTACGCTCATGGAACACAAAATTGTGCGGAGTTTGAATGACACTCTTTTTATCACGATATATTCGAGCTAGAGCGGAGACTTGCCTCCCAAATCAATAAAAAAAAGTCAGAGAACCAACACAATCCCCTTGATGAGAACCTCTCTACCGGTATGAGAGATGTATAGAATGATGCTAATTCTGAATTTTTGTTCTCATTCTTCTCAAGGATAATCTTGAATCCTCCGCTCTTTGATTTTCCCTAAATGGCCTAACCAAGATATTTCGCATCAACATCCATAAGGTTATAATGAAGAATAATATTCATAAGATCCTTAGAAGTGTCCAGATATGAAAATCATTTATGCCTCGTTTGATGCGCCGTATAAGGGATCGAATTGGATAAAATTATCTTATTCAGTGTTTGGTTTAGTTTAGAATAGGATATAAGATGGTATAAGTTATCTCAATGAGCTTTTTATCCCAGAAGGAGTGGAATAAAAAAAAATCTCGCCGCCTACGTGATATAAAATTATACGGTGTCAAAACTTGAATTGAAATTATTGTCGTGCCCTTATTAAGTTAAAAGAAACCCACACAACTTGGACTCTCAATATTAGAAATAGGTCGCCGCCTTTCGTTCCTTTTATTCACACAATTTTCATATCATATACAACTCTCTTTCATTTACATCAGGTAACCCCATCCTTTCTTCTTTCTTTTTTACCTGCAAGTGACCTGATTTTATTGATTAAAATCTACAACTTTTCGATTTGCTACAATTTCTTTCACCACTACAATATTTTTTTTCCTGTTTGTTAGTTTACAAATTTCACAAACGATTGTTAGATTTTTTTTATGTGTTGGTTTAATCCACCTGCTATATTGATCGGGTTTTTTTTTTCTGTTTGTTGATTTAAAGATTTCACGAAGGGCTTTTAGATTTTTTTTTTATGCGTTGGTTTAATTCACTTGCTAGATTGATCATTTTTTTTGTTGTTTATTGATTTAAAGATTTCATGAAGGGTTGTTAAATTTTTTTTAATGTGTTGGTTTAACCCAACTGCTAGACTGATGTTTTTTTTTCGTGTTTGTTAGTTTAAAAATTTCACGAAAGGTTGTTAGATTTTTTTTTTTTGGTTGTTGCTTTAACTCAGTTGTTAGACTGATCGTTTTTTTTGTGTGAACTCATGTGTATATATTTATCACATATAGTAAATTGTATTTTTTGAATATTAAATACAAAATAAGGGTATTTTTTTAAAAGTAGACACATTAATTATATCTGAAGCTTTTCAAACGCAGAAATGGATTATTATATCTCATTTTATCTTCTTATTTAGGATTGTGCCAAAAGTAGTATTGAAATACGCCTTATCTTCCCCATACTTATCCTACCTAATCCAACTTTTATCATATTCTATTAAATAAGGCCTAAACTTATTAACACGAGTACACAGCTCACATACGATACAGATGCTACTGCCGAACAAACAGTTCACAGGCATCAAAATAGTTACTCTCTCACGAAACTGCTTAGAAACGGTACTGATGTAGTTTGAACGCAAGTATATAAGAACCCTTTATAGCAGGCCTCAAATTTAGGTTGCATGGTTGAACAAAATACACACACAGATTCCACAAAAGTCATTCGACGGGAAAGTTCGTATTACCAGCAAGTCCTTGGTATAGTTTTAAATTTTGACCAAACGATTTCTTGCCACATTATTTGATGAATTTACTTTTAATTGTGTGTGCACAATATTGAAAAACAAAATGGTTTCTTGGTATGCCTTTTTTTTTGGAAAGGGTAAAAAACATAGATTCGGGGAATAACTTTTACGGCATAAACCAACAGATTAAACTAGGTTAACGGGACAAATGTTCTTTTCAAAATTCATTCTGCGGAAGAAAAAAGACTGTCCATGGATGGCATGTGCAATTCTAGCCATTAATCAAGTTGATTTTATTTTGTTTTGATACCAATTGTTTGGGAGTGACTGTGACGGACAATTTGAATTAACTGCGACCTAACTTCGATCATAATGAGAGAGAGAGAGAGAGAGAGAGAGAGGAAACACAGGCAACTATGTTACAGTAATGCAAGCACAAATTTCACAAAAAAATACCAAAGAATATCATAGATTGGAATTAAGAAAGCTTAGTGTAAATTTTATGCTGACAAATTGCCACCGCTTTGCTGCCACAAATTGATGATATCAGTGGCCTGATTTAGGAGAATAATCATTTTCTTTTGAGAAATCCATGGCTTACCCTCCAGAGTGGTCTTGAGCTCTTCCCATGCATCTTTCCTTGGCCAAAAGTAGTATGGGCTCATCGGGATGGTGCCATGACCTGGTATCACTTGGTCCAGTCCTAGACCTATGTTCTTCTCCATCCATATGAACTTCAGCACCAACCTTGGCTTCTCCATTTGCTGCACCTCCACTTTAAGCTTCTGCATAATCAACAACTCATTAAACTGATGAAAAACCACGAAGGAAAAAGCGCTCTGTTGGGGGGAAGTGGACGGAGAGATTCAACAAATTAAAGTGTTTTTAAAGTTACCCTAGTGATAATGCTGATATTAGAAATACCTCATTTTTATAATGATTAGACTTGACTCCTTATAACAGGGATTAATGCATTATCGCAAAGGGTATGTCAAATAAAACATCTCAACAATAATAAGATCCCACTGTAGGGTGGAGTACGTTTAATTAGTATTAAAATAGAGGTATGTGATCTCAACATTATTATAGGACCAGAGGGGCAACTAAAAAAAACTAAAGAAATGGATCCATATGTAGGAATGTGAAAGAAAACAAGCTACTCTATTAGTTCGAGTAAAGACTTATTTGATCAAGATCATTCACAATGGTTGTTCTTAAATATTTCCTCGGTCCCAAATTAATAGTCGCTATTTAAAAACGACGATTTATAAGAATGCACTCAATAAAAAAGTCAGTATAAGACTTGTTCATCATGGCATTTGATTCATTGATTACATTCAAAAAAAATATGGAGGGAGTAATAGAATGCAACCCCTATAATATATTCTAGACCAAAGACTTCACAGTGCGATAAAATAAGACCAAAGAGAGGATTATGTGTTTAAGGTCACATTCAGAAGTGTCGGGGTGTGTGAGAAATTATTTAACTCAAATGCCTAAAACTTATGCATACCAATTTTCATCCCCATACACATAAGACGTATATGTGATAATTATTTGGAGACCTTTTTATGTATTGTGCTTGTGCTATCCGTGCCATCTCCAAACACATAATACTTATGCCTCACATGCCACACATACAAGGTTTATGCATTCCAATCATAAAAAAAATTATGTTACGTGCCACACTTGTTCTTTCTTAAATAGCAGACAACACGCCCAGAGGTTTTGGGGTACCAAGGCGAGCTCCCCCCATCCCCATACACGTAAGATGTATATGTGATAATTATTTAAAGAATGTATTGTGCTTGTGCTATCCCTGCCATCTCCAAACACATGATACTTATGCCTCACATCCCACACAGAAGGTTTAAACATCCCACTCATAAACAAAATTACGTTACGTGCCGCACTTGTTCTTCCTAAATAGCAAACACAGCGCCAAGAGGTTTGGGGGGTTAAAAGTGACCCCCACCCACCCACACACACACACAACAAATTGCTCAAATACATTAAGATTTTTCTTGGAGTGTGTTATACGTATACACGAATTTTTTATTACAAATAGGCAGAAAGCCTAACTTGGTGCGGAGTTACGACAGGCAACGCCATAAGAAAGTAGGGGTACATGCACTAATACAATTACCAACAAAAAAAGTAATTAATTGCACAAAATTTATAGAAATTGTTCATAGATTATGTGGCAACACGTATAGTTGGTCGCACCAGCTTGGTGCTGTCTACTATTTAACACTATCTAACCAATCACAGTAACCGACACATTATTCTTGAGGAACTTGTTACCTGTATTTCTTGCCACTAACATTATTCAAGTGTATCCAGCTAAATTGAATGCAAATGATTTGAACAAAGAAATTAGCATATCCATGTTGATCAATTTAATTGTAATATGGGTTAAATTTTACATAAAACAAATAAAGGAAAATTATAGTAAACTCCCTTAAACTATAGCGGTTTTACAAATCACCTCTTTTTCCTTAAAACCAAACAAGATGCCCCTCTAAACTATTGAAGCGAGATAACTAACACATTTCCATTAAAATTTTAACATCTGCATCAAGCTTTTATCAAAAAAAATTAACGAAAATGTTTTAGTTGTCACAATTCAATAGTTTGGGAACTTTGTGAGATTTTTAAGACGGGGTTTTATAGTTCAAGGGGCTTTACGGTAACCATTTTCTTCTTTGATAATTAGGTTTTGTTAAAGAGGATTTATTCTTTGGTGCTACATAATTTTACATATATGCATAAAACATTAGGGGAACCAATTTTTTACCAAATTGGGACCCAAGGTACATTAGCCAATGCTTAAGTTTAGCAGGGGGCTATTAACCAAGTGAATAAACTCATTCACTAAGCTCCATCATTAGGAAGACAGGAACAACTTTGCTCATTCCTTAAATATCCATTCTAGATGGTCTAGTATATTTTAAAATTGTAATCTTATACAATTGAACTTCAATTCAAATTCATTTATCAATAATCTTATTAAAACAGTGTTAAAATTAAGCTATTCCAGCTTGTACAGGATCCCCTTGTAGAGTAAGTAAGCTAAGTTCAAGCTGTATTAAGAAAATTCGGACAAACCTGAACAATTCAATGTTCGAGTACGAGATGAAGCAAAAAAATTAAAGAAGAAGCGATTTGAGTTAATGCAATCATACATCATATATAGAGACAGACACATTTGAAGAGAGGGAGAGAGATTGGACCTCAGGTTCTTGGTGGAGTGGAGTTGTAGAGGTTGAATTGTGAGTGGGTGTTTCTGTAATAACTTCTTGTGTGGCTGCTGAAGCTGAAGCTGAAACAGAGAGTGTGCCAATTCTTGTAATGGATCTGCTTTGAATGGTGGTTGGGTGTAAAGGAAGGGCTGATGCTTTCAAGGGTTTCTGAGAAGGGAAAGAGGGGCATGTGAAAGTACCCTTAATTCCGGACTGAACCGACATGGATAACATCTTCACTATCAAAGAGTGGGGAGAGAGAGAATGTATGTGAGTGTTTCTATATCCGAAAAGAAAGCCAGAAGGATGGGAAATCGTAGTGGTATGTATGTATATACTTTGGATAAGGAATTACAACACTTTCGTCGGAGGACATTTCATGGGCCTATGGCCCGTGCTACGCATGCTTGGAGGCCCAACTTGTTTGTATCTCTCGGTTGTATATACACAAAGAAAAATATTAGGGTGTGTTTGATACCATGGCAAATGGTAGGCAAATGCAAATAAGTTGGCAAATTTAGTATTTGCCTACAATTTGGTGTGTTCGATAGCAAAATTTGCCAACAAGCTATTTGCCAATGTACAACACCTCCTATGCATAACATGTTGGCAAATTTTGCTTTGCTATATGGGTGAGAAATATTTGCCAACAAATTTGCTAACTTCTTAAATGCTTTTCATATTTTAAAAAATAATTTAAAAACTGTTTTAAATAATTAAAAAAACTGTTATGAATATTTTAAAAACTGTTTTAAATTAAAATCTGTTTTAATGTAAAAACTGTTTTTCCGTAAAAACTGTTTTAATGTAAAAATTTGTTTTCATGTAAAAACTGTTTTAATGTAAAAAATTAAAAAAAAATTAAATGTGTAAACTGTTTAATATAAAAAATAGTTTTAATGTAAAAACTGTTTTAATGTAAAAAATTTGCTTAGGTGTAAAAACAGTTTTTCCGTGAAAACTGTTTTAATGTAAAAAAATGTTTTAATGTAAAAACTGTTT
Organism: Sambucus nigra; assembly: GCA_949130495.1. Lineage (NCBI taxonomy): Eukaryota > Viridiplantae > Streptophyta > Magnoliopsida > Dipsacales > Adoxaceae > Sambucus > Sambucus nigra. The sequence goes on along the minus strand of OX422209.1, from coordinate 266,458,966 downwards.
TAATGTAAAAAATTAAAAACTGTTTTAATAAATAATTTGCGGTAAAAAACTTTTTTTATATATAGTTTGTTACTTTTTTAATAAATAAAAACGGGAAGTAAAAAGAAAAGAAAAAATTGTTTTTTTATTAAATAAAACTGTTTTAATGTAAAAAATTAAAAATTGTTTTAATGTGAAAACTGTTTTAATATAAAAAATTGTTTTTTCATAAAAACTGTTTTAATGTAAAAAATAGTTTTTTCGTAAAAACTGTTTAAATGTAAAAAATTAAAACTGTTTTAATGTAAAAACTGTTTTAATATAAAATCTGTTTTAATGTAAAAAAAATAAAAACTGTTTTAATGTAAAAACTGTTTTTAATAAATAATTTTGGGGTTAAAAAACTTTTTTTTATATATAGTTTGTTACTTTTTTAATAAATAAAAACGAGAAGTAAAAAGAAAAGAAAAAATTGTTTTTTTATTAAATAAAATTTGGGACGAAAATAAAAAAAAAAAAAAATTTATTATTATATACGATAACATGGACGAAAATGTGTTAATAAAATGTTTTGCCTAAAAAACTTGTTTTACCTCATTTGGTGTTTGATAGCCTAATGTGAGAAAAAAATATTTGTCTTGGCAAAATTTGCTTAGGCAAAATTTGCCCTGGCAAATTTTGCCATGCCAACACTTTTGCCCAATTTGTATCAAACGGACCCTTAGGGAAACTCCTTTTTGTTACATTCGGCTTCAAAGTGTTGTACTTCGTTTTATCTTTACTTATATGAGTCCCGTCAGAACATAAAAGGCAAAGCAAGGTATAATACTTTAAAGGTAGGGGTAACAAAAATGATCGCCCTATCAAAGCTCATATACAAAGTATATTGAGTATATATTTCATTTGTCCTCTAAATTTTTACAATTATTGTAAAGTAATTCATGAACCATTAAAAGTATCAATTAAGCTTTCAAACAATAAGAGCAAATTAATAACATTCTTTCAATAATTTTCACAGTTAAATGTGACGAAAAACAAGCATGTGTAAGGGTAAAATTATAATTTTCCTTTATATTACCTCCCAAACACTCCCTTAACAATCCACACTTGATTTTAAAATAGTAAAAAGAGAAATAAATGAATAAATTTTGAATTAAAATCAAGAGAGAGAGGGAGAGAGTCCCCCACCCCCTCGCGGAACACACCTCCACCTCCTCTTACAAGCAAACCCCACTCCCAACCGACCCCCCACCCCACCCCATCCCTCATACTCCTATCAAATGCCCTTAAAAACCATAGTCTCTCTCTCTCTCTCTCTCTCTCCCTCTCTCTTGATTCCTTGAAAACTTTAAGCCGTAACCCCTATAAATAATTTACCAATCAGAAACTCTCACAAGTTTGAATTGGTTTCAATCAAAACCACCAGAGAAAGAAAAGAGAAGTGGATCAGTGCATAGATAAATAAATTTCTTGGGTGAAAGTTATTTGGGTTTAGTTCTTAACTTGTGGGGTGGTGGGTTACATAACAACCGTGCCCGAGATTTGTACTTCGATCTTTGTAAATTGTATGCCCTTTGGCCATGAACTGTATATCTTGAATGGATGTTAAATTTGAGCTATCCTTGTGGCCTTTGTGCAATTTAAATTAGAGTTTTAATGGCCTAAAGTTGAGATGCATAAATTTGGCCATTGTTCGAATGAGAGTCCACGTCGTTCGAACGAGGTTCGAACGACCTTCTAACGACTAGGACTTGTTCATTTTCCATCATTCTTTGGAATCTCGTTGGAACACCCTCATTCGAACGAGGGGTTATTTCCCGTTTGAACGAGGTGGCTCCCCTTGCCCTTTGTCATCTACGTTTTGATCTCGTTCGAACGAGGTCTAATTCGTTCGAACGGCTAGACACAAATTAGGATTTTCTGCACATTTTAATGTGCTATCGCCATGTGGGGCATTGGATTTGCTGAGTTACCGAGCTCTCACCGACTCAGATCAAAATGAAGGTTTAACCCTAGGTTAAAGGGTTAAAGGTTGGTGGATATAAATAGAGGTAACATAGTTAGAGAGCCATTTTCATAAGATTTTTCAAGCTCTCTCTCTCTCTCTCTCTCTCTCTCTCTCTCTCTATCTATCTATCTATCTATCTATCTATCTATCTATCTATCTATCTATCTATCTAAACCACACTATTTTATTGCTCACCAATTTTCACCATTTTCAAAGTTTTCCCTTCCATCCTAAGCATTTTTTAAGATATTACAAGGCTAAAACACCCATTTCAAGCCTAGTTGAGGACGAAGTTGGGTAGAAGAAGCCATTGTTGGAGGTCTCTTGAAGAAGTTGGGGCTTTCTTTGAGCTTTGGAATTTTAGGAGCTTTCAAGTCATTCCCCTTAAGTTTCTCCTTTTCAAATCAGGGTAGGATTTTCCTCCAAGTGTTTTCAAGATTAAAAGCTATTAGGATGCATGTTATATGGGTTTATTTTGCAAAAATATTTTCTAGTGTGTTTATTTTGAAGCTTTCTTGCAAAAATGGATTTTTTTATGAAAACTAAGTTCAAAATGGGTTTTGATGAATAAATAATATTTAATCTTGAAAAAAGGAAGAACTAAGCATGAAAATATATTCAATGTTAAAATCACGTTAAGTTGCATATTTAAGGATTCTTAGGCTTGAAATCCTCTCAAGAATGTGTAAAATATTATAATATGTTGAAAAGGATCATATAAACATGATATAAGAGTTTTAGGTTAACTCTAAGTATGTTTCTTCCACACAAGAACATCCATACTTAAAATACATAAAAATACGTAATTTGTATATAATTTTTTTTTCTATATGAAAAGTATATTTGTATATGTATTCGAAAAAAGTAGAAAACTAAGGTTAATTAAAAGATTTTTCAATTATAAAAAGAAATTGGTCGCAGTATGTGCAGGGATAACTAAAGAAATGATAATTAATGCCTAATATAATAATGAGTATCAAAATAGATTGACATCACAAATATGTACAAGGCTAACTAAAGTTGGGTTGTCTAGCTATAGTGATGTGTGCATGTGTTGACATCATGAGTATGTGCAAGGCTAATAAAAATTGGATCGTCTGGCTATATTAATATGTCGTGTATTGGAACATCACGAGTATGTGCTAGGTTAACTAAAACTAGGTTGTCTAGCTATAGTGATGGGTATAAGTATGATACGTTGAAATGTTAGGTACATCAGAATTATTTATGTAACCAGTAGAACAGTTATCTAGTTATAATGGTGCCGTGTCAATAAAATAATTAGACAGTTAAATTAATTCAAGTTAAAGGATTAAGATCTAATTAAATGTTGAAATAAACATAATTGGATTTGGGTAGTGAGGGGGACTAGTTTATGTGGGTAGTTTGTATTACTTCACTTCACTTCACTCACATGTTATTATATTTATTCTTAATTTAAAATATTCTATTGTGATATTTATCTCTTATAATTCTTATAATCGGATTCACGGATCCTATTTGGGAAGGGTAGTTGGTATTCCTATGGTGGGCTCTAACCCTTTGCGTTGACTGTTATTTCAAGATTTGTATTGGAGATTAACGGGATTTGCAGCATGAAATTTATTATATTATTTGGGTCTGGTTTTCCTTTTTCGATCGTTTATTTATGAGAAAATTGATTTGGGATCGGTGGGTCATTCGGCTCCACAGTTGTTTATAATTTTTTAGTCGATGAGATTTTATGTAGTTGATTTTTATTACTCGTAGATATTTACTACATTTGGAGTTAGAGATTTACTGGAGTTTCCATGGTGATGGATCTTTATCGTGGTAGATGTTTTATATTCGTTGGATTATTCTTGATTCATATCTTGTGTAAAAAGTTTTAAATATCTCTGTGACACCCCGCCTAATTAAATACCGGGTGATCAGTCCTTTATTAAATTATAATCAAGGTGAACGGTCGGTTCATTCTTAACATCATGTCGTAAAATAACTTTTCCAATTTAAACACCCTAAATAATTAAGCTAAGTGTCAAAACCATTTTAGACATTACTTTCAAAATTTTATTTAAAAACAATAATTTAAAACTTTACGTAATTCATAATTTAAGGATCAACCAATAAACATACTGGAACAAACAATCCAATTAATTAAACATCCAACTAAGTAATCCCAACATTAAAACTTAAAGGAAAACATCCTGACAGTAATAAATTCAAAAGTACAAATACTGGAAATCAATAGATCACAATATCTGATAAGCAACTTGTCACGACCCCGTCCCAAAATAGTAGTGGGGAACGAGTGTCTTGACATGCCACCAAGGCAACACATATTCTCTCTTAAATTGTTTCCTTAATTAAATGCAACGGAAATACCATTTCATGGTTATGAATCGTAAATTACTGAAATTAAAGGAATTACGTCATCAGAGCTTTCTAGAAGGAAACTTTATTTATATTACAAGTAACGATTAATTACAACTTTAACAAAACTTATTAAAAGGGAGCCAGACATGCTCTAAATGATAAAAGAAACATAATAACAAAAGGAGCTCTAAAAGCTGAATCTTCAACACAGTCCTTTTATGTTTCCTCCACGAGCCTACTTATTTCCTGAAAAATGGTTAGTTAAACAAAATTAGCAAAAAGCCGAGTGAGGTTCAATCTCTAGACATTCCACGATTTTTCAGAAAATTGATACCTGTTCAATTTACAACAAAAGGCATATACATATATGGACAGGAATTTTCAGTAAAATATATAAAGTAAACTGACAGCATATGTTTTCAGAATAATCAGTTTCAGAACAGAACAGATAATACAGTTTGAGCAATATGTCAAATATTCAATTTATTTTGATGGCTATGTACGCTCTAATACCCAGATAAACAGATAGTGTTACCAAATGTTTCCACCTGGCAATAACACAGACAGAAAATCATGATATCTGAAACAACGCCTTATTTAGGGCACACCAGCGATAAACCAGCTAGGAAGGTACCACCCAAATATTTCCACCCGGTAGTCAAGGACAACATAGTAAAAGAGTTTCCATAGGCCGAATCAATAATTTCAGAATTCAAATCAGATGTATATATCGAGAGATATACACATATAACAACGACAGAATCATCGGTATCAGATGTATTTGAGAATAAAATCATTTCACAAAATATATGTAGTTTGAATAATATCATATAATCAAAATACAGAAGGAATGTCACAGAGTACTCACTTATGACAGAAATCTGAAGCTACAGAAATAGAGTCTTGGATCGCTCGTTAATTCTTGAGACGAAACTTCTTCTTAAACCTTCCCCGCACTTTCTCTCACTATTTCTCTCTTATCTTTGGAATGAATTTCGTATGGGAACTGATCCTAAGGCCTTATTTATAGTTTCCCAAAGTTATTTAGGTGTTGACACGTGTCTTATGTGATAAGGTTTCACTTTGGTGAGTCGTCGTTCTCATCTCGTGCAACGGATAAGCCTTGCAGTCTTGGTTTACTAGATGGCGACACGTGTTCTAACTTTTCTAAAGGATTGACATGAATCTTATCCTTTCCGATAGAGGTGACACGTGTGTTGTGGATATGTTCAAAAGAAAGCACGAGGTGGAAGGCACGAGGTGGAAAGTTATTAAGGGTATAAGGGTCATTTTTCACCTGAAGGGTATTTTAGTAATTTTACACCATATATTTTCAATATTTCTTAGAGGTCCTTGAAAATATTTTATTTACAAAATGGTCCTTTATATATTTTCATTTTAGTCCTTGAAACTTTCTTTATTTAAAAATTAAGTCCCTAAAGTTTCATAAAATTTCATTTTCTACCCCAAAACTTATCATTTAGCTTAGGATATGCTATAAAACTTTGATTTAATCCATTTGGATGAATAAGGAGGTTATTTAAAAGTGTTTTAGTCGTCCAAAGTCACCTCCCCTTGGTCCAATCAAAGTATTACACATGGTGTAGTAATAGGACAAAATACAACTTAAAGGATGGACAAATTTGCCCTTATTTCGTAATTTCGACATAACTTCTTGCTCGGACTTCTGTTTAACACACTGTTTGTTGTGTTACAACCCTAATTCATATATATACAACTTTATTTTTTTCACCTCAAGTCAATTGTTATATTATAATAGTCGAAACAAGTTTCAAATATGAAAATTCCTATCGAAAACTTTAAAATTTTATGTTTGTATTAATTTGACATTTCCTGATTTTTGAAGGTAGGTTTAAACTAATATAATAAATTAACATTATTCATATCACATATCAAATAATACAACATTTAAAACTATATATAAAAGTGGGGTCATTACATCCCATCCTCCTTATAAAAAGTTTGGTCCCCAAACTTTACTTACATTAATTCTCAAATAAGTAGGGATATTTCTCCTTTATTTCATCTTCCCGCTCCCAGGTTGCTTCTTCAATGGAATGATTACGCCATAGGACTTTGACCAATGGAATTACCTTGGTTCATAATATTTGATCCTTATGGTCCAAAATCTCTACTGGATGCTCAATGTATGATAAATCTTATCTGACTTGAAGAGGTTCGTGACTTAGGATATGCGTTGGATCGGGTACGTATTGCTTCATCATTGAAATGTGGAACACATTATGAACAATAGAGAGTTCAGGGGGTAATGCTATTCTATACGCAACAGCTCATATCCTTTCAAGGATTTTAAAAGGTCCTATGTATCTTGGACTTAATTTTCCTTTCTTCCCAAATCGGATTACTCCCTTTGCTGGTGATACTCGTAAGAACACATAATCTCCTTTTTGGAATTACAACTCTCGTCGAAGATTATCAACATAACTCTTTTGACGGCTTTGAGCGGTTCGAAGTCGGTCTTGTATCAATTTCACTTTCTCTATTGTGATCTGGATTAATTCTGGTCCCAACAATTTTCTTTCTCCCACTTCTAGCCAACATGTAGGGGAACGACACCTTCTACCATAAAGTGCCTCGTATGGAGCCATTTGAATACTTTCTTGATAACTATTATTATAGGCAAATTCCACTAACGGTAAATGGTCATCCCAATTCCCTTTCAAATCAAATACACATGCCCTAAGCATATCCTCTAAGGTTTGAATGGTTCTCTCCGATTGTCCATCCGTTTGAGGGTGAAAAGCAGTGCTAAAATTCAATTTTGTTCCCATGGCTGCTTGTAGGCTTTTCCAGAATCGAGACACAAATCTAGGGTCACAATCCGAAATAATTGAAACTGGGGTTCCATGAAGCCTAATAATTTCCCGCACATACAACTTAGCTAACTTTCCCAAAGAATGGGTAATCTTAATGGCAAGAAAATGAGGAGATTTAGTTAGCCTATCAATAATTACCCAACTAGAATCATTACCATTTGAACTCCTCGGTAAACCTGTCACAAAATCCATAGTAATACGTTCCCATTTCCACTCAGGGATAGGTAGGGGTTGCAGTAATCCTGATGGTTTCTGATGTTCAGCTTTTACTTGTTGACAAACCAAACACTGAGATACGAATTTCGCTATCTCCCTTTTCATGTTACTCTACCAAAATACTTCTCGAAGATCTCTATACATCTTTGTACATCTGGGATGAAATGTGAATCTCGAGTAATGATTTTCCTTCAAAATTTGCCTCTTTATTTGGGCATCAGCTGGCACGCACACTCTGCTTCCAAACCTCAATATATCATCTCGTATCCCAAATTCAATCCTCTTCCCTTCAATAACTTCTTCTTTAATCTTCTTTAGTTGTGGGTCATTTATTTGTGTAATTTTGATCCTTTCCATCAACATGGGTTGTACTTGTAAATTTGCGATTATTCCTCCTTTACTATAAATATGTACATTTATTTCCATACTTCTCAAATCCTTCAATAGTGCTTCATGGCTTGTTATAAGACACGCTAAATTTGGTGTAGACTTCCTACTTAAAGCGTCAGCTACTACATTAGCTTTCCCCGAGTGATAGTGAATATTTACATCATAATCCTTCATCGATTCTAACCACCTCCTTTGTATCATGTTCAATTCTTTCTGAGTAAATATATACTTCAAACTCATATGATCGGTATAAATCTCACAAGTCTCACCATACAAATAGTGTCTCCAAATCTTAAGAGCAAAAATTACAGCTGCTAATTCAAGGTCATGGGTTGGATAATTCTGCTCATGGGTTTTCAACTGTCTCGAGGCATAAGCTACTACTTTTCCATTTTGCATTAGTACACATGCCAAACCATTTTTAGAAGCATCACTATAAATCACAAATCCCCCTGTCCCAGAAGGAATGTTAAAATCGAGGCAGTTACTAATCGATTCTTAAGTTTTTGAAAACTATCCTCAACTTCCTCAGACCATTCACATTTCACCTTCTTTGGGGTTAACCTAGATAGAGGTTTGGCAATACTAGAAAATCCTTCAACAAATCTTCGATAATAACCTGCTAATCCAAGAAAACTACGAATCTCCGTCACATTAGTTGGTCTAGGCCAATCTACTATAGCCTTGATCTTTTGAGGGTTAACTGACACTCCCTCCTTGGAAATGACATGTCCTAGGAAAGAGACACTAGGCAACCAAAACTCACACTTCTTTAATTTTGCATATAATTTCTCCTTCCTAAGGATTTGCAATACTATCTCTAAATGCTTTTCGTGTTTTTCCATACTTTTAGAATAAATGACGATGTCATCAATGAAAACAACCACACACTGATCTAAATATTTTCTAAACACTCTATTCATCATATCCATAAAAGCGGTTGGTGCATTAGGCAGCCCAAATGACATCACAAGAAATTCATAGTGACCATATCTAGTACGAAAAGCTGATTTCGAAATATCATCCTCCTTAATCTTCAATTGGTGATAGCCTGACCTAAGGTCAATCTTTGAAAATACCTGTGCACCTTGCAGTTGGTCAAACAAATCATCTATACGAGGTAAGGGGTATTTATTCTTAATGGTAACCTTATTTAGTTCACGATAATCTATACATAACCTCATCGTCCCATCCTTATTTTTAACAAATAACACTGGAGCACCCCAAGGGGATACACTTGGTCTAATAAAACCCTTGTCTAACAAATCTTGTAATTGAACTTTTAATTCCCTTAGTTCTAAAGGTGCCATACGATAAGGTGGTTTCGATATTGGTACAGTCCCAGGAATAAGGTCAATTGTAAACTCTATTTCTCTACTAGGAGGAAGACTGGGTAAATCATCAGGAAAAACATCTGGAAAATGTTTAGCTATAGGAATATCTTCTAAACTAGGCTCTTTTGTTTGCAAATTAATAACACTCGCGAGGAATCCTTGACATCCATTCTTAAGAAAACTACAAGATTGCATTGCAGAGATAATACGAATGGAAGATAGGATTCCTGTTCCGTCAAAACTAAATTCTGGTTGGTTAGGAATTTGGAAAGTAACTCTCTTCTCAAAACAATATACCTTAGCATGATACGATGATAACCAATCCATCCCCAAAATGACTTCAAAGTCTTTTATGTCTAAAACTATCAAATCAGCAAATAGTTTATGATTGCTAACATCTATAGGGAAGGACTTATATACTAAGGTTCACATTAATAACTCACACGAAGGAGTAAAAACGTACATGCTATGATTCAAGGGTTCGAGTCTATTAGGAAAGCGATTAACAAAACGAACAGAAACAAATGAATGGGTAGAACCAGGATCTATCAAAACTTGAAAAGGTTGTGCACATATAGAAGGTGTACCTGACACTACTGCATTAGAAGCTTGGGTATCAGAAAGTGCAAAAACTCTACCTTGTCTGCCTTGGTCCTTCTTTTTACATAAAGGTTGTATCGGAATCCTTGCTGGGGTTGGGCAGTCCGTTATCTGATGTCCTTTTTGTCCACACCTAAAATAAGCTCCTGTATCCTTGTAACAAGGTCGTCCTCCATGCATCTTTCCACATTACTGACATATCTTGTTGTTATACCGTTTGTCATCCTGAGCTCCCCCAACACTGGATGTATTCCTAAAATTATTTCTATTATTTGTCTTTTTCCCTATTTATTCCCCAAACTTCCTCTTACCATCTCTAATTCTATTGTACTCCTCGCCATCCCTCTCAGCTATCGTAGCCCTAGCCACGACGTCACTATATGATGTCAACTTTAGGATGGAAATTAGACTACGAATACTCAATCTTAACCCACGTTCAAACTTTTTGGCTTTTAAAACATCAGTTATCACAACATAAGGTGCAAAGCGGGATAACTTAGTAAACTTGGCCTCGTATTGACTAACCGTCATATTCCCTTGCACTCGACTCATAAACTCAGCTGCCATTTCATCCTTCACCGTTTCAAGGAAATATTTTTCATAAAAGATCACTAAGAATTCCTTCCAACCTATACAAGTATTCCTCTCCTCGTGTATTCTCTTAGTCATTCTCCACCAATGTTCAACTTCACCTTCTAACATAAATGTTGCAAATGAAACCCTTTGTTCATCGGTACACTTAAGAACATCAAGCATCTTTTCCATCTGCATCACCTAACTTTTTGCTTCAGTGGGGTTAGGAGTACCTTTAAAAGAAGGCGGGTTCAACTTCTTGAAATGCTCAATGGTACAGCTAGTTGGTTCCAGATTCCGCGGTGCTCCATTATTCACTTGATGCTCCACAATCTTTGCTAGACTCTCAATCGCCTTGTATGCACCTTCGAGTCCTTCCATACTGGAACCACTTATTCTCGCAGTTGATCTTGGCTTGGACATTTTCTACAGTCATGGCCAAATATAAGACGTATTATACTAACTCAAGATTGCAATTTAGAAGAACAATTATATATAAACAATTATATGTAGACTATAAGAAATATGGATGGCTATCACCTAAGTCGGATATTTAATCCTATAACCTATGTATGGAGACTTAAAATCGATAACGTTCGAAACTTATGTTCAGTAGTCTACGGGTTCATAACCAAGGCTCTGATACCACCTCTTTCACGACCCCATACCAAAATAGTAGTGGGGAACGAGTGTCTTGACATGCCACCAAGGCAACAAATATTCTCTCTTAAATTGTTTCCTTAATTAAATTCAATGAAAATACCATTTCATGGTTATGAATCGTAAATTACTGAAATTAAAGGAACTACGTTATCAGAGCTTTCTAAAAGGAAACTTTATTTATATTACAAGTAACGATTAATTACAACTTTAACAAAACTTATTACAAGGGATCCAGACATGCTCTAATTGATAAAAGAAACATAATAATAAAAGGAGCTCTAAAAGCTGAATCTTCAACATAGTCCTTTTATGTTTCCTCCACGAGCCTACTTATTTCCTGAAAAATGGTTAGTTATACAACATCAGCAAAAAGCCGAGTGAGGTTCAATCTCTAGACATTCCACGGTTTTTCAAAAAATTGATACCTGTTCAACTTACAACAAAAGGCATATACATATATGGACAGGAATTTTCAGTAAAATATATAAAGTAAACTGACAGCATATATTTTCAGAATAATCAGTTTCAGAACAGAACAAATAATACAGTTTGAGCAATATGTCAAATATTCAATTTATTTTGATGGCCATGTACGCTTTAATACCCAGATAAACAGATAGTGTTACCAAATGTTTCCACCTGGCAACAACACAGACAGAAAATCATGATATCTGAAACAACGCCTTATTTAGGGCACACCAGCGATAAACCAGCTGGGAAGGTACCACCCAAATATTTCCACACAGTAGTCAAGGCCAACATAGTAAAGGAGGTTCCATAGGCCGAATCAATAATTTCAGAATTCAAATCAGATGTATATATCGAGAGATATACACATATAACAACGACAGAATCATCGGTATCAGATGTATTTGAGAATAAAACCATTTCACAAAATATATGTAGTTTGAATAATATCATATAATCAAAATACACAAGGAATGTCACAGAGTACTCACTTAGAACAGAAATCTGAAGCTACAGAAACAGAGTCTTGGATCGCTCGTTAATTATTGAGACGAAACTTCTTCTTAAACCTTCCCCGCACTTTCTCTCTCTATTTCTCTCTTATCTTTGGAATGAGTTTCGTATGGTAACTGATCCTAAGGCCTTATTTATAGTTTCCCAAAGTTATTTAGGTGTTGACACGTGTCTTAGGTGATAAGGTTTCACTTTGATGAGTCGTCGTTCTCATCTCGTGCAACGGATAAGCCTTGCAGTCTTGGTTTACCAGATGGCGACACGTGTTCTAACTTTTCTAAAGGATTGACATGAATCTTATCCTTTCCGATAGAGGTGACACGTGTGCCGTGGATATGTTCAAAAGAAAGCACGAGGTGGAAGGCACGAGGTGGAAAGTTATTAAGGGTACAAGGGTCATTTTTCACCTGAAGGGTATTTTAGTAATTTTACACCATATATTTTCAATATTTCTTAGAGGTCCTTGAAAATATTTTATTTACAAAATGGTCCTTTATATATTTTCATTTTAGTCCTTGAAACTTTCTTTATTTAAAAATTAAGTCCCTAAAGTTTCATAAAATTTCATTTTCTACCCCAAAACTTATCATTTAGCTTCGGATATGCTATAAAACTTTGATTTAATCCATTTTGATGAATAAGGAGGTTATTTAAAATTGTTTAAGTCGTCCAAAGTCACCTCCCCTTGGTCCAATCAAAGTATTACACATGGTGTAGTAATAGGACAAAATACAAGTTAAAGGATGGACAGATTTGCCCTTATTTCGTAATTTCGACATAACTTCTTGCTCGGACCTCTGTTTAACACACCGTTTGTTGTGTTACAACCCTAATTCATATATATACAACTTTATTGTTTTCACCTCAAGTCAATTGTTATATTATAATAGTAGAAACAAGTTTCCAATATGAACATCCCTACCGAAAACTTCAAAATTTTATGTTTGTATTAATTTGACATTTCCTGATTTCTGAAGGTAGGTTTAAACTAATATAATAAATTAACATTATTCATATCACATATCAAATAATACAACATTTAAAACTATATATAAAAGTGGGGTCATTACACAACTGAATAATAAAAAAGGGCGACACATGCCCAACTGAATAAATAGTGCTAGAAATGGAATCAACAAATGAGGTCGTCTAAACAAAAGGCTTGCAACTCCCACCTAAGCTGCAGCGCGTTCCTTCCAAAGGATCCTATGCAAGACGCCCCTGTGGCTGGGCACCTGTGTTATATACATATATATACAAGAGAGAAAAGAAAATGGAAATGGGTCAAATCCCGATTGTAAAAACGATTTAAAATTTGTTTAGCAAGTATTTAAATTGTTTACTGGCCAATGCAACAACATATTAGCGCAGCACTCCCTTGAGAAATTCTCACCTCTCTTATAATGTGCACGCCTATCGCACTAACCTTCCCAACGGTTTAACTTATCTCATCTTAGGTTGCTCGTAAGATTAAAATTGACAAATTCAATTGTTTAAGAGGTAAATTTTATATGACATCAGAGTTCTCATTTAAACCTTATTTACTAATAAAGTTTCTCAGTAACATATTATACTGTTCAAACACTTATTCACCAATTGAAATAATTATTCCATTCTTACTTACCATAGACACAATAGGTAGTTCCCAAATCCCATATTTAAATATATATATTAAATACTCATATATATATATATATATATATATATATATTCTAATAGCACCCCACATAATAACTATGGTGCGGGCTTACTCTGCTATCCAGTCCCCGTATCACTCGTACTAAGGGAAATACAAGTTCGGGATCACTCTCGAACTGTATTAACACAAACACAAATAATATTGAGGCGAAGCATAGATTCCAAGTCTCTAAGAGGTCAGCACATGCCCCCACGTCTTTTAGGACCGTCTGACTATCGATCCGATAGCATGTACCAAAGGATTTCTATCTTCTAGGGTACGAATCAATATCCCCCATAAAGGCCCATCGAGATAACACTGTCCCAACGCGGTAACCTCAGGGATAGCAAGTAGCGCGGGCATGATTTTCACACGTATATAGTATATGCATAAACATAGTCATATAAATATACTACTATTACCATATCAAATTTAGGTACATCTCATAACCCACAATTATGATATTTATTCTTATTTCTCATTATTTAGTTATCACGTATAACGGTTCGTTTCTTACTTTAATTTGAGGGATTATTCCAACTTACTACGTAACACACATGGATTCTTATCTTTCCAAAGTGGAATTTCAGTAGGTACTTATTTATGTTCCAACATAACTACCCTACGCGTCTCCCCACTTTAATACATAGTTCCACCGTCCCTTATATGTAAACATCCTCGAAAAATGTAAATTTCGTCTTACATTAAAGGTTTCATATTTTTAATAAGTCCTACTGGTCTTCTTTTATCTCCCAAAATATTTTAATAAGGATGTCCAAAGATTATTACTCTTTTAAATTGAGTTCAACTATTTAGAAGGGGAAATATGAGTCTGCCAGGAGGGGTCGATCGATCGATGGCGGGAGCTCGATCGATCGATACTCTTAGTTCGATCGATCGATCAAACAGGTATGTCGAATCTGCAGAATATCAGTTACGGGTTCTATCATCCAACATCATCAAAATCCAAACTTTTAACTCCCAAACTCCCAGAAATTTATACCACAAACGTTCTAAACTCAAATGGACAATATTCAACGTAAGGCATGTGAGTTTCCATCATGAATCATGGATTAAAGTGCCAAAATTTATACAATTCTCATGAACCCTAAAATTTTCTTTAACTTAATCAAATCATTATTTTTCTAGAATTTCTTCTTCTAGTCCATCATAAATCCGTGGTTCAACCTCTACATGTGAAGGGGATTTCCAGATTATCATTTATATCACTACAACATATAATTTATAATCTCCAACATGGGTTTTCTTTCATAGAAACTCATCCTAACCAACCCTAAACTAACATGAATGAAGCATTAACTAAATTAATAAAGATAAATACTTGCCTGGGGATTTTTGTTTCTGATTTGTGGATGAAATTGGTGTGGTGGTGATCCTTGTTACACGATTTATCGTTTAGCGGTGACGACGGCGCAAACGGGGGGGTTCTTGGCCTGGAACTCTTGGGCAAGCTCTCTCCTTCCTTCTCCAATAGCCGTTTCTTGTTTTTGGTTGAGTTAACCCTAGAAGGCAACCCTAAGCATATGATATAACTCTAAAATTTTCGTGGGTTTTCAAGCCTAAAAATGTAAAATGTCCAAAACGCCCTCCCGGGGTGTCAATTAGGCCTAAAAAAGTCCCGAGACCCAAACAAAACCCCCGGGTACATTATTTTGACTATCTCGACCCTTCCGAACACTTTGGCGCACTCGAAATGACCATACGAGTGATTTATAATTTATTCACTTTTATTAATCAACATTTAGTCCCGACACGACACGGGCGTGTCCGGACTTAAATTTCTAAAATTATCATTTTATTCACTCGTGACATTTAATAGAACCAATATCATATATTACTTTACTCATTAGTAATATTCAACAAGTTTTCAAAGATTACTAACTCTCGTCACGTTAGTAATTATAAAAATAATTAATTTTCGGATTTATATTAAATTAATATCTCACATTAAATTTAATAAATCCCCAAATTTAGAAGGCATAAAAATACGGGGTATTACATACTCCCTCCCTAATAACGGAATTTCGTCCCGAAATTCAGAAAATAAGGTATACCTGGTAAGAATAAATCTGGGTATTTCTCGCGCATATCTGCCTCGTGTTCCCAGGTGGATTCCCCCACATTATGATGCTCCCACTGGACCCGTACAAGTGGGACTACCTTCGACCTCAATCTCCTTTCGCTATGGTCTAGGATAGCCACTGGTCTCTCCTCGTAAGAGCTGTCAGGCTGTAACTCTATCTCTTCTATCGCGACGTGGGTGTGGGCCATATCATCCCGAAGTTATCGTCTCAACGATGAGATGTGGAATACATCGTGGATGCGATGTAAATGCTCTGGCAGTCCCAATCTGTATGCTACCGGACGAATCCTCTCGATAATGGGAAATAGTCCCACGTACCTCGGGGCTAATTTCCCTTTCTTCTCGAATCTCATCACTCCTTACATAGGAGATACACGTAGTAATACCTGGTCCCCCACATTAAACTCTCGAAAGAACTGTTTAGCATCGGCGTAGCTTTTCTGCCTGTCCTGGGCTACTCGAATGCGACTCCTGATCATCTCAATCCTAGCGGAGGTTTCCTAAATCACCTCTGGTCCGAGCAACTTGTTATCCCCCACCTCTAGCCAACAAGTTGGGGAACGACAAGTCCTGCTATACAAAGCCTCAAATGGAGCCATACCAATCGTGAACTGATAAGAGTTATTATAAGCGAACTCCACCAGTGGAAGATGTGGCTCCCAACCTCCTCCAAAATCAAGGACACACATGCGTAGCATATCCTCCAGCATCTTATTAGTACGCTCTGTTTGTCCATCTGTCTGTAGGTGATAAGCTGAACTCAACCTCAACTCTGTACCCATAGCCTCCTGAAGGCTCTCCTAGAAACGCGATACGAAAATCTTATCTCTATCTGACACAATATTCAGGGGCACCCCATGTAATCTGATAATTTCAGTAATGAACAACTGAGCATATTGACCCGTGGTATAGTCTATCCGCACCGGTAGAAAATGAGCCACCTTAGTCAAATGGTCCACAATCACCTAGATGGAGTCGTGGTCCCGCTGTGATGTAGGCAACCCTGTAATAAAATCCATGGAAATACTCTCCCACTTCTACGCGGGTATTTCCAATGGTTGTAGCAACCCTGACGGTTTCTGATGGTCCACCTTTACCAGCTGGCAGGTAGAACACTTGGACACGAACTCAGCAATGTCCTTTTTCATCCCACTCCACCAGTATTGCCGCCTCA